>BSBM01000510.1:0-600000 GCA_027924585.1 Larix kaempferi | reverse complement strand
TCACCTTGTGGGTCCATCTAGAACCATTTCACACTTCCCAAGAAACTAGACCCATTTGTGCAAACACATTGGTACTATACCTAGTAATCATACCCCATCATGTGGCCTAAACCATTCATAGGTTGAAACACTTATTATCCATCACACCACCTTCAACCATACCTTAACCTTTAGGTCCACTTAGCCTTGCATTGGTTTCCGTAACTCATCATTTATCTACCCTTAGAAACCTTTGTTTAGGTCCAATCAACTGTGATTGGGGTATAGGGTCTCCCCCTTGGTCTAGTTATACCTTGACCTAAAGCGAAGAGTGCCTCGGTTGACGTGACTCCCGCATTGCATTGGGAACCGTGGCATCTCTTGGGTCACCTCTTTAGTTGCCTGTCTCCTCTACCGTCCCGGATGGGATATCTCTAGGGGAAACTACAAGTTGTGTGATAACAGGCCCTATTCCACATTTTAAGGGATTTAATCCCCATTTTGGACCACTTGGTAGACTTAAACTCAGATCTAGTAAGATCTAGCCATCGGATTGCCGTAAAATTATAGATCCACACTCCTACTTGACTAACCTACCCGGATCTAAAGTTTGGATGTCATCGGACTTGTCTTGACCCCATTTACCTCACTTTTAGGCCTCCTTGGGTAAAGTCGCACCACCTTGGAGAAGTGAGTTTGTCCACTTCTAGGACGTGAGTACTTAAGATTCTTGTGGATTGGGAACGGGAATAATTCAAAACCTAGGTCTAGTGTGTCATCTTGTCAAATCTTGCCTTGGGGATAGCATTCCTTATTTTAAGGGATTGTGGTCCACTTTGGTCAAACCTAGATCTAGACCTATTCATCCATCAAGACCTTAATTGCCCACTTGTCTCATGTCATAGGAGTCCTTAACCACAAGTCAACCCTACTTTGACTCCATTATCCCAATTCCCAAGGCACTGGTTTCTCTCCAAGTCGATTCGACTTTCATAGATTGTTGGATTAACTTGTGGTTTGACTTTTGCATGGTGAACTAAACCCTTGAAGCCATCATGTATCATGGTCAAGCTTGTCACCTGTACTATTTAGCCCCAATTCAACCCCTAAACTACCCTGCATGGGACACGGTTCCCAAGGCAGTGGATTTTCCAACATTGAACTAGTACTCTAATCCTAGATCTCATTTCAAATATTATAAGTCACTCTCACACCAACTATGAACCAAAGCTACACTCTTTGAATCCCTCACTTGTCTTGTGACTTCACCCTAAGGTCTAGGACAAACCATACACCTTACTTCACTTAGAATTAACCTGATTTGGTGTCTTGGTTTTGATCTCTCCTGTCGGGAGTAGATCGGGTCTCCCCCTTTGTTGTCTGGGCTAGACAACATAAAGTGAAGGTTGCCTCGACTGGCGTGACAACCATATCTTGGAGGTCGAGGTGATCGTGGTTGCACCTCTTGAGTTGCCCTTCCCTATTGCCATCCATGACTGGATACATCCATAGGGGTAACTACAGCTTAGGTGATAACAGGACCCAAGAGGGCAAACGAAAGGGTGAAGGAAGCTAACAATGGAGATGGACGAGAGGAAGCTAGGAAGCCAAAAACGAAAGGTAGAAGGAAGCTTAAGGTGGACGAGAGGACAGAAGAGGAGTTGGATGGAGAGGAGGACGAATGGGAGAGAGGGAAGGGCAAAAAGAGAACAAGGAAGATCTAAGGTGATGGACGAGATTAGAAGAGGGATGAATGTCAAGGCAAGGAGGATTCAAAGAGCAAAGGTGGAAGCTAGAAGAAGTAAGCTTAGGGTAACCAAGATAATTGTTTTGAAAATTGATGGTGAAGAAAGATCTCTTGTTCTTATGCTTGTAAAACTGAGAGTCCTTTGGCCACAAGTGGAGTGAAGGAGAACCTGCAAAAATCTTTAAACCTTGGGGAATACCTGCAAATCACATATGCTCAAGCGAAAAGAGAAGATATATAGATGCTTGTGCTAGATTGTTAGCCTTCTAGAAATATAAATCAAAGCTTAATATTCCTAAGCATATGAGAAATTACACAATATCACCTCGGAAATGGGATGATGCATGGCCACCAAGAGCCTCCACGAATTGACCTCCAAAGTCACAAATTTTATTAAATATAAATCGAGTACAATTCCTCCAGAGTTTCTTTGCTAAAAATCCATGAGGAATGAGGAAAAAGAGCCTCATTATATAACAAAACAAGAGCACACCATACCCTAATTTGAATTGGCAAGAATGGAGCCAATAGCACCTAACACTAAATCAAATTCCAATCAACAACTAGTCAAATCGAAGCTAATGCCGAGTTTTGGAGTTAACTCCAACCAACAAGTCGAGTTTGTAATGAATGAGATGAGGAGGTGGCCTCCACCTTGGCAAGGCACCCCTCATCTTCACATTGGAAGTATCTCCCATCCAATAATCACATGCCAAGTGGAAAACTCGAGCTCCAAAGGAGGTTGACGTGAGCAAGCTTGGAGATGGCATGAGTGTTTAGTAGGTGGCTTGGAGTTTGACCACAATTTGATTGCAATCATGGTAGTTGAGAGTGGGAGGTGGCCTCCACCTAGGCAAGGCGCCCCCACCCCCCTTTGAATGTAACTCAATCACCCACCAAACTCATTTAATAACCATTCTACATCACTAATTCGAGTTTTGCATGAAGGAGGGCGAATTCCCTTGAAGGAGATCTCTTGCAGTGACTGGATATTGAGCTGAATGTCAACTGAGTTGATTGGGATCTTCATAAATGCCAGGTGCCATGTCAACTAGCCTTTTATTTTAATCCATTTGGATTATTTTGGAGAGATTTGGATTATCTCCAAATAGTCACCTTTTTAATATTTTAATTAATAATTTATCTATAACTGGGTTTTTTGAGAAATTATTAATTATGAGGCTAAATTGACATCCGAAACTTAGATTAAACTGGTCCGAGGATCATGAATGATTTTTGGCTTAAGGTTGGAGCCTTCAATCACTGAATTCGGATCCCGGATGACTGACATATTACAAATTGAAATTTCTTTATTTAAACTATAGAGAAATTTATTAAAATTTAAAAAATAATTTAAAAACCCAAAACCGGAGGACCCGATAAAAAAATTTCAAAATTTTTTCTGAGGGTTCTAGAGACCTAGGACATGACCAACACCTATTCTAATAGTGTCTAGTAGGATTATATACATCAGTTGAACTCTAATAACCCCCCTTGGCTTCGTTAGGAGTTAGCCTAAACGAAGGAGCTGGGATTTAGGTGATAATACCTAGCTCATTGCTTGCCCCCAAGGCCACACCTCTCCTCACTTGTAGTGAGAGACAGCTTTCGAAAGATTTCTGCTGCTGGTGTGCATTTTGGCGGACAACAATTCCGAAGGTGGTGCAGCGGTTCAAGTTTGACCGAATAAGAATACCCATCCATCTATTGTGCAGACAGTAAGGTTTATGGCTCCTGCATTTGGTTTTCAAGAAACCATAGCAGTGGTGACAAAAGAACCTAGGGTTTCTGTGTCTAGCAAATAACCTACAGTTTGTTCCCATCATTCACAGCTTCCAAAAGCTTCCGTCTTATGGGAACATGAAAAACAAAACAAAAAAACCACAAAAAAAAATTGTTTCCAATAGTCCAAGCAACCACTCATACCTTTACCCTCGACACCAGTCACAATCCAACCATTTCCTCTCGTTGTCGCCTTCACTTTCGCAATCTCGTTTTAATGCCACCTGTCGTTTCCAAACATCCTCCGCTTCTGCTCCCGATACTTCCAACATTGGCAAGGACTAAGCTGCCTCGCAGCTATGTCTTGTTTAATTATAATTGAATATTTAACACACAAATGCTTCATAAGGTTTATAAAACAACGGGGCCACAAAGCAAGCACGAATGTTCTAGAGATGAGCACCCAGTTAAATCAAACAAGAGTTTCTCAATTCTTGGAGACAACTTAAGTTTTGAGAGGGAAAAGAACGAGCTGCAAGCATGGAGACCAGGTGTTGGTTCCTTGGATCATTTACTTGCTACAGTCAAAGGTTTGGATAAATTAAGCCATGCTTGACAAACAATGAAGCATTCAAGCGAGGGTCCTCCATGGTTTGGAGGCCCTCATGGATGATGTCAAGAGTAGCCAGCGACTCACCAAAATTGAGGAGGCTCCAATGTTAACAAAACAAAAGAATCCTTCTAAGGGAAAATGATATATCAAGGCCACCTGCTACTCTTCCTTATTAGAATTTGGTTTGACATATGTGCACTGGGTTTGAAAGACAGAATTAGCATTTTAGTCTTCTGAACAACTAGACTAAGTGCATAGAATACGCAGATCATACATGAACAATCTATTTATTTTTGTATTTTGAACTACTGTACACAACACAGAATGTAGTCTGCCTTTCGAAATGAGTTGAATCTCTCTTCTGATAAAGATTATAGATGGATATAAAAACATTTTTTTAAAACCATTTATTAACTCTCGTTTGTGGGCATACACATTTCTTTATCCAACCACTTCTTTTAATTTTCCTTGTCAGATTTTGAAATCCAATGTCTCTTTGAGCCTATGTGTAATTGTCAAGGTAACCACCCACTTCTGTTCATTTTCCTTCTAAGTCCAATGTCTCCTTGAGCCTCTGTGGTCATTGTCAAAGTGCAGCCAAGCGTCCGAGGGCATGACAAGCATCAAAACGAAAAATCACTTTATCATAATCAAGAACCTTCTCCCAAGTAACAACTTTAAAATCTATAGTTCGATCTTCTCGAAGCTCTTGTTGAAGATCCATATACAAATCTTAACATAGGAAATCATGCCAAAAGAGGGAGATAGGTTAAGTACTTTCTGAAGTGATCTCCAGTGGACTTAAATACCTCAGCACCCTAAAGCATAGTTTAAAGATTTGGAAGTTTGACCCAAATTGGGATACTGTTGAAATTTTCTATCGCTGGGTTAAAGCCTGGATGCTCAGGCTAAGACTTTATGTTATATTTCTTTACCATTTTTTAACATCCCGGCTTTCCAATAATTCTATTCAATTGTAGAAAAAAATATCTTGATTTAACAAGAAATTATTTTAGCGGAGTATGAACCAGGTATGATTTTTCTTGAGCACTTTAAGCCAATCTAGGATATAATCATTACAGTTGGGCTACACATATGTACATTAATGTATGGGAAGGCTATACATATGTACATTAATATATGACAGAAAAGGTATGTGCCTACTGCATTTTTTTCTGCCGGACTAAGAATCCCAGTTTGAGATATCATTCAAGTTTCTAGATTATAGAAAACTTCATCTAAATGTTGCATAACACAATTTTAGAGCTATTGCATTTTGAAAGTAGAAGTGAGCACTAGTTGGTGCTCTCATTCCCTCAACCTCATTGTCCATCCATCCTTTGTTTTCTTGGTATAGAACATTGATTCATTGCATTCCTTAACCAAATCCTGACTAAGTTAATGGCAAAGCATAAGGTGTCAGCTCCCCAAGCTCTTTCTTCTCACTCTGCATATAAGACCACACATGAATTAGTTACATTAACTAATGTTGTAGAAAATGTCAAAAAGGCGATGATTAAGAAAAATAAAAAGCATCTTGTCCAAATCTAAATAATAACAAAAAGAAAACGAGTCTTCCTTTAATATGCCACAACAATGTGGCTCATCAATGGATTTTAGAGCATCACAAGTTCAAGCTCATAAAAAAACAAATGATCATCATCATTTCAATCGCCAAAGAAAAATGCAGTTTCAAAAAGCTGTGTCAAAATGCTTGAATACCATCATGCTTGAGTAAGAATTGTGAAGATAAAGTGATTTAAATGATGAAATGCTAAATACAACAGGACATTCATGCAAAAATAGATATAAAAGTACATGTCATGCTTTTCTTAATATTTATGGTCATGCCATTCTTAACGTGTGTGTGAATAGGTGGCACATATGTAGGCAAGGTGCGGCATAGAATAGGAATCAATTAAGATAAACAGGGGAGTCATATCGGCATAGTGTATGGCTTTATTCTGGAATATATCCCATGTGGTGATTAGCATCTTTCCTACACAACAAATTTCTGCTTTTGTTACCTACACATGGTCTCTGTTTACAAAATTAACAACGAAAGAAATTGCATACCTTGTAAGGAATTCATGTGAGATACAGCTACTAAGATTGTGGGAAATTTTCCAGACTTGCACTAAACATTCCAATAATCTTATGGTCATAAACATCTAATTGTGTTTAAAAGATTTTGTGTAAAAGTATGAATACATTCACATCTTCACACAGAACTTGATTTTCTATGTTTTTAGCCACAATGTCACAAACACATTTTCCAGGATTCACATTATGTTACCACATTCTCATGATTATTGAACTTTGGGATGCTAGTCAGCTATTTTAGCCTTTTCCCATTTTCACAAACCTAATCATAGTGCACACTTCTTAGTAGTAGTTCTAGGGAGTCCCTTTGCATTGGAGAAATGAAATAAGAATGTTCCTTAGCATTCTGTTAATTTCATCAACTGTTGTCATGCACACAATTTTATTAATCAGGCAAAGAAAGATTGCATAATAGGAGAGAGGCATAGTGTGTATATAACCTCTGTAATCTTTGTTATCACACAACTTGTAGTTGTCCCAAAAGGTGATCCTATCCAGGATGGTAGAGGTGTTGGACAACTAAAGAGGTGACCCAAGAGATGCCATGGTTCCCAATGCAATTGATTGTCATGCTAACCTAGGCACTCTTCACTTTAGATCTATCTTAAGCAAGACCAAGGGGAAACCCTAGCTAACCAATGAAGGCTAGCGAACCTACTCAAGACCTACTAGGGAAATGTGAAGGTGGAATAGGAGAAGATCAAGAGTGAATGGATCTAGATCTAAGAAGGATAAGTGGACACATAGAGTTAGGGCTTGGTTGAGGAGGCTTATGGAAGGACAAATGCTCAACCAAGGAATGATAATGCCACTTATGAGTTCAATTGAGTAGATCTAGATAGATGTAATGCCAATCAAGAAAACCCAAGTGGGGCCCACCCTTAAATTAAGGAAAATGAGTGAAATGGGGCCCACAAGGCAAACTGGCAAAGTTAAAGTTGGAATGGCACTAGGAGGGTTGCTAATCAAGAGATCTGATGTTTTGATGAGGAACAAGCAACACCCAGAAGATAGATCTGGGAAAAGACCGCCTACCCACAAGTGCGACCTACCTTGGAGACGCCCTGTGCCTTAGATCAAGGGGTAAATGGAGTCGGATGCCCACCAAATTTGATCTCCAAGCTTTATTAATTATTTGTGAAGTGGGTTTTAATTATTAAGCCCTAGTTATCACCAGATCTATCAGATCTAAAAATATAGGGTTTTAAGATGTAAGGGTTTGAAGTGACCAATGGGTAAAATGCATGAAACTATATACATACCTCAAAAGCTTGCGGGCATCTTGCAAATTGATAATATTTCCCAAGTGAGGCAATCAAGAGTGAGATCCAAGAGATCCAAGTGAAATGGCTATCCTTCCAAGTCGCCCAGTGCGGCTTTCCCTGTCCAAAACGATCTATAATGAGAATCAATCAAACATGGAAGAAGCTATACGGAAGAAGAGATGAAACAAAAAGCATCAAATATGTCACGAAGATACAATAATGATACTCCCTGAGACAAAGAACAATCCAAAGATAAGATATGGGGTTTCCCAACAATAGCATCCCCTCAAATCGTCCTCATCTTCACCCACACGACCTCCCTGCAGAGAAAACGTTTGAAGCCCAAGATCCATAATGATAACACAGAGAAAAGATTGTATATTCAACTTGCAAGGGCATCCAACAAAGCTAAAGAAGTAGATCTGCAAAAGTAGTATTCTATTCCAAGAGTTCAAGAGCCCAAAGGTGCCTTTACAATAGGGAGGTATCTTTCTTAAATAGGAATGAGAGAGACCAAAACCCTAAACCACTTTATGAATGAGTGGGGGGTGCACACCACATAAAAGTGACTAGGACAAGTGCGTACCACATAAGATGACTAGGACAAGTGACTAGGAGCACATGGTGGGGCTAGGAGGTTTTATTTTCCTTCACTAGCATCACCCCATGGCACAATGATATAAAATATGACTCAATAGCAAGTCCAAGTGGCCAAATGACCAAATCGTGGCCCCCTTAATGAGAAAAATACATCAAATCACAACTCGGAGAGTGTGTGGACCCCACTGAATGTTGCAAGATGATCTGGAAGGAGTGGGATACATCACAAATGATCTCTGAACAAACCTCATGCCAAATCCATGCCTCAATAGCCTAAATCGATTTCCTCAATGACTTTTTTATCCCATTTTTATTCCTCCTGAAAACCATCAAAATTCCTGTAAATCACTGCCTGATGCCCGGGCACAAAATCTGACTATACCATCATGTCTGGAGATGGGGTAATATGGTAATAACAAGTGGCTGGACCACCCCTCTCCTCTGTAGCGCCCTAGGTAAACGTGCTAGCTCAATGCAACTGCTAGACATGCCATTTCTCAACGCAACAACTTATCCCATTTCAAAAATGGGATAAGTTGTTTAGAGGAGTGCTTATTCAACCTTGGCAAATGTCTACAACTCACATCCAAGTTGTATCAGCTCCGTGAGGATCTCTTCTAGAACCGCCATGGACTAGGTGTCGGGCTAACCGTAACTTGAGGTTCTAGGGGACACTTAGAATTAGTTGTCCCTTACTCCATCTCACATCACAACCCATGCGCTCCGTGAGGAATTAATCATTACATTTCATTTCCTTGGCCAGCAGTCTTTGGATTTAGCATACATTTAACCACTGCTTCCTTTAGGCCTATATGACCTTTTGAGGATTTTGCATGTGCTTAGAAGCACAACTACTCAAGCTTTCATCCAAGGTGCTTTTCATTTAAGTTTCCATTTCATTTCATTTCATATCCCTTTTGGGGATTTTGCATGTGCTTAGAAGCACAACTACTCAAGCTTTCATCCAGGGTACTTTTTCATTTCAGTTTCCATTTAATTTCACAAGCCCTCTTTCATTGTGCTGAGAAGCATAGTTTTTAAAGTATTTTCATGGGCTTTCATAAGAGATATAACAATAGTTTCCATATGTAATGATGGTAGTACAATTTGCTTCAGTTTTTAGCCAACACAACTCAAGCAACTAGGGGGACTCTCTACAATCAAGACCAAACATCGGGGCAACCGACTAGAGTGATCAAGGTATCAAATCCAATTCACCAAAGGGTAAGTTATGTTGCCAACTCAGAGCCGAGACACAAACTAACAGGGATGCTATCCAACACAGAGGCAAAAGTGGGGAGGTCATCCATATCACAGACTGAGGTGTAAGTCAAGGTAAAAACCAATCAAGGGAGAGATCATGGATGGATGGGGAAAGTGAAGGTGATGCCTAAGCTAGCAAACCATAAAGGTGGGAATGATCATGTCCACACTCCTAAGAGGGTAAAACCAACGAGTATAAAACAAGAGCTTCTAAATGTAAATAACAAAACCATTTAGATAATCAATAATAACCATATTCATTTCATACATATATACTGCCAGATCACGATCACTAGATACTAAGTCAAGCTATCAAAATGACCAAAAGAGCAAGATAATAAAACTAATGCACATCATATACCTGATGGGCCATATACATGTACCTGCTATCTAGATCAATGTAGTCAGACTCGGACTCGGCAAATACTCGGCTGGCTTGGGACTCGGCCGACTCGGCAGACTCGGATAAGACTCGGATAAGACTCGGCAAAGACTCGGCAAATATGAAAAATATGAAAAAAATTAAAAATGTGGTAACTTTTAAGCACAAAAAACATAGATAATGACATTTCTAATCCATATAAGTTATAAAAACAATTCTATGCAAAAATTCATTAGATCATCTCATAAAAATTAATAATACAACATTTGACACTCCATATTTGTATGCAAAATAGTGAACTGAAAGATTATTCCTTGAACACATTCCAAAATTGTACCAAGATCAAATACATAGTACCAAGTTCAAATACATAGGTAAACATAACTAGAAAATCAAAAAAGATAGTGTCTCCAAGTCCAAACTCGATTCTCATGCATGACTATGAGCAGTGGAACGCCTAGTATAGGCCCTAGTAGAGCTAGTGACAACATCACTAGATGGAAAAATCAACTGTGATGAAGGTGTGTTTGGCGTTTCCATTTCAGAAAATGGTACACCAGAGGGACCCTCGGTCTCTTCATCAAGCCAAGCCAAATCAGGAGGAGCTTCATCCTCCACTACCCAATCAGAGACTAGATCAATTTGATCCAATAAAATTGGATCCAAATCCTTTCTCCGCAGCTGTTTTGTGAGCATCCGAAGGTTGTAATATATGTAGACCAACTTCTCCAACCTCTCATGCTCCAACCTGTTGCGCTTTTTGGTGTGGATGTGCTCGAATACTGACCAATTGCGCTCACAACCTGAAGCGCTGCAAGGCTGACTCAATATTCTGACGGCGAATTCCTGTAGTTGCGGTGCCTCAGCGCCACAATCTACCCACCATTGGGCTGTTATAAAAAAAAATAAACAAAGATTACAAGTTTTGCAATGTCAAACTTTAAAAATAAAACTAGCAAAATAAAATTTAACGAATTACAAATTGAATCTTACATGGCATTTTCTTCTCCCTGAGACGTTGTGTTGAGCTAAATCCAAACATGCCAGATGATTCCTTGTACATATCTCGCTGCATATTGATCAAGTCTTGAGTTTCTTGATTGGGGTACATCCTCTCAATGCATATCATCATACCTCTCATCACCTCAGGATCCTTTTGAATTTTAGACCCTACATTATAGAATATGCTCGAATTGAGATATGCCCCTGCAGCATGTAATGGTGAATGTAGTTGCCTGTCCCACCTGGAATCAATAATATCCCATATAGGGCGATATTTTGATTCATCCCCCTTATAGAAGACCTTGATGGCCTCTTTGGCCCTGTCCATCCCCTCATAAACATACCCCATTGGTGGTTTGTCACCATCCATGATCCTCAACACTCTCACAAGTGGTTCTGTCATGCTAACAATCTCAGTGACTTCCTCCCATAAACTATCTCTACGGACAGACAAGCTCATAGCCATTGCATCTGGTTTTGTGCTATCCTTATAATGTATCCATTCCCTGCTACTAACCATCCGTCTCAATGCTTGGTACTCATTAAGAAGGCTTTGGAGGGAGAGAAAGTTGGTTGCAAACCGTGTGACAGCAGGGCGACTGAGCTCACCTTCTGTGTGCTCTCTCATAAGACTCAGCACCCAAGCATGGTTATAAATGTACTTGGTGATTTGTTTGCACTCATGAACCACATCATGCACCCACTCCAACTTCCCAATGTCCTCCAAAATCAAATCTATACAATGGGCAGCACAAGGGGTCCAAAAAAGAGAAGGGTATTTTGCACAAAGCAATTTACCTGCTGCCACATAATTTGCTGCGTTGTCGGTGATTACTTGGACAACATTTTTGGCCCCCACTTCTTCAACAACCTCTGCTAACAATGTAAATATCAGATTTGCATCTTTCACATGTGAGGATGCATCAACAGATTTCAGGAACATGGTTCCTTTAGGGCAAGCCACAAGAAAATTTATGATCGTTCTATTCCTCTGATCTGTCCACCCATCTGACAAGATTGTGCAACCTGTAAACTCCCATGAGCTTTTAATGCTCTCCAACTGTTCCTTGACACACTGCAACTCCTCATCTAGATCTTTCCCCCTAAGTGCACTGTATGAGGGGGCTTTGTATCCAGGGCCAGCGCTTGCAATAGCATCTACCATGGGCTGATAAAATGGAGACCTTGCAATGTTGAAGGAGAGGCTGTCATGGTACCAAAACCTCCTCACTGCCATATCTGCTTCCTTCCTTTTCTTTTCATTAAAGCTGTCCAAGGTAGGTTGAGATCCCGGGGTCGTACGAGGAAGGAAGAAATTAGAGGTGATAGATGGACTTGCTGTAGCACCTGGTGCAAAACTTGATGAACAACTACCTGGGGGTCCCATTGGAGATCTGCCCATCCCTGCAGTTTCAAACCTCAGCCTAGATCTTTTGGCATTTTGGTCTTTGATGCTTTCCAAAGCAGCGTTCATTTCCGCTGTGACTTCTTCAGGGCAGCCATCACAAACTATGACATCTTTGCACACAACTCGAGCTAAGTGGTGTTTTAACCTGTTAATGCCCCCATACATAGTCGTTGGACAGTACTTGCACTTGACTTGATTGTCTTGCCCTGGGACCACGCGGATACAATGTTCCCATGCTTTATCAAGAGGCCTTCTAGATCCCTTAGGTGCCATGGATGACAATCTGAGTGGAAAAAGTTAAAAACAATTAAAATGAAATTTTATTTATGAATTAAAATTAAATGTAATTTGTTAAAAACTTAAAATAAAACTTAAAATAAACTAAAAAACTTAACAAATTTAAATCAGATACTAATTGTTAGCCAACACTCTACTAATTTAAATATGAATTATGAATTATGATATGAAACACTCTACTAATTGTTAGGCATGAATAACAAATACAATTTCTGTCGCATAACAAATACAATTATGATATGAGTAACAAATACTAATTGTTAGGCAACACTTAACTAATTTAAATCAGATATGAATTATGATAGCCAACACTCTACTAATTGTTAGGCATGAATAACAAATACAATGAAATCAGATACTATAGATGTTTTCAGTTTGGTCTTTGGAAGTCCTGTTCCCCTTGTTACCACTTAAACTAACACCTAGGATGCATAGCTTTCACCAGTGAAACTTTAAGTGGAACTCGGAAGAGTTACCACTGTCACCTTAGGACCCTCTTCCTTCACTTCAGGATGGTTTACAACCAATCACTTGTGGGACTTCCCTATCTTCACTAGATCTCAGTGATAGATACTGTTTGCATATGATTTCGGAGCTGTTTACAAATCTGTATGAAGGTTTCTTATTGATGTAAATTTCCAGATTTATAGGACAGAAAGAGAAGTTTAATATGTGATTCTGGAAGTGGCAATATATCAGTGTTCTGGGCAGATTTACGATGATGATGTAAAACAGAAATTTTTCAAAAAAAAAATCAGAATATTAAGAGGACTTTAAAATTTTTTATTTTACAGTTTACAATGTTACATATATATATTTTTTTAAAATACAATATATTAACTTTTATGTGTTTTTTAAAGTTTTAATTTAAATTTTTAAAATACAATGTCATATATGTTAATGTAATAATAATTACAAATACATATATAAAATTGTATTTTAAAACTTTAAATTAAAACTTAAAAAAACATATAAAACAATTAATATATTCCATATTGTATTATAAAACAAAACATATATTATAAAATTAAAATTTAAAACATATAAAATTTAAATTTAAAACATAAATTTAAAACATATAATTAAAATTTAAAACATATAAAATTAAAATTAAAAACATAAATTTAAAACATATAAAATTAAAATTAAAAACATAAATTTAAAACATATAAAATTAAAATTTAAAACATATATAATTAAAACATATAAATTAAATTAAAATTAAAATTTAAAATATATAAAATTAAAATTAAAATTAAAATTTAAAACATGTAAAATTAAAATTAAAATTTAAAACATATAAAACATATAAAACATATAAAATTAAAATTAAAACATAAATTAAAATTAAAAACATATAAAACATATATATAAAACATAAAACATATAAAATTAAAATTAAAACATAAAACATATAAAACATATAAAATTTAAATTTAAATTTAAAACATATAAAATTAAAAGTTAAAAGTTAAAACATATATAATATATATAATATATAATTAAAATTTAAAACATATAAAAAATTAAATTTAAATTTTAAAGTTTTAAACTATATAGTAATATACAAAATTTAAATGATGACTGTTGACCAACCTTACAGGCCGACGGAACAGGCAGCCGACGGGACCACGGGACCAGCAGCAAGCAGCAACTCAACCCAGCAGGCCGACGGGACCAGCAGCAGCTCAACCCGTCAACGGCAGTCACCCAGCAGCAGCTCAACACGTCCAGAACCCGACAGCAGCTCAACCCGTCGATGGCGTTCGATGATCTTCAATGGCGTTCGACTCTCTTCAATGGCAGCCCGTCCGTCGAACTCGAAACTCTAAACTCAAATCCGAACTCTTCAATGGCAGCCCAGCAGCAGCAGAATGACGATACACGAAACCCACGAACTCGAAACCCACGAAAACTCCCCTCCGTCGAACTCGAAACCCACGAAAACCCAAATCGGAACTCAGACTTCGGCTCACGGCTCACTCACACTTCTCGGCTCACTGTGAGTGGAGGAGGACCCCGGACGCCTTCTTAAAGGCTCAATCCGGTGGCAAACTTTCGCGCCAGTTTTTTTGGCGGCAATTTGGAAGCCCGCGGTGGTCAACGATTGGCCCATTAACCGCCACGAGGGATGGACGACAGCCCGCGAGTAACCGCCGAGTTTCAACGAGTGCCGAGTATTCGGCGAGTTTCAACGAGTGTACGCGAAACCCGCGAGTGGCGAGTTAGACCGCCGAGTAAGCCGCGGTTATTCGGCTGGCTGAAGACGCGGCAAGACTCGGCCATACTCGCGAGTAGTCGGCGAGTGAAACTACACTGATCTAGATCATTCATAACCATTGAAACACTGCTGCTGAAACTCTGGGCACTGCATTGCTCTGTATGGGATAAAAGGTCATCTCGGTCACCAAATCTGAGGTCAAGAGGCTCAGTCTTGGCATAAGGTTCATTGCATGTCTAATCTGGAACTGCTCTGATATGTGAGTGATAAAAAATACTGCTCATCATAGGTTGATCTTATATAAAGGTCTAGCTCAGAAAAATAGAATGAACTGCTTTGCAATCATGGTAGCCCGACTACTATGGATGTGATAACATCTGGCTCCAGCTGGGACAAGTGCTCTAAGGGAGAGAGTGCTTGAGAACCTCATAAATCTCTAGTCCCCAACACTAATTGCATCAATCCGCTATCCAGCACCAACATGATCTACTTCATCATCAAATGTACCTATTCCTACGCCCATGGAAGCAGACTACACCAAGCAACATGTATGGCATAAAATAAAATACTGAAATGAAATTCTAAACTAGAACAGAAACTTAACTGCATAACAAAGAAGATACTAATCAAATTAAATAACATGCCTCATTACTTTTCTTTCTTTTTTATGCAGGGAAAATCTTAGGAAAGAGCAAGATAATCCAACCTCAAATAACTCGGAAAAAACTCAGCACTCAGAAAAACTCAAAAGACACTCACATCCTACTGCTCAAGTGAGCTTATTTGGTCCTACCTACCCTACTTTAACTAGTCAAACAAATGCTAGGTAAAATCATAAATCCAGTGCAACCAGTCATTAAAAACATTAATGATTTTTCTTTGATGTTCTTTAATATAACAGGTCAAGATTGGATTAAAGATAAATGAAATTGATAGCACAATCTTCCTGACTTGTTCAAAAAATGAAAAAGGATTGGAATAGTGCAAAATGAAATCTTGCCAAGGAACAAATTGACTGATGCAAACAACCTCCATCAAAATACTGATAGGATCGTAGAAATTATGCAAATGATTGTTTAAAATGGATGGAGGGAAGACATAAGGCACATGATTTAATTCCTTTTCACACAAACTACCCTCCTCATTCACTTCACTCACATGTTCAATTTGGTTCTCCCTGGGATTGATGATGGAACAAAAACCAAGTGGAGACAAATTAAAGCTTAGAAGATGAAAAATCAAAATCAAACCCACTTGTTGCTCAAAAATAGAGAAAAGATGAAACTGATCTTTAAACACCTTTTCTAGCCACCAAGAATGATTGATAAATTGACAACAACTATTATTGTTCCAAAGTGACTGAAAAGGGAAATGAAGTGATTTTTCTCCAATTATGTGACAATGCCCATACTCCCTATTGAAAATTTCAAAAGCAAAAGATTGACTAGACCACAAACCCAAAGAGGATTGAAAAAGCTGGGACGAGAGGGTGTATTGAAAATATGTACTTTCTCCCAGATGGATAAAAATATTTGACCTTGGAATTTGATAAAAGGAAAAGCCTTTCAAAGTAACACTCTTTGTTCTAGGAATGATTTCAAGTTGTTGATCAATTTCACTACTTACTACCCGAGGACAAGACTCACCATAACTATCCAACTCTGAGAATTGGATCAAGTTATCTTGATTAAGGATGGATTCAGATGAGCATGGAAAAGGAACACTTAAGGATTCACCATAAGAAGTTGAGCAATGATTCAAGCATCTAATTTGATTTACTAACTCATCCTCACCTTGAGATTGTTCTTCCATTGATTTATCATTAAATTCATATGAGGATAAATGATCATTTTCACTGAATTGATCAGGGAGAAAATTAACAAGTTTATTTATAACATCCTGATTATTTGCACAATGATCAAGTGAAATCACCTCAAAAGGGCCTTGGTTCATGTCCCTGTTATCACACAACTTGTAGTTGCCCCTAGTGGTATCCCATCCGGGACGGTAGACGAGATGGACAACTAAAGAGGTGACCCAAGACATGCCACGGTTCCTAATGCAAGGTGGGAGTCACGTCAACCGAGGCACTCTTCACTTTAGATCTAGATAAATCAAGACCCTGGGGGAGACCCTATAACCAATCAAAGATGATTGGTCCCAAACAAAGGTTCCTAGGGATGAGTAAATGGTAAGTTACAGAAACCAATGTAAGGTAAAGTGGACCTAGAAATTAAAGTATGGTTGAAGGTGGTTTGAGAAATGATTAGTGTTTCAACCAATGTATGATTTAGGCCACATGATTAGTTATAATGACAAAGTATAGTACCATGTGTTACACAAGTGGGTCCTACTTTCTTGGGATATGTGAAATGGCTTAAAGTGGACCCACAAGGTGAAATTAAGGGATGCAATTGGCACTAGAGGATATGTAATGAGTAGATCTATGGATCTAAGTTGAGATTAGGAGTACCCACTTACTGGATCTAAGGTTTGACACAATCCCCAAGGAGTGTGATTTGCTTAAGGAAGACTAGTGCCTTGTTGGATGGGTTAATGGAGTCAAAAGATATGTCAAAGTGTAGATCGGGACACCTAGAGGTCAAGTCAAGTGGGCTAATTGAGATAGAATGGTTGGATCTTGCTAGATCTAGGATTTCATGAAATGACCCAAGTGGACCACAATCCCTCAAAACAAAGAATGCTACCCCCAAGGCAGATCGTCACAAAATGATACTCTAGATATAGGTTTCAAGGTATGCCCGTTCCAAATGTACTGAAATCTCAACTACCCAGGTCCTAGAAGTGGGCAAACTCAGTCACCCAAGGAAGTGCGACCTTGCTCAAGGAGGGCTAAAAGGTGGATGAGGTGTGTCAAATCAAGTCCAATGGCCACCAAATTGTAGATCCAAGTAGTTTAGGCACTGATCTATGTGGATCTAGAAAATCAAGCCAATCCAAGGGTTAGATCTAGAAAGCCAAGCCAATCCAAGGTGTGTTAATTTTAACCCACCCACCACCAAACTATAGATCCTGTTATCACCTATTTTGTACAAATAGCTGAATTTCTCGTGAGCCGCCAGTTCCATGAACATGATTCATGTTCATCGTCAATGTTCAGAAGTTCAAAAGTCATTTTCAGGGCATTTTTGCCCCATTTGTAATAACTGCATGTTCATACCCCCATGGGGAAAATGTAAAAAGTTGGTCTAAACGGGGTCCTTTTATAAAAGACTCGGCTATCCGTAGGTTTAACCATTTGGGGGATACTCTAGAGTGTTTTTTCCTTAAGAATTATGCGCTACTCATCAGTGGCGTAGAATCCCTGAGTTTTTCACTCAACCCTCCAAAGCTGGAGTATTTCCCATGGTGGTCAAAACCTAAGGTGGTTATTAGAGTCTTGTGTCTAGTATTTTTTACGTGTTAGCCACTTCGATTGAGTCGTATGAACATGCACTAGGTCCCCTAGGAGTTTCGTCAAATTCCAAGAAGAATTAATTTTTTCATAAATTAGACCATTTTTTAATGGTTTAATTAAAAAATTTCAAAAAATGATTAAAACCTCATCCGGAGGCGGAATTGGGCGTGGGGAGGCTCGTTTTGACGCTCAGAGCGTCCTCTTTACCCTAGCACCCTCGTTTGTCAGTTTTCGAGTAGTTACGTCACCCCAGGAGCAGTTTTGGCTAAAAATGCATCATTTTGGCTAAAAAATGACAAAATTCACCAAGTGACAAAATTCAAATAAGCCAAAAATTGAATTTTTTAACCATGAAAAAGGTTGAATATTAATTTCAAAGGTTGTACGACCACATTAAGTGATAAGTCAAAGTGATTTCAAAAGGTCAAAATTCAAAATTTGATTAAATTAATGGGTGGGCCTCTCCCTTCACGTGAGCATCACATGGACCTCAATTCGCATGGGGTTAACGTGAAGCCTCCAATCATAAATAAGGTTGGATACCAATCTAATATGTAAGCACATACCAATGCATAAAACTTAGGATAAGCAAATCATGGATTAGTGTATGACGTGAGCAAGTGAAGCGTGGGCATCTTCACGTGGGCTTGACCATACGGCTCATTCATGAAGGATCACGATTTGGTGATGTGTTAAAGTTTTAATGGATGGTTAGGCTTGCATTTAATGGATGGTAGGCGCATTTTCCACCTCATGGGCTTGGCTCCTAGTAAAACACGAATTATCATTTAGTGCAACCTCCAAGCATTCCCTTTCAAGCTCACGTCAATGTTGAAGTGGAGGCTCACGAGTGGATGGTGGAGTTTCCAAAGAAAGGGAGTGGGGGGCGCCTTGCCTAGGTGGAGGCCACCTCCCCACCCTAACTCAGTGCAAACTCAAGCTATGTGGTTGTTTATTGCTCCAAGCCAAGTTTCGATTGGTTTGTGATTGAAATTTGAAATTTTGTAAAGTGTTATTGGCTCCCTTAGATGCCAATTCGAATTTGGGCTATGAGCTCTTGTATTTTGTTATAAAAGAGAGGTATTCCTCCTCTCTTCTCATGGATATTTGTGCAAAGAAACTCTGATGAAATTGTAAGCATTCTTTTGTAAATAAAATTATTGAGACTTTGGAGGTCCATGCGAGAGCTATTGGCATTGTGGTTTCATCTTGTAATTTGGTGATATTCTCTCACTCTATCTTTCTTGTTGCAAATTATTATTCATTGTATGCCTTGTGACGACTAACAATCTAGTACAATAGGCATTTGATCTAGTTTGTTGCTTGAGAGTATTGTTTTGCAGAGATCATCAAAGGTGAATATTAGCTTGGGATCAAGCTCATCTTCATTAATCAAGAGCTTTTACTATTTAACGCTTTCATCTTGTAGGTTCTTCAAGTAGCTTTTCATTCCAAGAAAGAAACACAAAGATATCAAGGATTTCTTATCTCCTCCATCAACTTTTCAACAAAAAACCTCCTCATTTGTTACTAGATCTACCATCCAAACTGTGGATTTCCAAAGCTTTATCCCTCTCCAAGTTTGAGACCATTGCTTAGTTTGCCCTTGCTTTTGGCATCCTTGGCTTTTTTGCCTTCTTGTTTGCCTCTTTCTCTCTTCTCCCATTCCAAGATTTGCTTCTCTTCCTCTCCCATTCGCTCCTCCTCTTTTCCAAGTTCTTCTTCTCCCATTCGCTCCCCTACCTTTTTTTCATCACTTCCTCCTTTCATCCACCTTCACAAAATCAACAAAAGACAAGTTAAAAGTTAGAATTTGTTTGAGTTAGTTGTTTGCTTTTATGAGAAGTTAGTTTAGGCCTTGTTAAGACCTCATTTAGGGCTTGCATTTAGTCAAATTTTTATATTTTTGCAATCTCATTCAAAAGACATAAAAATTGCATATTAGATAGTTCATTTTTTTTGTAGTGTAGATCTCTTTCCTATCATTTTTAGAAGTTGTTTGCTTGCTGGTCCGTTTTGTTATTTTCATAAAATCAAAATAAAATCTCATGCATTGAAGGGTTAGTTTAGAAGCATTTAAAATCACATTCCATATTAGTATAGCTTGCATAGTTTAAATTTCCAAGTCTCCTTGTTAAAGATAGAAAAATTTTCATAAAAAATTCTTAAATTTTTTACATCTTAGATCTCATTTCTAGCATATTTAGGGCACCTTTTGTTCGCTGGTCCGTTTTCCCATCTTAACTTTTTTGATCATTTTTCATGTCATTCTATGTTTTAGATTTCATTTTGCAAATATAGACTTAGTTTCAAAGTTTATTTTATTTTTCTAACACTAAAGGGTGCCTTGAGTTTTGTTTTTCTTGTAGGTACTTTGGAAGTGTGAAGGATTTGAAAAAGTTGAAGTGAAGAAAACCGAGCTAAAGTAGCAAGAACTCAAACCAAATACAAGGAGAATCAAATATACAAATCCATCACTCACTATCCTTTGTAATAGCTATCAAGAGCTAAGTTAAATTTTTCAAAGTTTTATTTTCATTCCAAAAGTCCTTCAAGATTTTAAAACCCAAGGCACTTGTAAAAAATTAATAAAAGTTTCTAGTGGAGAAGTCCTCCACCTTTTGGGTTTCTTCCCCATTTGGGGAAGAGTGTTGGGTTTGCTTAGCTTAGATCTTTTTAGTTCATGTTTTATAGTAGTTTATTTTCATCTTGTCGCTTCTCTCTCAAGTTTTGACCAGAGTAAGCTAACTTTGGGATTGTATCCCAAAGGTCACATAGTTTTGTGGTAGCTTCTCGTTCCCCCATCAGCATCTTATGGACATCCAGCTAGCTGGAAGGTTTCCAGGACTGACAGTTCTAGTGGTTGACCTTGTTCGGAGGTTGATCCCACCTTTAGTGTAAAATTGCTTGGTAGAATACTAGATTCTTCAGTTATTTCATTTTATTTTGCAGGTAGCATGCTAGCAGTGTTTCACATCTATTTGAGTTATCACATGATTTAAATATTATAAAATTGCAATATCTTGTTATCACAACTGCTTCTTGTTTCATAAAACGAACAAAGCCTCTTGAACTTGGCCAAATCCAAGTCAAGAGCACTCTCTGTTGGAGAGCATTGTTAGTTTTGCACTTTCCCCTTGCATTAGGCATTTTAAAGTAGGAAGTCTCTTGAACTGTGGTCTTAAGACTAAGTCAAGAGCACTCTCTGTCGGAGAGTTGAACAGGTGCTCTTAAAAATAAAACTTTTCAATCCACATTTCCCCCTTAATTAATTTATCTTGGTCGTTTGTCCAACACCCGTATGCTCTGCCAACCAGAAACGGTTGGACTAGTACTCAGAAAGGTGAAGGATTTGATAAGCTCATAAGTGATAATTAATTAAAACTTTCACCCCCATAACCAACGAACCGGCCTTGTTCAAAAAATATTCAAAGCAGTTCTCAGGGGAGGCGTCGGATTGCCCAATCTGCGACATAGTGGCTGGTTAGCATTGCGCGCCTCGCTGTGATTCCAGACAGGTCCGACATGTCTCTTAAAGGAGCTGCTTAGAATGTCTTTTCGGACACTCTTTTGATATCCTTGGTTTTAGCCATAATAATCAAGAACATCTAAAACACTTAAAATTTACCAAGAACAATTTCAAAACGATCTCACAAACAGCTATTTTTGACTTACATTTTTCAGCATCGCAAGTATTTCATTTGACTCCATTTGGCACTGGTCTTTAAAAACTCTTATATATCTTCTGAATCTGGACCATATGTCCTTGTCATTTGTTTAATCATTATCTTGTGGATGCTTTGTTTTAATTCTAAGTCAAAATTATATTGTTCATCTTCTAAATTGTATCTTGTGGAATTTGCAAAGTGGATTGCGTGTTTAATTGTGTTCCCATCATTTTACAAAAAACTCCTAAACAACACTCATCCGCATCACCCCACACAAAAAACACTTAAAACACAAGAGCCTTAGTGAAACTCTTTTTTAGGGACTACCCCCCTTGGCTTCGTTAGGAGTTAGCCTAAACGGAGGAGCTGGGATTCAGGTCATAGTACCTGGCTCATTGCTTGCCCCCAAGGCCACACCTCTCTCACTTATAGTGAAGAGACAGCTTTCGAAAGATTTCTGCTGCTGGTGTGCAGTTTGGCGGACAACATCTTTGGCGCCGCTGTCGGGGACAAATCTTTTTGTTCCTGGACGACCTTAGTTTTTTCTAGTTTGTTTTACCTTTTTTGATAGATTCTCAATCTGTCTGGCGACTCTACTGCGCTTTTTTTCTTTTTGGTAGATTTTTAGTTTAATCACTCTCAGAAATTAGACTTGGATCCACCTGGCGACTCCACTGTCAGTTAACACCTCAAGGTATTCGACTAGAAGAAATTCTGAAGGCTTGCTTGGTTTTATCCCTGAGCCTGAAAAGATTTATAGGAGAAGACTAAACAAGCTTGCTTCTCGTAAAATCCTTGAAGAACTTAGATCTCAGTCCATTTCTGACATCCATAGTCTTTTTCAAGAAAATAACTTAAAAATTTTTGAAAATTCTGAAAACAGTAATAATTGTTTTTCCGATACGATGGGTGATTTCTATTCTCCCCTCAACATTACTCAGATAGCAGGTCAACCACATGATATTCCAGACAAAGCTATCGACCAACTTCCCATTTTTACTGGCACTAATGCCATTACTGTTGCATATCATCTCAAAGCCTTCTCAAAATGTACGAGTGGATATGTCAGAGATCCTGCTCACAAGCATGATGATGTACACATGAAGCTGTTTGCTTTGTCCTTAGATGGGGATGCTGGTGATTGGTTCATCGGCTTACCAAACAACTCGTTTGCAACCTTGACTGATTTCAAAAATGCTTTCACCAACAAGTATGGTGAGAAAAAAGAACCCCGAGATCAGCTTGCTGCTTTAACAAACATCCAAAGAAGTGAGATGGAAACCATGGAAGAGTTCAATAAGAAATTTACCGACTTATCCAATGCAATCCCTACAGATTACAAACCAACTCCACATACTATATTGGTTTACTACATTGAAGCTTTAAGTGGAGAGATGCAGTATGAGCTTAGGGATAAGGAGCCCACCACTTTGTTGCAAGCACAGACAATGGCAACTAAAATAGATAAAAACATGCAGTCTTCTGGTAAATCAAATTTGCCTGGTTATTCAAGAGCTCAAACTCCATTGAAATCAACTGAGCCTAAAGATAAAGATCCTTTATCTGCTATAAAGGATTCATACGAGAAAAGATGATGGAGATGTGTGAGAGGATGGAAAAGGCTGAACAGAAACATGTAGTCCAAATGAAGGAAGTGCAAAATAAAATCATAAACATAGAAAGAGCACGTGTCCAACATGTTCAACAAATCCAGCAGATTCAGCTGATTCAAAGAAACTATCCTCCCGAAAACAATTGGCAGAAAAGGGCTCCCAACAATGAAAAGAGGCCTCCGAGTCAAATAGAGGCTGCTAACATAAATGAGATATATATCCCATTCTGCAGAGCTTGCCAAGAATTCCATGAAGAAGACACTTGTCACCTTGCATGCTATATCCAAAAGCATGGTTTCCCTGAAGGGTTTGTTATCCAGTTTTCATCAAGTGAGCCTGAGTGCATAAACTATGTAAATGACTTTTATGATTTTCTCGAAGATAGTGGGAACCAGTTGGGTCAACCTACTACACAAAGTATGACATTTTCCCTTCAGATCCCTGATAATCCCATCGAGAAAATTTATCAAAGATCGAATTCTATTGAAGACCCTCCTCATGCCACCGAATCAAAAGACACTTATGAGTGGGAAGTTTTTCAAGACTACTTCAGTAATGATGAACGCATATGTATTCCTGATCCACCTCTAGAAGAAACCATTACAGAGATTGACACTCATGAAGAAATCCATAAAGTTTGTAATATGTGTGATGACACTCCCATTTGTTCTCCACATGGCAGTGAGTATTCAGAAAGTTGGGTCCCTTGTGATATCTTTGAAACCCATTTGTTTGAAGAGGATTGTTATGAAGTTGAGGAGGATAGGCATAGCTTGGAGGATGACATAAGTGATGATCAGTCCATCATGGATGACATAGATATTGGAAATGATGAATGGACCTTTTTAGAGAACCCTATCTATGCCATGTCTGAAGAAGTTAATGATGAACAAAATCCCTTTGGAAATTTTGTTAATGTTAACAATCCCACTTATGAGCATGAGGATACATGTGGCCAGGAAAATGGTAAAATTCATGAAGACTCCCCCATTTTCGGCAAGAGTATGGATTTTGAACAGTTGAGCATAAAGGAAGAGAAGGAGATTATTTCATATGAGCAGTCAGTTGAGCATGTATCATAGCCATTGGAAACCCCTTGTACATTAGAACAGTTCGAGGCATATGCTTTCATGGAAAATTATTTTCAGAAGAGCCTCCTGGAGGAATATGATAAGGTACCAAAACTGCCTTGTCGTCCTGAATTTCATTACCCTGTCCTATTCTGGATAGAGTGTGCCTGCAGAAGGACTTCTTACTATATTGAGGAGCACTTCAAATATTTATTACATACTTATGATTCCCCATCCATCCCCCCCATTTAGAAGATTCAAGCAGGTTTGCACCTTCTGATAAGCAATTCCCTTGCTCTGGCTGGTAACAAGAGACAAGGTAGAAAACTGTTTTTTCATTGATTACATGCTTAAATGGTTACATTGGATTTCTGATTATACTTAACATTTTCGTTCGTATTATGTTAGAATAGGAAAGAATAAAACTTTTTCAAAAGTAAGCATTTGTTTCCCATATTTAGATTTCTTAGAATTTATTTTCAAAAAATAAATATAGTTGGTATTTCATTTGGTTTTTTTTTTTCATAACACATGTGCTACTGAAGGTTTTCTGTCAAGTTGAGATGTTTTTACAGGTTATATATATAAACTAGAGATTTTGGTGTTCTCGTATCCTCTCCTTGCCTGAATTCCAGATCGAGCACACGTCCCGTAGTTGGAGCCAGATGTTATCACCTATTTTGTACAAATAGCTGAATTTCTCGTGAGCCGCCAGTTCCATGAACATGATTCATGTTCATCGTCAATGTTCAGAAGTTCAGAAGTCATTTTCAGGGCATTTTTGCCCCATCTGTAATAACTGCATGTTCATACCCCTATGGGGAAAATGTAAAAAGTTGGTCTAAACGGGATCATTTTATAAAAGACTCGACTATCCGTAGGTTTAGCCATTTGGGGGATACTCTAGAGTGTTTTTTCCTTAGGAATTATGCGCTACTCATCAGTGGCATATAATCCCTGAGTTTTTCACTCAACCCTCCAAAGCTGGAGTATTTCCCATGGTGGTCAAAACCTAAGGTGGTTATTAGAGTCTTGTGTCTAGGATTTTTTACGTGTTAGCCACATCGATTGAGTCGTATGAACAAGCACTAGGTCCCCTAGGAGTTTCGTCGAATTCCAAGAAGAATTAATTTTTTCATAAATTAGACCATTTTTTAATGGTTTAATTAAAAATTTTCAAAAAATGATTAAAACCTCATCCGAAGGCGGAATTGGGCGTGGGGAGGATCGTTTTGACGCTCAGAGCGTCCTCTTTACCCTAGCACCCTCGTTCGTCAGTTTTCGGGTAGTTACGTCACCCCAGGAGCAGTTTTGGCTAAAAATGCATCATTTTGGCTAAAAAATGACAAAATTCACCAAGTGACAAAATTCAAATAAGCCAAAAATTGAATTTTTTAACCATGAAAAAGGTTGAATATTAATTTCAAAGGTTGTACGACCACATTAAGTGATAGTCAAAGTGATTTCAAAAGGTCAAAATTCAAAATTTGATTAAATTAATGGGTGGGCCTCTCCCTTCACGTGAGCATCACATGGACCTCAATTCGCATGGGGTTAACGTGAAGCCTCCAATCATAAATAAGGTTGGCTACCAATTTAATATGTAAGCACATACCAATGCATAAAACATAGAATAAGCAAATCATGGATTAGTGTATGACGTGAGCAAGTGAAGCGTGGGCATCTTCACGTGGGCTTGACCGTACGGCTCATTCATGAGGGATCACGATTTGGTGATGTGTTAAAGTTTTAATGGATGGTTAGGCTTGCATTTAATGGATGGTAGGCGCATTTTCCACCTCATGGGCTTGGCTCCTAGTAAAACACGAATTATCATTTAGTGCAACCTCCAAGCATTCCCTTTCAAGCTCACGTCAATGTTGAAGTGGAGGCTCACGAGTGGATGGTGGAGTTTCCAAAGGAAGGGAGTGGGGGGCGCCTTGCCTAGGTGGAGGCCACCTCCCCACCCTAACTCAGTGCAAACTCAAGCTATGTGGTTGTTTATTGCTCCAAGCCAAGTTTCGATTGGTTTGTGATTGAAATTTGAAATTTTGTCAAGTGTTATTGGCTCCCTTAGATGCCAATTCGAATTTGGGCTATGAGCTCTTGTATTTTGTTATAAAAGAGAGGTATTCCTCCTCTCTTCTCATGGAGATTTGTGCAAAGAAACTCTGATGAAATTGTAAGCATTCTTTTGTAAATAAAATTATTGAGACTTTGGAGGTCCATGCGAGAGCTATTGGCATTGTGGTTTCATCTTGTAATTTGGTGATATTCTCTCACTCTATCTTTCTTGTTGCAAATTATTATTCATTGTATGCCTTGTGACGACTAACAATCTAGTACAATAGGCATTTGATCTAGTTTGTTGCTTGAGAGTATTGTTTTGCAGAGATCATCAAAGGTGAATATTAGCTTGGGATCAAGCTCATCTTCATTAATCAAGAGCTTTTACTATTTAACGCTTTCATCTTGCAGGTTCTTCAAGTAGCTTTTCATTCCAAGAAAGAAACACAAAGATATCAAGGATTTCTTATCTCCTCCATCAACTTTTCAACAAAAAACCTCCTCATTTGTTACTAGATCTACCATCCAAACTGTGGATTTCCAAAGCTTTATCCCTCTCCAAGTTTGAGACCATTGCTTAGTTTGCCCTTGCTTTTGGCATCCTTGGCTTTTTTGCCTTCTTGTTTGCCTCTTTCTCTCTTCTCCCATTCCAAGATTTGCTTCTCTTCCTCTCCCATTCGCTCCTCCTCTTTTCCAAGTTCTTCTTCTCCCATTCGCTCCCCTACCTTTTTTTCATCACTTCCTCCTTTCATCCACCTTCACAAAATCAACAAAAGACAAGTTAAAAGTTAGAATTTGTTTAAGTTAGTTGTTTGCTTTTATGAGAAGTTAGTTTAGGCCTTGTTAAGACCTCATTTAGGGCTTGCATTTAGTCAAATTTTTATATTTTTGCAATCTCATTCAAAAGACATAAAAATTGCATATTAGATAGTTCATTTTTTTTGTAGTGTAGATCTCTTTCCTATCAATTTTAGAAGTTGTTTGCTTGCTGGTCCGTTTTGTTATTTTCATAAAATCAAAATAAAATCTCATGCATTGAAGGGTTAGTTTAGAAGCATTTTAAATCACATTCCATATTAGTATACCTTGCATAGTTTAAATTTCCAAGTCTCCTTGTTAAAGATAGAAAATTTTTCATAAAAAATTCTTAAATTTTTTACATCTTAGATCTCATTTCTAGCATATTTAGGGCACCTTTTGTTCGCTGGTCCGTTTTTCCATCTTAACTTTTCTGAATCATTTTTCATGTCATTCTATGTTTTAGATTTCATTTTGCAAATATAGACTTAGTTTCAAAGTTTATTTTATTTTTCTAACACTAAAGGGTGCCTTGAGTTTTGTTTTTCTTGTAGGTACTTTGGAAGTGTGAAGGATTTGAAAAAGTTGAAGGGAAGAAAACCGAGCTAAAGTAGCAAGAACTCAAACCAAATACAAGGAGAATCAAATATACAAATCCATCACTCACTATCCTTTGTAATAGCTATCAAGAGCTAAGTTAAATTTTTCAAAGTTTTATTTTCATTCCAAAAGTCCTTCAAGGTTTTAAAACCCAAGGCACTTGTAAAAAATTAATAAAAGTTTCTAGTGGAAGAGTCCTCCACCTTTTGGGTTTCTTCCCCATTTGGGGAAGAGTGTTGGGTTTGCTTAGCTTAGATCTTTTTAGTTCATGTTTTATAGTAGTTTATTTTCATCTTGTCGCTTCTCTCTCAAGTTTTGACCAGAGTAAGCTAACTTTGGGATTGTATCCCAAAGGCCACATAGTTTTGTGGTAGCTTCTCGTTCCCCCATCAGCATATTTTGGACATCCAACTAGCTGGAAGGTTTCCAGGACTAACGGTTCTAGTGGTTGACCTTGTTCGGAGGTTGATCCCACCTTTAGTGTAAAATTGCTTGGTAGAATACTAAATTCTTCAGTTATTTCATTTTATTTTGCAGGTAGCATGCTAGCAGTGTTTCACATCTATTTGAGTTATCACATGATTTAAATATCATAAAATTGCAATATCTTGTTATCACAACTGCTTCTTGTTTCATAAAACGAACAAAGCCTCTTGAACTTGGCCAAATCCAAGTCAAGAGCACTCTCTGTCGGAGAGCATTGTTAGTTTTGCACTTTCCCCTTGCATTAGGCATTTTAAAGTAGGAAGTCTCTTGAACTGCGGTCTTAAGACTAAGTCAAGAGCGCTCTCTGTCGGAGAGTTGAACAGGTGCTCTTAAAAATAAAACTTTTCAATCCACATTTCCCCCTTAATTAATTTATCTTGGTCGTTTGTCCAACACCCGTATGCTCTGCCAACCGGAAACGGTTGGACTAGTACTCAGAAAGGTGAAGGATTTGATAAGCTCATAAGTGATAATTAATTAAAACTTTCACCCCCATAACCAACGAACCAGCGTTGTTCAAAAAGTATTCAAAGCAGTTCTCAGGGGAGGCGCCGGATTGCCCAATCTGCGACATAGTGGCTTGTTAGCATTGCGTGCCTCGCTGTGATTCCAGACAGGTCCGACATGTCTCTTAAAGGAGCTGCTTAGAATGTCTTTCCGGACACTCTTTTGATATCCTTGGTTTTAGCCATAATAATCAAGAACATCTAAAACACTTAAAATTTACCAAGAACAATTTCAAAATGATCTCACAAACAGCTATTTTTGATTTACATTTTTCAGCATCGCAAGTATTTCATTTGACTCCATTTGGCACTGGTCTTTAAAAACTCTTATATATCTTCTGAATCTGGACCATATGTCCTTGTCATTTGTTTAATCTTTATCTTGTGGATGCTTTGTTTTAATTCTAAGTCAGAATTATATTGTTCATCTTCTAAATTGTATCTTGTGGAATTTGCAAAGTGGATTGCGTGTTTAATTGTGTTCCCATCATTTTACAAAACACTCCTAAACAACACTCATCCATATATGGTGGACCCTACAGCTGGCCCATTAGGGCAACCCATGGTGTATGACTACACATTCCTAGTGGATTTCGGTCTTCTCGATCCAATGAAACACTTATCTTTCAGTTCAGGGCACTTCTGACAGTGATTGGTGCAGTTTTACACTTGTTGACCAGATTTTGGGCTAATTTCCCGGCCTGAGCAGCAGGGGGCATGAGAGGCCAGTTCACCTAGGGCGCTGTATGAGGAGGGGGTGGTCCAACCACTTGTTTTTACCATTTACCCCCCCCTTCTGGAGAGCCTGGTGCGCTCAGTTGGACAGCGCAGATGCCCTGGGAGGCAGTTTTGGCACTTTCACAGTTACCGAGGCAATTAAAAAATGGGATAAAGTGGTCACTGAGGAATTCGATTTGGGCAATTGAGACAAGGTTTTGGCACTTGGTTTTCACAGAGGTCTTCCAGGGTGATCCCACTATCTTCCAGCCAGTTTTCACCATGTGGGTAGGCCCACAGCGTTCACAGGAGGTCTTTTACTGCTTGTCTGTCATAGATTTTGAGGACAGATTTGATCATTTATATTATCTTGGACATATTTTATTATTTTATTGTGCCTTGGGGATGAGCTAGTAAGGATTGATGCCTCCTAGCCCCACCATCTGCTCTTTATGTCATGTCCTTGTCATTATGAGGTGGATTTTGGTACTTTTACCCCCTCTAGTGGATGATGTCACCCTCCATGATTATTTTTAGACTATGACGTCATCACTTTATGAGTGATCCATGTGTTATGTTATTATGGTTCATCTTAGCCATTGATGGTGTGTTGAGATCTTTTAATCTCAACCACTCATTTGATGTAGTATTGTAAAGTGGTATAGGGTTTTGGTCTTTATTATCCTATATAAGGAGGAGACCCCCTATTGTATAGCTCACCTTTGGAGCTCTGGAATATTGGAATAGAACACTTCTTTGTGGAGCATATCTCTCTTGTCTTGTGGATTCTCTTGCATCTTGAGTATACAGTATCTCTTCTATGTATCATTGTGGATTTTGGTGCTTCTACTAGTTTCCTTGCAGGAAAGTCGAATTGGTGGAGAGGAGGGCGATTTCTTGAGGGTTATTGTTGGAGGGATCCACATATTCTCTCTTGGGTTGATCTTGTGAAAGGGAGTATCATTATTGTATCTTCGTGACATAGTTGATGCTTTCTATTACATCTTTCTATCATTTTCATAATCATCTTACTTGACTTGTTTCTTTGATCTTGTCTTGTAGGAGGAGGACGATTTGGCTATCTTGGAGGAGGACGTTTTGTTTGGAGCCCTTGGATCTCACTCTTGAATATACACATAGGAGAATGCTATCAATTTGCAAGGTGGCCACAAGCAATGGAGGTAAGATCTAAAAGGTATGTGCCTCTTTCCATCCATTCTCTCTTCATTGGTCACAAAACCTAATTAATTAAACCCTCATTTTGTTTTTTCTTAGATCTACTTAGATCTAGCATTGCTTTTGAAAATATCTTAAGAACCCACCTCTATAGCTTCCACCCCTAGTTGGATCTATAGTTTGGTGGTGATTGGGTTAAAATTAACACACTTTTCAAGGCAATATAGCCCTCTTGAACCAAATCGCACTGTTATCACACAACTTGTAGTTGCCCCTAGTGGTATCCCATCCGGGACGGTAGAGGAAGCAGGCAACTAAAGAGGTGACCCAAGAGATGCCACGGTTCCCAATGCAAGGTGGGAGTCACGTCAACCGAGGCACTCTTCGCTTTAGGTCAGGGTGTATCAAGACCTAGGGGGAGACCCTATAACCAATCACAGTTAATTGGGCCTAAACAAAGGTTTCTAAGGGTAAGTAAATGAAGAGTTACGGAAACCAATGCAAGGCTAAGTGGACCTAGAAGTTGAGGTATGGTTGAAGGTGGTGTGAGAGATTGTTAGTATTTCAACCTATGTATGGTTTAGGCCACATGATTAGGGATGATGACAAGATGTAGTACCCTATGTTTACACAAGTGGGTCCTATTTTCTTGGGATATGTGAAATGGCTTTAAGTGGGCCCACAAGGTGAAGCTAGGGATGAAATTGGTACTAGATGTTATGTTATTAGTGGATCTATAGATCTAAGTTGATTTTAAGAGTACCCATGTACTAGATCTAGGGTTTGACACAAATCCCAAGGAGTGCGACTTGCTTTGAGGAGGACTAGTGCCTTGTTAAATGGGCTAATGGGGTCAAAAAGTATGCCAAAATGTAGATCGGGACACCTAGAAGCCAAGTCAAGTGGGCTAAACGAGATCTAATGGTTGGATCTTGCTAGATCTAGGTTTTTCCAAGAAATGACCCTAAGTGGACCACAATCCCTTGAAACAAGGAATGCTACCCCCAAGGCAGATCGTCACAAAAAGATACCCTAGACCTAGGTTTCAAGGGATGGCCTTTCCAAATCTCCAAAAATCTCAACCACCCACTTCCTCGAAGTGGGTAAACTCACCTTCCCAAGGGAGTGCGACTTTCTCAAGGAGGGCTAAAAGATGGGTTTGGTGGACCAAATCAAGTCCAATGGCCACCAAACTATAAATCCAAGTGGCTAGTACCCCGATCTATGTAGATCCCAAATATCAAGTCAATCCAAGGGCTAGATCTTAGTAGATCTGAGTTTTGAGGTGCCAAGAAAGACCATATCTATGTAAGGTGGAAAACCAGTGGGTTTTGTTAAATGACCTAAATGTGCAAGCAATTGTCCATTTTATGATTTATAGTTCATTTTAAAAAGTTTGCCACATCAGGAATAATATACCAGGCAAATGCTGTGAACATGACTAAATCAACAAGATAGTAATCCACAGTCAGTGATAACATATCCATAGATCATATAACATCATCATAATCATCATGTACCATCTGAAACACTGCTACAATACATCTCTAAGCACTGAACTGAAACTGTATGGGATAAAGGGTCACATCGGTCGTCAAATCTGAACTCTCAAGGCTCAGCCTTGACACAAGGTCTAACATAAATCTGAATAATATACTGCTCTGATCATGAGTGATCCAAAATATATAGCCATGCTCTGGAATAATGGAAGCTCTGGAATGTGCAGATATCTGCTGAACAAAAATAGTAGCCCCGCTACTATAGTGTGATAACACGCACTTCCTTGGAGAGGCTTGTTGGGTTAGATCTAGCATGTGGGTAGGTGAGATCCCACTTGATTTGCAATCTACACATTTGATAACCTACCCCTAGACTTTTACTTGGGTGATTTCTACCTTGTGGGCATCATTCCACATTTTAAGGGATTAAAACCCCCTTTTGAACTACTTGGCATCTTAAAACTCAGATCTAGTAAGATCTAACCCTTGGATTGGCTTGATTTTGTAGATCCACATAGATCGGTGCCTAAGCTACTTGGATCTACAATTTGGTGGCCATTGGACTTGATTTGACCCACCTTATCCACCTTTTATCTCTCCTTGAGCAAGGTCGCACTTCCTTGGGTGACTGAGTTTGCCCACTTCTAAGACCTGGGTAGTTGAGATTTCAGTGGATTTGGAACGGCCATACCTTGAAACCTATATCTAGAGTGTCATTTTGTGACGATCTGCCTTGGGGGTAGCATTCCTTGTTTTAAGGGATAGTGGTCCACTTGGGTCATTTCATGAAATCCTAGATCTAGCAAGATCCAACCATTCTATCTCAATTAACTCGCTTGACTTGACCTCTAGGTGTCCCAATCTATACTTTGACATATCTTTTGACTCCATTAACCCATCCAGCAAGGCACTAGTCCTCCTTAAGCAAGTCGCACTCCTTGGGAATTGTGTCAAACCTTAGATCCATTAAGTGGGTACTCCTAATTTCAACTTAGACCATAGATCTACTCACTACATATCCACTAGTACCAATTGCATCCCTTAATTTCACCTTGTGGGTTCCATTTGAATCATTTACATATCCCAAGAAAGTGGGTCCCACTTGTGTAATACATGGTACTAGATCTTGTCATTATAACTAGTCATGTGGCCTAAATCATACATTGGTTGAAACACTAATCATTTCTCAAACCACCTTCAACCATACTTTAATTTCTAGGTCCACTATACCTTGCATTGGTTTCCGTTACTTACCATTTACTCATCCCTAGGAACCTTTGTTTGGGTCCAATCATCTTTGATTGGTTATAGGGTCCCCCCTAGGTCTTGATCTATCTAGATCTAAAGTGAAGAGTGCCTCGGTTGACGTGACTCCCACCTTGCATTGGAAATGGTGGCATCTCTTGGGTGACCTCTTTAGTTGTCCATCTCCTCTACCGTCCCGGATGGGATACCACTAGGGGCAACTACAAGTTGTGTGATAACAAGTCCTTCGCCGCTTAGAAGCAGCATGGATGACAATTGCTAGAAAATTCAGGAGCTTAAATACAGATTGATGCACCTCATGGATTCTAGATATGATAGGATCAATCACTACTGGAGTCGCTTTTGTGGAGTCGCCAAGTAAACTACTGATCTTGTTTATCGAAAGATATGTCGTTATGATAGCGGGGAGAGATGAGTGAAATGAGATGGCTACGTATGATTTAATGAAGTAAATCGTCACCATTCAAGAATAAAACCGGATGCGATAAGATATGAGATATGCACGGACATTCGAAGACACCTGAGGTAAGCCTCTACCTCCTCGGCAACAACGCCAAAAATGTTGTCACACAATTTGTGGTTGTCCCAAAAGGTGATCCTATCCAGGATGGTAGAGGTGTTGGACAACTAAAGAGGTGACCCAAGAGATGCCACGGTTCCCAATGCAATTGGTTGTCATGCTAACCGAGGCACTCTTCACTTTAGATCTAGCTTAAGCAAGCCCAAGGGGGAAACCCTAGCAAACCAAGGAAGGCTAGCGAACCTACTCAAGACCTCCTAGGGAAATGTGAAGGTGAAATAGGAGAAGATCAAGAGTGAATGGATCTAGATCTAGGAAGGATAAGTGGACACATAGAGTTAGGGCTTGGTTGAGGAGGCTTATGAAAGGACAAATGCTCAACCAAGGAATGATAATGCCAGTTATGAGTTCAATTGAGTAGATCTAGAAATATCTAATGCCAATCAAGAAAACCCAAGTGGAGCCCACCCTTAAATTAAAGAAAATGAGTGAAATGGGGCCCACAAGGCAAAGTTAAAGTTGGAATGGCACTAGGACGATTGCTAATCAAGAGTTTTGATGTTTTGATGAGAAACAAGCAACACATAGAAGATAGATCTGGGAAACGGCCACCTACCCACAAGTGCGACCTCCCTTGGAGAGACCCAGTGCCTTAGATCAGGGGGTAAATGGAGTCGGATGCCCACCAAACTTGATCTCCAAGCTTTATTAATTATTTGTGAAGTGGGTTTTAATTATTAAGCCCAAGTTATCGCCAGATCTATCAAATCTAAAAATCTAGGGTTTTAAGATGTAAGGGTTTGAAGTGACCAATGGGTAAAATGCATGAACCTAGATACATACCTTGTAGAACATACCTCAAAAGCTTGCGTCCATCTTGCAAATTGATAATCTTTCCCAAGTGAGGCAATCAAGAGTGAGATCCAAGTGCTCCAACTGAAATCGCTATTCCTCCAAGTCACCCAGTGCGCCCTTCCCTATCCAAAACGATCAATAATGAGAATCAATCAAACATGGAAGAAGCTATACGGAAGAAGAGATGAAACAAAAAGCATCAAATATGTCATGAAGATACAATAATGATACTCTCTGAGACAAAGAACAATCCAAAGATAAGATATGGGGTTTCCCCACAATAGCGTACCCTCAAATCGTCTCAAATCGTCCTCCTCTTCACCCACACGGCCTCTCTGCAGAGAAAACGTTTGAAGCCCAAGATCCACAATGATAACACAGAGAAAAGATTGTATATTCAACTTGCAAGAGCATCCAAAAAGCTAAAGAAGTAGATCTGCAAAAGTAGTATTTTATTCCAAGAGTTCAAGAGCCCAAAGGTGCCTTTACAATAGGGGGTCTCTTTCTTAAATAGGAATGAGAGAGACCAAAACCCTAAACCACTTTATGAATGAGTGGTGGAGATCAAAAGATAGATAGGATACAATCAACGACTAAGATGAGCCGAAACAATATAACACGGATCAACTCACTAAGAGGGGTGCGCACTCACTAAAAGAGGCCTGTTATCACCTAAGATGTAGTTACCCCTATGGATGGATCCAGTCATGGATAGCAATAGGGAAGGGCAACTCCAAGGTGCAACCACGATCACCTCGACCTCCAATATGTTTGGTTGTCACGCCAGTCGAGGCAACCTTCGCTTTATGTTATCTAGCCCAGACAACAAAGGGGGAGACCCGATCTACTCCCGACAGGAGAGATCAAAACCAAGACACCAAATCAAGGTATTTCTAGGTGAAGTTAGGTGTATGGTTTATCCTAGACCTAAGGATGAAGTCACAAGCCAAATGAGGGGTTTAATAGGTATAGCTTTGGTTCATAGTTGAATGTAAGAGTGACTTATCATGTTTATAGTGAGATCTAGGGCTAGTGTACTAGTTCAATGTCAAAAGATCCACTGCCTTGGGAACCGTGTCCAATGCAGGATAGTTAAGGTTTGTATTGGGGCTAACTAGTACATGAGACAAGCTTGACCATGGTTCATGATGTCTTCAAAGGTATAGTCTACCATACACAGGTCAAACCACAAGTCAATCCAACAATGTAGGAAAGTTGAATTACCTTGTAGATAAACCAGTGCCTTGGGAATTGGGAAGTGGAGGCAAAGTGGGGTTGACTTATGGTTTAGGACTCCTACAACATGAGATAAGTGGACAGTATAGGTCTTGATGGTTGAATGTGTCTAGATCTAGGTTTAACCCAAGTGGACCACAATCCCTTAAAACAAGGAATGCAGTCCCCAAGGCAAGATTTGACAAAGTGACAGTCTAGACCTAGGTTTTAAATTATTCCGGTTTCAGATCTGCAATAATCTCAAATACCCAGTTCCTAGAAGTGAGTAAACTCACTTCTCCAAGGTGGTGCGACTTTACCCAAGGAGGCTTCAATTTGGGTTTAGGTGGGTCAAATCATGTCGGATGGCATCCAAACTTTAGATCCGGGTAGATCAGTCAAGTAGGAGTATGGATCTATAATTTCGTGGCAATCCACCGGTTAGATCTTTGTAGATCTGAGTTTAAGTGTTCCAAGTGGTCCAAAATGGGGATTAAATCCCTTAAAATGTGGAATGGGGCCCACAAGGTGATTTTCAAGAAAGGGACAACCTGGGTGTATGTTATTTGATGTGTAGATGTCAAATCAAGTGGAATCTCAAACACCCATGTACTAGATCTAGGTCAACTTGCTCAAATGGTGAAGTGCGCCTTCCTTGGGAGAAGCTAAGTTGGCTTGGGAGAGGGGTCAAACGGAAGCCAATCCTCACCAAACTATAGATCCGGGATGCCGTGGATGCTATAGAGGTGGGTTTTCAATATCATGCCCAACAACCCACTAGATCTCAGTAGATCTAAGAAAATGCAAAATTGGGGTTTTAATTAATTAGGGTTTTAAGTGTTTTTGACAATTGGATAGATCATGGAGATAGAACTTACCTTGAGATCATACCTGAATGATGTGGATGAGATGCCTTGATGTTGAGGAAGATTCCCGCAGAGATCAAATGAGAGATTGTTGATTTGCTTGCCAATTTGATGCCCAAGTCCACAAGTGCGCCTTCCTCTACCTGTCAAACCAAGGAATAAAGATTCAATCAGTAAGAGCAAGTATGGAAGAAATACAAGAGAAATGCAAATAGTAACGTGAAATAGAAGGTCCTGAGACAGTAATACTCCCTGTTACCAACGAAGAGCTCCAAAGAAGAAGTAGGGAGAGTCTTCCCCTACCAATACCTCCTCCTCCAAGCAAATCGGCCTCCACCTGTAGATGCAAAATCGTGGTACAATAGATATGGCAAACAAGATCTCCAATAACTCAGTGCAAAGGAAGAACCAACGAACGAACACCAAAAACATTCACCACAACATTGGAGATAGATGCAATAATAATTTTCTATTCCAATAATCCAGAGCCAAAAGTCCCTTTACAATGAGAGGCTCTCTCCTTTAAATAGGAAGGAGAGGCACCAAAACCCTAACCACTTTTTGAATGAGTGGCTAAGATTAAAAGATACAAATGTCTAATCAATGGTTGAGATGAGCTCAACAACATAATACATGGATCACACATAAAATATAACATAAGTGGACAAAGTCGCCCTAAGAGAGGGGAATCCCACCAAATCATGATGACAAAATATCATAAGAGGCTCATGGTGGGTCCAAGGGGTAATTTTATCCCTCCTTGGTCAATCCCCATGGCACAATAAACAATAAATAATCATGAATGTACCAAATCGTGCCTCCAAGGTGAAGTCGTGGTCCTCAAAAGATCTCAAAAATCCACAGAAAGTGCCATAAGTGATGGATGCGGGCCCCGATGAAGCTGAAACTGCTGGAGGAGGTGTGGAAGGTCCCGATCTATCATCACTGATCATCCCATGCCATAACTTTGCCTCAGTAGCCCAAATCGATTTCCTCAATAGCCATTTCTACCAATCCTGAAATGCCTCGGGAAGCGTGAAACTGCCCAAACAGCCTCCTGGAGTGATGGCGCTGTCAAGGTGAGGGCACCAATGTGTCCGGGAGGGGGGTAATATGGTAAAAACAAGTGGCTGGACCACCCCCTCCATCATCAGCGCCCTAGGTCAACCGGATAAAAGTCATCTCTGCTCCGACAGGGCCTCCAACAGACCAAAACTGCACTAGGACAGCCCACTGAGGCTAAATCATCACTGTAAGTGCCCGGAACTGAAAACAAACTGTCCCATTGGACTCAGAAGGTCCAAATCCATCCAAGATGTGTACTCATACACCATATGAATCTCTGCATGATCAAAATAAATATCCAATGTACCGGAACAAGGCCAATAATAATGATCTGTAAATGACCAAACACTGCTGTATCCCAAGAATCATCATCATAACCCTGTAGCTGCTGCATAGAATCATCCTGTATGTGTACATAGACCATATATCATCTATCCATATCATCATAAGGTCCAACATCTCATGTCCCATGGTCCTCCATGGTCAAACTAGGTCTAACCAAGACCAAATACAACTCAGACTATCATCCATAGCTGCTGCAAGGTGTCAAGGTTAATACATGCTTTAAAATTTATTCAAATAGCCAATATAACACAGAGTAATCATGACTGGCGATCTAAATCCAAATATATAGTGTCGTTGATTATTATTATTACTTAGACTAGACTTTCAGGACCATACTCACTTCATAGTTGTGATCAATTTGCTAGTGAAGGGTGAAGGCTGAAATAACTGGCTAGGCTAAGGGATGACTTGACTGACTTGACTTTGTGACACTTTGGCAAGGGAAAGGGAATACACACCATAGTATATACTGAATGAGCAATAACACAGGGAATGGCGGTGTCTCACAAATGGATGAGTTGTTTAAAGAGGGTTTATTCACCTTCACAGATGCGCACAATCCATAATACAAACAAGGCCAGCAATTGTTTAGATATAACATTTAAGTTCCATTGCTTTTTGGGCCTGAGGTTTCCATAGCCTTGATCTATGTGTGTTTACAAACACATTGCATAGATTTACATTTATTTTTAGGCTTTCTGCTGCAGGTGTGTTTTTAAGGCACTTGTTTACCTGAGCACTTCTAGGTGTGTCATGGACAACTTGTTTACCTAGGTATTTATTTTTCCAAAAGATATAACATTTTATTTTTCATGGCCATTTTCAATTGGCATTTCTTTCACATACAAGATATAGCATTTTATTTTTCAAGATTTTGTATTCATGGCAGCACTAAAAGTTTCAGGTTTAGCCAACACAACTTTAATGACTAGGGGGAATTCACAAGGAACTCCAACTCACCATAGGTAAGTTCTGTCACCAACTCAGAGCCGAGACACAATAAACAGGGAAGCTCATCCAATACAGAGGCTACAGTGGGGAAAGGTCCTCCATGCCACTAGTCAAGTAGTAAGTCAGGGTGATAATCTAAAAGGTAGGCCATGGATGGATGAAGACAATGAAAAGATGAAGCCAACACTAGCAAGCCAAGGTATGGTTGAATGATCACCTCTATTCTCCCTAAGGAGGGTATGTACCAATGAGTATGAATAGTGAACTTCTAAGTCTGAGTAGGGACAGTAATATATATATAATAGGTCAACCAGGTCCAAATATCTATATGATCGCCAGATCATGACACTAAGTGCTAAGACATGCTATAAGAATAAGTATAAAAGCAATCTAACCATAATACCATGATATACCTGCTGAGTCATATACCTGAAAGCTCATCAACCTGTACCATCATCTGTCCTCTGAGACTGCTGCTGTAACTCTGGGCAATACTGTCTGCTCTGTACAAATGGCATAATGGCTACATCGGTCACCTCTCTGAGTGTTCTGAAACTCAGTCATGGCATGGGGAATGCAACTGCTGTCCACAATCTGATAGTAATCCAATATAGATGCTCATCTCGGCATCTCAAAATGTAAGGGAACTGGCTGAATAGTGTACTGGAATGAGAAAAATAATGTATGGTAGCCCGGCTACTATATATGTGATAACAAGGCCCTAGGGGGCGTGCGCACCACATAAAAGTGACTAGGACAAGTGCGTACCACATAAGATGACTAGGACAAGTGACTAGGAGCACATGGTGGGGCTAGGAGGTTTTATTTTCCTTCACTAGCATCACCCCATGGCACAATGATATAAAATATGACTCAATAACAAGTCCAAGTGACCAAATGATCAAATCGTGGCCCCCTCAATGAGAGAAAAATACATCAAATCACAACCCAGAAAGTGTGTGGACCCCACTGAATGCTGCAAGCTGGTTTGGAAGGAGTGGGATACATCACAAATGACCTATGAACAAACCTCATGCCAAAACCTTGCCTCAATAGCCCAAATCGATTTCCTCAATGACCTTTTTATCCCATTTTTATTCCACCTGAAAACCATCAAAATGCCTGTAACTCACTGCCTGATGCCCGGGCACAAAATCTTATTGTACCATCATGTCTGGAGATGGGGTTGTATGGTATTAACAAGTGGTTGGACCACCCCTCTCCTTTGTAGTGCCCTAGGTAAATGTGCTAGCTTAATGCAACTGCTGAACAGGCCATTTCTGCATGGCAAAACTAGTCAAAAGTGGAAATCTGACCATATCATCACTGAGAGTTCCTGAAACTGATAACTGAGTGTCTCAATGGACTCAAAAGGTCCAATTCTACTAGAGATGAGTAACCATAAACCCTGTGGAAACCTGTAAGATCATCTGTAGCCTCAGCCATACCCGGACAATAATAAAATAAATGGTCTGGAATAATAATAACCATAAAAAAATACATCAACCATCATCTGAAACCTGTGTCCACTATATGGAATCATTAAAGGTGTATCAAAGGACCATAAATCATCATCATATAGCATCACTGGTCCAACTCATCACGGATCCCAAGGTTGACATGGTCAAACTAGTTTGACTAGGTCAAAACTGATCAAAATATGACCCAGGCTAGAAAAACCTGCTGCTGCAAGTGCAAATGGTTAAGGCATGCTCTTTTAATCATTTTCATAGCAAGACTTAAAGTATTAAGCATCATTTCACTGGCAGTAAATAGATAATTATATCAAGCATAAGTTTAAAATAATCATTTACTTACAAAAGAACCTCAGAAATATACTCATTCTGTAGACATTGATAATTTTGCTAGCAAAGGGTGAGGGTGAAGAATGCAAGGCTAGGATAAGGGGATGACTTGATTGACTCAACACTGTGATACTTTGGATATGGGACAAAGGAAATACACACTGAAGCATATTCGGATAATAAACACACAGGGAATGGCAGTGTCTCACAAATGGGATAAGTTGTTTAGAGGAGTACTTATTCAACCTTGGCAAATGTCTACAACTCACATCCAAGTTGTATCAGCTCTGTGGGGATCTTTTCTAGAACCGCCATGGACTAGGTGCCCGGCTAACCGTAACTTGAGGTTCGAGGGGACACTTAGAATTAGTTGTCCCTTGCTCCATCTCACATTACAACCCGTGGGCTCCATGAGGAATTAATCATTACATTTCATTTCCTTGGCCAGTAGTCTTTGGATTTAGCATACATTTAACCACTGGTTTCTTTAGGCCTATATGACCCTTTTGGGGATTTTGCATGTGCTTAGAAGCACAACTACTCAAGCTTTCATCCAGGGTACTTTTCATTTAAGTTTCCATTTCATTTCATTTCATAACCCTTTTGGGGATTTTAGTACTAGATTGATTTATTAAAATAGGAAATGAAATCTGTTAGAAAAAATCACTCCACGAAAATTTTGCGAATCCCCCCAGGGGGGATGGGTTGTGGGTGCTGGGTAGCCCACTTGCTCTTCTTTTTATTTATGATTTACAATAAACCTGGAAGAAAGAAATGCTTTGGATCTTTACAGATCTAGATCTACAAGCTTACAAAAATATAAGTGTAAATTGCCCAATGAAATTAGGAAGCTCCGGGAAGCGCTTTGGTTTGGCCTCAAACTTGATATTTTGCCACTAAAGTCCGAAAACCTGTTAAAAACAAATTTAGGAAAGCGAACAAATTAGTGTTAGAAAATGCCCAAAATCACTTTTAAAAGTGTTTTGGGCAACTACAAAAAATTATGGAAAGATAAGCTAATCTACTTATAAAAAATTGACTAAAATGACTCAAAAGGACAAGTCCTTTTGAGGATCTTGGCTTGCTTTTGAGGGCAGCCAATGAAGCTCTTAGAATGCTAAAATTATCTTTTAAACTTAAAGAGACTACTTACTTTGCAATATTTAAGATTTAATTGAAAGTAAGACTTGCAAAAAAGTAAAAGCTTCTAAAGCTAGATCTCCTTTGTAATGATAAAACTTTGAATAAAGTTGAGATCTATGCTAAACAAAACTTATAAATCAGATCTAATATTGATTTGTTATTTAAAGAATAGATTTATAAGCTTATAATGTAACCAAAAGGAGATAGCTTGTTTTGAAAGGAGAAGGAGAAGGAGAAAAAGACCCGATGCCAAAAAAGAGTTACTGTAGAGGCTTCCGGTAGAATGCTATTGGACTATGCCGCATGAATTTTTGGAGAGAAAAATTAACAAACTTGTTCAAGCTCCTTTCCATGGTTACCTGTAGCTATTCAGATTTCAGACACTCTTGCAAAAAGGTTTGTGAGATCTAGTGACATATATATGAAAGATCTAGTGACATATAAGCTTATTAAAATGCTCGATCTACAACTTTAAACATACATGAACAAGAGAAATCAAGTAATAAACTTATTAAGAGGTTCTTTCCTATTGATTGAGAACAATCCTATCAAGGCAAGATCCACAATACAAGCATGCAAAAGAAACTATACTAGATACAGGTGACCTCAAACATGAGCAGCAATGGTCATCCAACAAAGAGCATTACACCATTAAGCCTCCAAAGCTTTCTCTTTTATTCCAACAATACAAAAATGAGACAATGATACAATGGCAAGCTCTCTTCTCATGCAACTCTAATTAGCTTGAATGGAGAGAGTGGTCTTGTTTAAATAGAAAATGAAAGAAAGAGAGGGCACAATCCTCATGAGGAGAGGAGGGCGCATCACATGAGATAATCAAGGGATGATGAGGGCGATAACTAGAGAGAATAAAGAGATTTGATCTCAAAGGATGGTGCCATCCCTCCATGGATGTGCCCATCCTCCTTGGGATTAACTCCCAATAAATTGAAACCTGCCAACTCATGTCCACACCCTTCATCATGGAGAAGAGCGCCCCTCACATGCCCATGACAACTCGCATATCCTTTAATTTGATTGGGATTCGGCAAATTTATGGTTGATTTGATTATTCAAAGGTGGCGCCATCTCTACCAAGAGAGATGCGCCCTCTCTTTGGTAACTTCACTCACCCATGATATTCGCCCACTTCATGAGATGCATCATCCTCATGGGAGGGGAGCATTATTCACTTGACATGATTTATATCCCTTGATTTGATATTATAACATGTGCCTTTATTCATTAGGTGAGTCGCCTTTCACTTGACATGCCATGCCAAGTCATTTGGCACATGCCCAGTGACTCATTTTCTATATTTTTTTATTTTTCCTTTGGTGCATTTTGGGTTTTTGTAGCATTTATTTGCCAAATTGTCGCATCTTTAAGGAAAAATGCTCCCAGAGACGACGTAGCTACCCGATACACAGAGAAAGTGGATCCTAGAGTAAAGAGGACGCTCTGAGCGTGAAAATGAACATCCACATGCCAAAATCCGCCTCCAGACCCCACTTTTATTACAATTTGAAACTTTCCAATTAAACCATTAAAAAATGGTCTAATTTTGCGGAAAACATTATTTTTCTCAGAAATTAAAAAAAAAACTTAGGGGGACCTAGCACATGTCCATACGACTCAATTTTAATATCTAGCATGGTAATATACATTGACACTTGAACTCTAATAACCTCCTAAGACCGAGAAATCATGTCGACCACCCCAACTTTGGAGGTGTGAGTGAAAAACTCGAAAATTATATGTCGTTTATTCAACAACATATAATTGACAAGGGAAAAAAACACTTTAGGCTAGTCAAACTGATAACTAAGTCCTATGAAAGCCGATTCCTTTACAAAAACCATCATGCTATTACATTTTTACAATTTCCCTGCAGGGCATGGACATGTGATTTTATTAAAAAAAAGGGCCAAGGTGGCTTGCTAGGACTTCTGATCTTCTGATTATGAACAAGTAGACTTGTTCTATCTTCACAGGCTCACTTGAAATCACCTAAGTGCAACTTAGTTGATAACACGCACCAAGGAAAAGGTCCACTAAGCATGAACAAAGACCCTAGATCTAGGGTTTGACCCCCTAGATCTACTTCAAAATGGATCCTCCTCCTCAAAGACCATGCAAAATCAGCCCCAAAGTGGGCATCCCAATGAGATAGTGGAATGATCCAAGAGAAGGCATACATGAGTGCACTAACAACCCTCCAAAAGGTGGCTTCTAGCTCTAAATGGGGTACCAAACATGAGCAAGGCACCTTCAAAGGTGGAACGTTCCCTAACTATGGCATAGGGAGATGTGCAAGCCAACCTCCAAGTGGTTCACTCCAACCCAACAGCATGACTAATGGTGCAAGCAACCCTACAAAAGGGGTCGCTCCCATCATGAATGATCAAGTCAAATGTCTCACCAAGTAAACATCCATCAGCGAGTGAAGCAACCATAAAAGGGTGGGCACTTTCACCAAAAATGTGCTGGAAATGAGTCAAAGCAACCCTCCACAAAGGGATGCCTCCACTAAATATCATAAAATGTCCTTAAAGACAGGTGTGATATCTCCAAGGTGCAATAATATTTAGACCAAAGGTACCATTCAGATCCACAATATGAGGGCAGCAATCCACAATAAGTTCACATCAAACTTTCCTTAATTGACTGGGAAAGCATTTTCTTATTCAACACCAAGTGTAATAAGGATGCTACAGTCGAGGGCACTCATTTTTTCTGATCTAGAAATACCGCTGGAAGTGACCTGCTGCATAACAACTCTAATAACTGCATCAATAGGCTAGGCGTCCTAACTTATTTCCCTATCTGTTATCAGCTAAACCAAAAGGGAAACCCTTCAGTCATGCAATACCTCTGAAAATTCTGTCATGACTGAGACCCCTAAATGGGAAGTGGAGCACTCAACAGGGATGGAAGTACAGCAGATCCTGATGCCACCATTGCCCAAACATAGTGCTCAAGCTATCATTTTTTTTTAATTCTGTATGGATCAGGGATCATGCTTCCTCATCATAGCTTTTGCTGTAAATATCAATTCAAACATTTCATCTTACAATTTCAAAGGGTATTTGAGACAACCACCAAATCTGCAGGCATACACATTTGCAAAATATGCACTGTTTGAAGATTCTGCCGCACAGGGGCTGAATAGGAATTACAATGTGAATGTCCTGACTCCTAATCAACCAAAGAATCGTTTCTATGCATTAGTGGGTATGCACCAGAGGTGTAATATGTTCATGGCTGAGATTTCTCATTCTCTCCCAAAGTGCTGTAAGTGATCTGTTCACTTGGTGACAAAAGTACGTTATTAAGAAGTACGAACCCACCCAGCTTTTTCCATCTGCTCCAGTAATTGGGATATTTCAATATTTGCATAACTCTTGCTCTCCTCAAACAAATTTTGCTAATCTCTCGGTAGCATTGCTTCTGGTTTTGAAATGGCACATCCATTACAGGAATTTGATAAATTGTTTTCTTTTGAAGTCAATGCTACCAGCATATAGCTAGCCTGGAGCATGCCCTTAACAATGTCTGCTACAATCACATTTTCATGCAAGCACAGCGATAATCCCATATTTGGCTTCCTTATGAAAACATAACAAGACTCCATACAGAGAGTATCAATTTCCGCTCCTCAGAGACTGGATAATATATACCATATCCTCCGGATTTGGCTCCCTTGGATTTACAAATCCAATTCTCACTCACCCTTGCCTCTTCCCCGAGGCTCCAAATACATGCATGCCTTCTGCAGTAGACGCCAGTCTTTGAATGAATTAATTTATGCTATAATTTCAAGTCTGGCCTTATTTAATGTCAAGAGATGGATGTATTTGAGTCCCTGGTAGATTACAACTGGACCTATTGCAGGAAAAACTGGATATATAATAAGAGGACGAGCCAATTCCATTCTCCATCAAAATGTAATCCCACTGAAAATGTGACAAAAATCACGAGGACACCCATGCAAAATGGGGGGTAACAGGGTTGAACATCAATGTTTAAGACTGCAAGGAATAATAGTCACTGAATTTGAAATGCAATCATTTTTACCAATGACATCACAGTAACCTTACCTAGCCTAACTTTATATTATGTCTTTAATCAATCTCAAGCATCACACACACTGATGGTGAAAAATTGCCAATAATCACAACATACCTAGAGAATTTGAAACTTATTTTCTGCAGCAAGACTAATTAGATGCACCTTTCCAACTTCCATGTCTAAGGATTGCTTTATTGGTACAACTAACAGAAAATAATAAATAGAGGAAGAAACTGGGGAAGAGTGTACCATCAACTGAGTCACATTCCATTCATTCCGAAATAAAAGCACAGGTCGCTCCCACTGCAAATCACTTTAAACTCATGATTAGTATTTATCACCATGAGTTTCTATTATTGTATTATAAAAAGTCTTAACAACTCTTGAATTCCTGTGAGTATAAAATAACAAGTCTGTGCTACTCAACATTTTAAGACTTTATGAATTTACAGAAGTGAAGGAAATCATATCAACTCATATAAACATGTTTTTGGAGGTTAAACTCAAATATTTCATTTTTGACAGAATTTTCCTTATAGATATTATATTTGAACAATAGAAGGCGAAAACAATATGTGTACCAAATATACTCTTTTTTCAAAACACTGCATATAATAACTTAGAGCTGTCCTTCAGCTAATCTGCTGTGCTATGAGGGGAATTTCTATGCTGTCAAAATCACCCAGGACTTGCACCTGGCCTTATACTTACACACTTAGGTCTCTGCATCAATCCAAGTGTGTGGGGGTCTAGTGCACCAAACATACTTGAAAAGTATTTTGAATTCGAAGATCAAAGCATTGTATATGGTTTATAAGCTTTACATATATAAATCTCTCATTTATTTTTTCAAGTGAGAAAATTGTTGATAATTGTTGCCGCCTATAACACACTTACTGCAGAAAAATCTTCCAACCACTAGGTGTGTTCTTGAGGGGCAATTATGAGTTTAGAACCCACTGTCACCTCAATTCCCAACTCCTCCGCTTAGACCCAACTCCATGTTGCCGCAGAGATGCACACCTGGGGGGGCGAGCGAAGTAGAAATCTTTAGAAGCTACTCGGTGTGGCCTTGGGGGCAAGCAAAGAGTCAGGTGTTGTCACCTGATCCCAACTCCTCCGTTTAGGCAAACTCCTAACGAAGCCAAGGGGGGTAGACCTTTCTAAAAAAAGTTGCTGAGGGTTTTATAAGTTTAAGTTTGATGATTAGAAAGAATGTTGTTTTTTAGGAGTTTTTGAATTTTGATGTAAAATTTAAACCAAGCTATTCGCAAATTTAATCAATGGCACATTCGCAGCATGATATAATAAAAACACTTCGTAAGATATAAAGCAAAGATATTCGTAAGATATAAAGCAAAGATATTTGTAAGATATTGTTATCAGCTACTTTGTACAATAGCTGAATTTCTTATGAGCCGTCAGTTCCATGAACATGATTCATGTTCATCGTCAGTGTTCAGAAGTTCAGAAAAAAATATCAGGGCAATTTTGCTCCATTTGTAATAACTGCATGTTCATACCCCCATGGGGAAAATGTAAAAAGTTGGTCTAAACAGGGTCCTTTCATAAAAGACTCGGCTATCCGTAGGTTTAGCCATTTGGGGGATACTCTAGAGTGTTTTTTCCTTAGGAATTATGCACTACTCATCAGTGGCGTATAATCCCTGAGTTTTTCACTCAAACCTCCAAAGCTGGAGTATTCTCCATGATGGTCAAAACCTAAGGTGGTTATTCGAGTCTTATGTCTAGGATTTTTTACGTGTTAATCATCTCGATTGAGTCGTATGAACATGCACTAGGTCCCCTAGGAGTTTCGTTGGATTCCGAGAAAAAATAATTTTTTCATAAAATTAGACCATTTTTTAATGGTTTAATTAAAAAATTTTAAGGTGTGATCAAAAACTCATCCAGAGGCGGAATTGGGCGTGGGGAGGCTCGTCTTGACGCTCAGAGCATCCTCTTCACCTTGACACCCTCATTCTTCAGTTTCCAGGCGATTACGTCGCCTCTGGGCCAGCTTTTGCTAAAGATGCTACAATTTGGCATTTAATTGCCAGAAAAGGACAAAATGCACTTTTGACAAAAACTCAAATAAGTCAACTTTCATTATTTTAATCATTGGAAAAAGTTGAAGTGGTTCTCAAAGGGTGTACAATCACATGGGAATAATAAAGCATGGTAAAAACATTGGATTAAAATATTTGAAGGAAAGTGATAACGTGAGCGTACACTCACGTGGGTTAAGTTCACATGGGGTATGAGTAAGGGGCCCATTCGTAATATCGTGGCTACCTGTTAATATTTAAGCACATACCATTTCATTGTGAGAGGTTACGAAGTTTGTTAGAGGAGGATGACATGGGTCTCACTCACACGTTTGACCCTATGGCTGTCTCTCGCATGGACTCACGATTTGGATGGTTGAGATGGCAATCAATGCCATGGTAGGCGTAGGGCCACCTCATGGCTCAGCTCTCAATACAACTCATCAAATCCATACGTTAGCTCATGGTTGCCTCTCCTCAAGCTCACGTCAATCCCTTCACGATTCACGTCTTCTCCATGTGGCCTTCACGCATTAGCTTGATGACAATTACTATGGAGGAGTGGGGGGCCCTTGCCTGGGTGGAGGCCACCTCCCCACTCTCGACTACCTCAACTTCGAGTTAGCTTTTGATTCAACACTCCAAGCCTTCATGTGATTGGATTTCGATTGGATGACTATGTGCCATTGGCTCTCTTCTCATGCCAATTCGTTTTAGGATTTGGGCATCTTAGTTTTTGTATAAGTGGAGGTGCTTTGCACTCTCTTTCTCATGGATTTCTGGTGCACAAAAACTCTGGCAAAATATTGTAATACTTCTTATGTGGAATAAAATTTAAGGCTTTGGAGGCCCATCTTGTGTTATTTGGATTAATGCTCATGAAATGAGGTGATGTTGTTTCATTCTTTCATGTTGTTATTCAATATTGATTAATTAGTTCATGCTTGGGAGGGCTTTATTCAAGCACGTAAGTCAAATATTTGTAGTCTCAATTTATTTGAATATTCATTCTCTTTAGAGCTCTAAGAGTACATGCATATTACTAGTTTGTATTTCATGTCTTTTGATCTCCATTGATGGATAATACATGACTAATTCTCTATCTTGTTAGCATTTGATTGTTTATGCCTACAGATCTTCTCGTCCATTTCGAGTAAGCTTGTGGAGCTAGTTTGCATCCCCTCTTCTCGAAGCTAGGCAAAAGATCCAAAACAAACATCAAGTGGACTCCAACTCTCTTTCAAAAAGATTCAAAAGAGCTAAGTATCGCACTTCAATCCATCTCTCAAATTTTAAAACATCTTGGTTACCCTAAGCTTATCTCTTCTAGCTTCCATATTTGCTCTTTGAATCCTCTTTGCTTTGACATCCACACCCTAGATCTCCCTTGCTTTCGTTTTACTTCTCCCTTCCCTCCTCTTCTCTAAGCCTCCTTTTCCTCTCCTCTAGCCTCGTTTTTCTTCTACCTTCATCTCTTCTCTTATACCTTCCATTCGTCCATCCTAAGCTGTTGTCCCATTCACCTATTTGCAGCCACTTACCATAGTCATTTGTTTGGCTGCCCTTCATCCTCCTAAGCTGCTGTCCCATTTACCCATTTGCGGCCACTTACCACTTCACTTGCCAGCCCTCTCGTCCACCTTTGAAGTTACCCTAAAAGCACACAAAAAACACAAAAACGAGTGGACTTTTTTGAGGTTTGGTTAATGGTAGTAGTTTCATGCTTTAAAGATTTGGTCGCTGGTCATCATTGGATTTAGTTTTTCCTTGTTTCATTAGCTAGTTGCATTTACACTTATGTTATTGTTAAGATCTTTCATCCTAAATCCCATTGAAAGTTAGATTTGCATTGTCTTTCAATTTCTTGTTTTTTTTATCAATTCATACTTAGTGCAAATCTCACATTTTATTTCATTAACACTAAATGGTGCATTGAGTCTGATCTATGTTGTAGGTGCTTGAAAGTAAAAGAAGTTTGAAAATCAAAGTGAAGGGATCCAATCCCAAAGTAACAAGAACTTCAAGAAAATACAAAGAGGATTCAACACACGAAAATACTATTTGCTATCCTTTGTAATGGCTCTTAAGAGTTAGTTTGATTTTCCCAAGTTTGATTTTCACATTAAAAAACCTTTTGTGGATTTCTCCCAAGGCATTTGTAATCAGTTTAATAAAAGAGTTTGAGTGGAGGAGTCCTCCACTTTGGGTTTCTTCCCCATTTGGGGAAGAGTGTTGTGGTTGGTTAGCTTAGATCTTTCAATTCATGCTTTAAATTAGTCTTCTATTTCATTTTCGTTTTTATTTTCCAAGTTTTGACCGGAGGTAGTATCCTTGGGATGAAATCCCAAGGGCAGGACCACATAACTTTGTGGTTACTCCTCTTTCCCCGTTAGTTGCCTTGGTCGAAATTTCAGCTAGCTGGAAAGTTCTCAAGTGCTAGCGGTTCTAGTGATCAACCTTGTTCGGAGGAAGATCCCACCTTAGAGTAAAATTGTTTGGTAGAACACTAAGTCATTTCCAAAATTTATTTTGCAAGTAGCATGCTAGTTATCTTTTATATCTTTTGAGCTATCACATGGTTTATTTTCACAACTACTTCTACTTACAATAAAATAAACAAAGCCTCTTGAACTTGGCCAAATCCAAGTCAAGAACACTCTCTGTCGGAGAGCATTTTCAGACTTGCATTTTCTCCCCCTGCATTAGGCATATTAGATTAGAAAAGTCTCTTGAACTTTGGTCTTAAGACTAAGTCAAGAGCGCTCTCTATCGGAGAGTTGAACGGTGCTTTTAATTAATAAAATATTTCAACTCACATTTCCCCTTAATTAATTTACTTTGGTTGATTATCCAACACCCGTATGCTCTGCCAACCTGAAAGGGTTGGACTAGTACTCAAAAAGGTGAAGGATTTGCTAATTTTACAAGTGATAACCTAATTAAAATTTTACCCCAAATCCAAACCAGCGTCAAATCACTGAGGTTGCTTCCTGAAACAGGTGGTGCCAGGAATCCACTGTCAGACTCGAGGGTGGTCAAGCCATTGTACACTTATCCTCTGAATCTGGGTGCTCCGGACCTATCATCTAAGAGGTTGCCAGTATTTCTCCTGGTTAGGTTTATTCTTTTTGATATCCTTGTTCTTAGCTTAATAAACAAGACCATTAAAATTTACAATTTACCAAGATAATTTTCATAACGATCTCACGAACAGCACTTTTTCAAGACCCACACATTCAGCGTCTCGATCATCTTTTCTTTGACTCCATAAGGCACTGGTTATTTTAAAATCTTTATCTTGATTAGGACCATTTGTCCTTGTGTTTATTTTCATATTGTGAATGCTTTTATCTAATTATAAGTTTTGAAACATACTGTTGCCTTTGATATCTTATTTAGCAACGTGGATTGCGTTTTATTTTGTTATCTCATCTTTTAATTTGATCTCATCACAAGAAAACTCCTAAACAACACCCATCTGCATCATTTCACACTTCAAACATTAAAACACAAGAGCTTTAGTGAAACTCTTTGTAGGGACTACCCCCCTTGGCTTCGTTAGGAGTTAGCCTAAACAGAGGAGCTGGGATTCAGGTGACAGTACTGTTACCACACCATAGTAGCAAGGCTACTATTCTTGTTTAGCAGATATCTGCACATTCCAGAGCTTCCATTATTCAGAGCATGGCTATGATGATTATATATTTTGTGATCACTCATGATCAGAGCAGTATATTATTCAGACTTATGTTAGACCTTGTGTCAAGGCTGAGCCTTGAGAGTTCAGACTTGATGACCTATGTGACCCTTTGTCCCATACATTTTCAGTTCAGTGCTTAGAGATGTACTTCCAGCAGTGTTTCAGATGGTATATGATGATTATTACTATGATGATGTTGTATGATCTATGGATATGTTATCACTGACTGTGGATTATTATCTTGTTGATTTAGTCATGCTCACAGCATCTGCTTGGTATATTATTCCTGATGTGGCAAACTGTTTAAAATGAACTATAAATCATAAAATGGACAATTGCTTGCACATTTAGGTCATTTAACAAAACCCACTGGTTTTCCACCTTACATAGATATGGTCTTTCCTGACACCAGTTGTCTGCTACTGTAGGCTCCATATTCACTTGACTCCATCCATACATGACTTTCCTATTTGACTTTAAACCTTGACCTATCTCATTTGACTTTCTGATACTGAGGACTTCCCCATTTTTCTACCTCTGTGTTTGGACTGCATCCCTGTATATTCAGTGTCTCGGCTCTAAGTTGGTGACAAAACTTGCCTTTGGTGAGTTGGATTGTAGGCCTAAATCATTCTGGTCGGTTGTCCCGATGTTTGGCATTGGCTCGAACTCCCCCTAGTCACTTGAGATGTTGTTGGCTAAAACTGAAAGCTCATGTTCTATCTATGGAAACTTATAAATTCACCCATGGAAACTAAAAAGGGCAAGAGCGATGAACAGCTAAAAATACTCCTCGAAGATTATAAGAAAGGTCCAAAAAAGAAATGGTTCTTAAAAGTTATATCTAAACAATTGCTGACCTTATATGTATTTGAAAACATGCCCTGGATGCAAGCTGAAACTAGTTGTGCTTATCAGCACACCTGAAATCCGAAGGGTTATGTAGGCCAAAAAGGCCATGAAATGAAATTGAATGATCCTAATGAACCTGGATCAACTTGATGTAGAGATGATGCCTAAGTTGAATAAGCACTCTCTGAACAACTTATCCATTTGTGAGGCACAGCCATCCCCCGTGTTATTTTGTCCAGCACAGAGTTTGTAGCTTTCCCCCTTCTCCCAGTCCAAAGTATTTTTGAGTTAAGTTAGATAAGTCAACCCCTTGGCCCAACCTTGTTCCTAGCCTTCATCCTTCACTAGCAGTTTGACCATGTCCAATGGGTGAGTTTGTCATTTGAACTATTGTGCAAGTAATTTTATATAACAAAGGAACATACTAACTTGATTAATGCCACTGAATGGATGTTATACTTTGAGCTTGGCTGTGAGAATGATTAGAGAAGCATGTCTTAGTCTACTGATGTGATTTATCCTTGGTTGTATATTATTGGGATCCGTGATGATGTGGGCCATATATATATGCCTATTGATGATGATTGATGGTCCCACATACTTGGTGATGATATCATATGATGGACATATGGTTCAGATGATGATTGATGCAGTTCAGCAGGTTTTATTATTACTTCAGATCATCAGATTATGCATTGTCCATATATGGTGGACCCTACAGCTGGCCCATTAGGGCAACCCATGGTGTATGAGTACACATTCTTAGTGGATTTGGGTCTTCTGGATCCAATGAGACACTTATCTTTTAGTTTCGGGCACTTCTGACAGTGATTGGTGCAGTTTTACACTTGTTGACCAGATTTGGGGCTGATTTCCCAGCCTGAGCAGCAAGGGCCATGAGAGGCCAGTTCACCTAGGGCGCTGTATGAGGAAGGGGTGGTCCAGCCACTTGTTTTTACCATTTACCCCCCCTTCTGGAAAGCCTGGTGGGCTCAGATGGACAGCGCAGATGCCCTAGGAGGCAGTTTTGGCACTTTCATAGTTACCGAGGCAGTTAAAAAATGGGATAAAGTGGTCACTGAGGAATTCGATTTGGGCAATTGAGGCAAGGTTTTGGCATTTGGTTTTCACAGAGGTCTTCCAGGGTGATCCCACCATCTTCCGGCCAGTTTTCACCATGTGGGTAGGCCCACATCGATCACAGGAGGTCTTTTACTGCTTGTCTGTCACAGATTTTGAGGACAGATTTGATCATTTATATTATCTTGGACATATTTTATTATTTTATTGTGCCTTGGGGATGAGCTAGTAAGGATTGATGCCTCCTAGCCCCACCATGTGCTTATTATGTTATGTCCTAGTCATTATGAGGTAGATTTTTGTACTTTTACCCCTCTAGTGGATGACGTCATCCTCCCTTTGTACCATTTAGTTAGGACGTCATCATTATATTGGGTGATCCATGTGATGTATTGTTATGATTTATTATTAGCCGTTGATTAGATCTTTTGATCTTTTAATCTTAGCCACTCATGTAAAAAGTGGTTAGGATTGTACTCTCTCCCCATCCTATTTAAGGAGGGAGCCTCTCATTGTAAAATCATCTAGAGATTTTTGGCTTTTGGCTCTTGGAATAAAATTGCTATCTTTTGGAGTACATGCTTAGATTGGAGTGGATGTTGGTTGTTTCGATTGTAAATGCTTTTGTCCATTGCACTGGAGGATCTATTGTAGCTATCTTGCATATTTGCCATATCTTTTTTTACAGGTTAAGAGGACGTTTTTGACAAGTGCGAATTGGTGGGGAGGCTTGCCCTTCAAGCTTGGAGGAAGACGTTTTGGTTAAACAGGGAGTAGTTTTGTCTTTGTGCCAACTATTCTTTGCTTTCTTGCTTGTATCTACCCTCAACATGTTGAACTGATTGATGCTTTGCTCCTTGGTTTTGACAGGTTAGAGGGACTCATATGTGGCTTGGAAAAATCGATTTGGCAAGAGGGCTTCAAAAATTCTCCATTTGATCTTTGGCAAAAGTAATCCTCGTCTCAACTAGCATTCATCTCTTCATCCAGGTATGCTCCAAAGGTATGATCTTCTTCTTCCTTGAATCATCCATAATTTCTAGATCATAAAAACCCTAATTGATTAAAACCCTAGTTTTTTGGTTTTTCTTAGATCTACTTAGATCTAGCCTTGCTTTTGAAGAGATATTAAAAACCCACCTCTATAGCATCCACCCCTAGTTGGATCTATAGTTTGGTCGTGATTGGGTTAAAATTGACACACTTCTCAAGGCAAAAAGCCCTCTTGAACCAAATCGCACTTCCTTGGAGAGGCTTGTTTTGGTTAGATCTAGCACATGGGTAGGTGAGATCCCACTTGATTTGCAATCAACACACTTGATAACCTACCCCCAGACTCTTACTTTGGTGATTTCTACCTTGTGGGCATCATTCCACGTTTTAAGGGATTAAAACCCCGTTTTGAATTATTTGGAATCTTAAAACTCAGATCTAGTAAGATCTAACCCTTGGATTGACTTGATTTTTTGGATCTACATAGATCGGGGCATAAGCCACTTGGATCTACAGTTTGGTGGCCATTGGACTTGATTTGACCCACCTTATCCATATTTTAGCCCTCCTTGAGCAAGGTCGCACTCCCTTGGGTGAGTGAGTTTGCCCACTTTGGGGACGTGGGTGGTTGAGATTTTTGGGAATTTGGAACGGCCATACCTTGAAACCTAGGTCTAGAGTATCATTTTGTGACGATCTGCCTTGGGGGTAACATTCCTTGTTTCAAGGGATTGTGGTCCACTTAGGGTCATTTCATGAAAACCTAGATCTAGCAAGATCCAACCATTCTATCTCAATTAGCCCACTTGACTTGGCTCCTAGGTGTCCCGATCTACACTTTGACATATCTTTTGACCCCATTACCCCATCCAACAAGGCACTAGTCCTCCTCAAAGCAAGTCGCACTCCTTGGGAATCGTGTCAAACCTTAGATCCGGTACATGGGTACTCCTAAATTCAACTTAGATCCATAGATCTACTCATTACATATCCTCTAGTGCCAATTGCATCCCTTAACTTCATCTTGTAGGTCCACTTTAAGCCATTTCACATATCCCAAGAAAGTAGGACCCACTTGTGTAGCACATGGTACTATACCTTGTCATCATACCCAATTATGTGGCCTAAATCATACATTGGTTGAAACACTAACAATCTCTCAAACCACCTTCAACCATACTTTAACTTCTAGGTCCACTCAACCTTGCATTGGTTTCCGTAACTCTTCATTTACTTATCCTTAGGAACCTTTGTTTGGGTCCAATCAACTGTGATTGGTTATAGGGTCTCCCCCTAGGTCTTGTTTTACCTTGATCTAAAGTGAAGAGTGCCTCGGTTGACGTGACTCCCACCTTGCATTGGGAACCGTGGCATCTCTTGGGTCACCTCTTTAGTTCCCTATCTCCTCTACCGTCCCGGATGGGATACCACTAGGGGCAACTACAAGTTGTGTGATAACAAGTACCTAGCTCATTGCTTGCCCCCAAGGCCACACCTCTCCCCACTTCCAGTGAGGGAGACAACTTTCGAAAGATTTCCGCTGCTGGTGTGCAATCTGGCAGACAACATCTTTGGCGCCGTTGCCGGGGACAAATCTTTTTGTTCTTGGACGACCGTAGTTTTTTCTAGTTTGTTTTACCTTTTTTTTGATAGATTTCATATCTATTTGGCGATTCCACTGCCCTTTTTTAGTTTTCCTTTTTTGGTAGATTTTTAGTTTAATCACTCTCTGAAATTAGACTTGGATCCACCGGGCAACTCCATTGTCAGTTAACACCTCAAGGTATTCAACTAGAAGAAATTCTGAAGGCTTACTTAATTTTATCCTTGAGCCTGAAAAGGTTTATAGGAGAAGACTAAACAAACTTGCTTCTCATAAAATCCTTGAAAATCTTAGATCTGAGTCTATTTTAGACAGCCATTCTTTGTTTCAAGAAAATCAAGAAAATTTTGAAAATAATAATTGTTTCCTTTCCACAATGGGTGAGTTCTTTATTCAACTAAATTTCACTCAGATAGCAGGTCAACCCCATGATATTCCTGAAAAAGCTGTCGACAAACTCACAAATTTCAGTGGCACTGATGCCTCTACTTCTGCTGAGCAGCATATCAGAAACTTCAACAAACTTTGTGGTTCCTACCTCAAAGGCACTGATAAACATGAGGATGTTTACATGACCCTTTTTGCCCTATCCTTAGAAGGCAAAGCTGGGAGCTGGTACGACAATTTACCAGACAACTCTTTTGCCACCATAGCAGCTTTCAAGACTGCTTTCCTCGACAAATTTGGCAGCAAGAAGGAGCCCAGACATCTAGTTGCATCTTTAACCAGTATCAAGAAGACAGAAAACGAAACTATGGATGAATTCAATACTAAATTCATAGAGTTGTCTAATTCCATCCCTGATACCTATGCACCTCCTGCAGCTTCATCATTGGACTATTACATAGAGGCATTGAGTGGCAAGATACAATACCAAATAAGAGATAAAGAACCTGCTACTTTGGTCGAAGCTCAAAATTAGGCTATTAAGATTGACAAGAACATGATGTCTTTCGGTGAGTCCAACATTCAAGGTTACTCAAGATCTTCAATACCTTTGAAAAGTAATGAACCAAAAGATAAAGATCCTTTATCAATTATGAAAGAGACTCATGAAAAACAGATGTTAGAAATGAGGAATGAAATGAAAAGGGAAATGAAGAGAAACATGGAAGAAGCTGAAGCAAAACACCTTGCTCAGCTAAAAGAAATTCAAAGTCGGGTTATAAATGTTGAAAGGACTCAACCTCAACCTCAACCTAGGGTTTTTGCTACAAAGCAAAATTGGCAAAGAAAACCTCCCAACCATGAACAGAGGCCTCCTAACCAATTAGAGGCTGCTAACATGGTTGAATCATACAAGCCATTTTGTAGGGTATGCAGAGATTTCCACGAGGAATCTGGTTGCCATTATGCATGCTATATTCAAGAGCATGGTTTTCCTGAAGGTTGTGGTCCTAGTGCATCAACAAGCGAGCTTGAATTCATTAATAATGTGGGGGACATCTGTGGCATTCCCAGGGTTGAACCTTACACACCATTCTATAGGGCATGCCAGGAATTCCATGAAGAAAACACTTGTCACCTTGCATGCTATATCCAAAAGCATGGGTTTCCTGAAGGGTTTGTTGGTCAGTCTTCATCAAGTGAGCCTGAGTACATAAACTATGTAAGTGACTTTTATGATTTTCCCGAAGAGGGTAGGAACCAGTTGGGTCAACCTATTGCAGAAAATATGATATTTTCCCATCAGATTCTTGATGAGCCTATCGAAGAAATTTATCAGAGACCGAATATTGTTGAAGACCCTCCTCATGCCATCGAAACAAAAGACACTTTGGAGTGGGAAGTTTTTCAAGACTACTTTAGTGATGATGAACATTTATGTACTCCTGACCCATCTCTAGAAGAAACCATTACAGAGATCAACATTCATAAAGAAATCCATGAAAGTTGTAGTATGTGTGATGACACTCCCATTTGTTCTCCACATGGCAGTGAATATTTGGAAATTTTGGTCCCTTGTGATATTTTTGAAACACATCTGTTTGAGGAAGATTGTTATGAAGTTGAGGAGGATAGGCATAGCTTAAAGGATGGCATAAGTGATGATGAATCCATCATGGATGACATAGATGTTGGTAATGATGAATGGACCTTTTTAGAAAACCCTATCTATGCCATATCTGAAGAAGTTAATAATGAACAAAATTTCTTTGGATATTTTGTTAATAATCCCACTTCTGAGCATGACGATACATGTGGCCTGGAAATTGATAAAATTCACAAAGACTCCCCCACGTTTGACAGGAGTGTTGTCCGCCAATATGCACACCAGCAGCGGAAATCTTTCGAAAGCTGTCTCTTCACTACAAGTGAGAGAGGTGTGGCCTTGGGGGCAAGCAATGAGCCAGGTACTGTCACCTGAATCCCAGCTCCTCCGTTTAGGCAAACTCCTAACGAAGCCAAGGGGGGTAGTCCCTAAAAGAGAGTTTCACTAAGGCTCTGGTATTTATAGTGTTTTTAAGTGTTGTGATGCGGATGGGTGTTGTTTAGGAGTTTTGTGAAATGAGAGAATATAATATTTGAAAATAAAACAAGATAGTGCAATCCACGTTGCAAATACAAAATGAAAGATACACTTGGGCAATAAATAAATCACTTTCACGTAAATATAAGCAAATACTCCAATGTTGATATTAAGCATACAAAAAAATAAGATGAAGGACCAGTGCCTTATGGAGTCAAAAATTAAATGTGAATGTGAAAAACTTGATACAAGTGCTTGAATTGGAAAGTTTGTGAGAACGTTGTGCAGCTTATCTTGGTAAATTCAAAGTTTTAATTGTCTTGATTATTAGGGCTAAGAACAAGGTATCAACAGAATAGTGGAATCCTATCCAGGAAAACTACTGGCAACCCTAGATGATCTGTCGGAAGCACCCAGATTCAAGAGGATAGGTGTCCAATGTTTGAACCGCCCCCGAGTCTGACCAGTGGATTTCCGGCACCACCTCTTTTGGGAAGAACAGTAATTTGTCTTGGTTGAGGTTTTGGGTAAAAAAATTTTAATTAGATTTTCACTTGTAAATTAACAAGTCTTCCACCTTTCTGAGTACTAGCCCAACCGTTTCCGGTTGGCAGAGCATACGGGTGTAGGACAGAAACCAAGATAAATTAATTAAGGGGTGTATGAGTGGAAAATTTTATTATTTAGAGAACCTTGTTCAACTCTCCGACAGAGAGCGCTCTTGACTCGATCTTATGACCAAAGTTCAAGAGACTTGCTAAGCTTAAAATGCCTAATGCAGGGATAATGCAAAACTAAAATGCCCTCCGACAGAGGGTGCTCTTGACTTGGATTTGGCCAAGTTCAAGAGACTTTGGTTTATTTTAAGGAAGCAAAAAGTAGTTGTGTTGTGGAAGCAATAAATTAACTTTAAAAGATAAATCCACTTGATAAGCTTGAAAAATATAAATTAATGCTTAACAAAAACTAACTTGCAAAATAAAACTAAGCTCAAACTAGTGTTCTACCACACAAGATTTAATCTAATAGGTGGGATTGATCTCCAAACAAGATCAACCACTAGAACCGCCTGCACTTGAGAACTTCCAGCTAGCTGAAAGCTCTGCCAAGGAAACCGACGGGGAAGGAAGAGTAACCACAAATTATGTGGTCTTGCCCTTGAGACGAAATCTCAAGGATACAACTTCCGGCTGAAGGCTTTGGAAGAGAAACAAGATAATGATAAATGCAAAAATAAAACTAAACAAGGCATCTACAAGGTTATCCAGGAAAGATCCACAAGTGAGTTCTTCTCTTCTTGATTCCAATCCATTGGCACAACACATAATTGAAAATCTAATTAATTAAAACCCTCATTATTACATTTTCTCAGATCTACTAAGATCTAGTGGGTTGTTGGGTGTAATATTGAAAACCCACCTCTATAGTATCCACGGCATCCCGGATCTATAGTTTGGTGAGGATTGGCCTCCATTTGACCCTCTTCCCAAGCCAACATAGCTTCTCCAAGCAAGGGCGCACTTCTTGGTGAGGGTGAGTTGACCTAGATTTAGTTGATAGGTAGTTGAGATTTCAATTGATTCATGATCTACATGCCCTAAAACCTACCCCTAGACTCTTACTTTGGCAATTTCTACCTTGTGGGCCCTATTCCACATTTCAAGGGATTTAATCCCCATTTTGGACCACTTGGTATCTTCAAACTCAGATCTAGCAAGATCTAGCCATTGGATTGCCTTGAAATTGTAGATCCACACTCTCACTTGATCAACCTACTTGGATCTAAAGTTTGGATGCCATTGGACTTGTCTTGATTCATTTACCCCACATTTTACCCTCCTTGGGCAAAGTCGCACTTCCTTGGGAGAGTGAGTTGGTCCACTTCTAGGACATGGGTACATGAGATTTTGGTGGATTTGGAACGAGCATAATTCAAAACCTAGGTCTAGTATGTCACTTTGTCAAATCTTGCCTTGGGGATAGCATTCCTTGTTTTAAGGGATTGTGGTCCACTTAGGTCAAACCTTGAATCTTTAGATCTAGACTTACTCCTCCATCAAACCTTTTAATTTCCCACTTGTCTCATGTAATAGGAGTCATCAACCACAAGTTAATTTCATTTGACTCCATTATCCCAATTCCCAAGGCACTGGTCTCTCTCCAAGTCAATTCGACTTTCCTATATTGTTGGATTAACTTGTGGTTTGACCCTTGTGTGGTGGACTAAACCCTTTGATGTCATCATACTTCATGATCAAGCTTGTCACTTGTACTAGTTAGCCCCAATTCAACCACTAAACTATCCTGCATTAGACACGGTTCCCAAGGCAGTGGATTTTCTCACATTGACTAGTACTATAATCCCGGATCTTATCTTTAAATATTATAAGTCACTTTCACATCAACAATGAACCAAAGCTATACTCATTGAACCCCTCACTTGTCTTGTGACTTCATCCTTAGGTCTAGGATAAACCATACACTTTACTTCACTTAGAATTAACTTGATTTTGTGTCTTGGTTTTGATCTCTCCTGTCGGGAGTAGATCGGGTTTCCCCCTTTGTTGTCTAGGCTAGATAACATAAAGCGAAGGTTGCCTCGAGGTCGAGGTGATCGTGGTTGCACCTTTTGAGTTGCCTTTCCCTATTTCCATCCACTAATGGATACATCCACAAGGGTAACTACAGTTTAGGTGATAACAATTCCATTGCTACTTATCTACAATGAAACCTCTTTGCTGACATGTTGGGAGTTGTGTACACTCTTAACAATGTTCTGGTAGCGATTGGAAGGCTTCTAGAAAGTTACAAGATATGGATAAATGTTGTATTGAAGCATTGGCTAAATTAATTGCATGACTGTATGACATATTTCTTTATGTGTAAGAATTTGTTCTGAAAACTATGAGATGTTTCTAATCATGCAATTTAACTTGCTTTGTAGGAAAGATCATATACCATCACCCTACAAAAGAAGGATTACAACATTTGTTCAAGCAACAAAGCTATTTATTAAAGATATTGAAGCTCCCAGGATCCGGGATGAAGTAATGGAAGAATACCATGATCCGTCGATCATGAAGAAAGATTTTTGGGATGTGGTCCCAAGACCAGATGGGAAGTCTGTTGTGACTTCCAAAGATCAAGCATGCTGCAGATGGCAGCATAGAGAAATACAAAGCGAGATTTGAAGCTCGTGGCTTCTCCCAGAAAAAGGGATAGGCTATGAAGAGACTTTTGCTCCTGTGGCCAGATAGACTTCCATTAGATCAGTACTTGCTCTGGCTGCAATGATGAAATGGAAGGTACACCAGATGGATGTCAAGACAGCTTTCTTGAATGGTGTAGTCAAAGAGGAAGTGTATGTGGAGCAGCCACTTGGTTTTGAGACACATGACAGAGAGTCATATGTGTGCAGGTTGAAGAAAGCCTTGTATGGCTTGAAGCAAGCTCCTAGGACTTGGTATGGTGTAGGATAGACAGCTTTCTATCCAGTTTGGGATTTACCAAGAGTAAAGCAGATTCCAACCTTTACTACAAGGTTGAGGAAGGCAATCCAGTGATACTACTCTTATATGTGGATGACCTGTTTGTTACAGGTTATGATAGATTGATTGTCGACACGAAGAGGAAGCTTGCTGTCGAGTTCGAGATGAAGGACTTGGGTATGATGCACTATTTTCTTGGTATGGAGGTGTGGCAGAGTGCAAATGGAATCTTCCTTGGACAAGGGAAGTATGTAGTAGAGATCCTGAAGAGGTTCGGGATGATGGACTGCAAGGCCACGGCCACACCTATGGCATCGAACCTGAAGCTTCTGTGTGATGCTTCTTCTGAGCCGGTTGATGCTACGATGTATCGTCAGATGATTGGGTCCTTGATGTACCTGACGAATACAAGACCAGACATCTGCTTTGCGGTGAACACCTTGAGCTAGTACTTGACAGATCCGAGACATGTTCACCTGATAGCTGCAAAGCATATTCTGAGGTACCTGAAGGATACAGTTGACTATGGGCTCAAGTATGAGGCGAATCAAAATTTTAACCTGGAGGGTTATGTTGATTCGGATTGGGCAAGCAGTGCCATTGATCGGAAGAGCACTTCGGGGTGCTGCTTCAGTATGGAATCCGGTATGATCTCTTGGTTTAGCAGGAAGCAGTCCTATATGACACTAAGTACAGCCGAAGCAGAGTATGTCGCAGCTTGTTCGGCTAGTTGTGAGGCAATATGGCTTAGGAAGCTACTGTTTGATTTGTTTGATCTCCAGTTGAGTGCTACTTGTATATATTGCAACAACCAGAGTTGTGTGAAGTTGTCGGAGAACCCAGTGTTCCATGACAAGTCGAAGCACATTGAGATCAAATATCACTATATCAGGGATATGGTGCAAAGAGGAGCAGTGAAGCTCCTGTATGTTGCGACGGACGAGCAGATAGTCGATGTGATGACCAAGCCGCTTGCCAGCGTGAAGTTTGAATACTTCAGAGGGAGACTTGGTGTACTTCAGATCGAGATACCTTCCAAGGGGAAGTGATGAGTCCGGAGACACAGATGCACACGAGCCATTCTCACATAGTGGTAGGTTGGTCCTCCTATGGTGTAGATGTAAGGGCTAGGGCCATTCCGACATGGTGGTAGGTTGGTCCTCCCATGGTCATTGATGTAAGTGCTGTGCCATTCCGACATGGTGGTAGGTTGGTCCTCCCATGGTCGTTGATGTAAGTGGTGTGCCATTCCGACATGGTGGTAGGTTGGTCTTCCCATGGTCGTTGATGTAATTGCTGTGCCATTCTGACATGGTGATAGGTTGGTCCTCCCATGGTCGTTGATGTAAGTGCTGTGAGCCTTTCCCGGATGGTCAAAGGAAAGTCCTTCCATGCCGGTGAGTGTAAGTGTTGTGTGTGTGCATCTGGGTTGTGCTCTGTGGACGATGACGATGACGATGATATGAAGATGATGATGTGACAATATGGTACACAGGTTTTGCAAAGGCATATGATCAGTCCTGAGATGCTCTTACAGGTTTTGCAGAGGCAGTGTAATCAGTCCTGGGAGATCTTGCAAGTTTTGCAGAGGCAGTGTAATCAGTCCTGAGGCGTACCTACTTGATGGCTTGCTCGCAGAGATGTTGATGATGTTCATCCAGCATGAAAAAGGGCTAGCTCTGTAGATGATGAAGACCTGCAAGTGGCAGGCCTACACCCAGTATGAAAAAGGACTGGCTCTGTAGAACTTCCTATGACGAGTAGATTGGAGATTGATTGAGATAGCAGCAGTGATGACGATTCAATGATGATGATTCGATGACGATGATCCAGTGATGATGATCCAGAGAAGACGACTTGTGCTAGCAGATCTGTGTCGAGAAATACCTTCCTAGTTAAGAGGGAGCGTTGATGTATATGTAACATCGGAATGTATTTCACCTATGTATATTGTACTCCTATAGAGATGGTATTATTCCTCTATACGGAACTGTCATCATTTGTATTGACAAGTGTCGCAAGTGTCGTAACTTGCTGTGATGGGTTATTAGACCACCTATTGAGGGGTCGGCCCGGATTAATGTAACCATGGGTTATTAGACTGAGTTAGACAAGTCAGCCCTGTTGGTTTATTAGGTAGGATAGGACAAGTATAAATAGAGAGCGGGAGCTCTCTATTTGATTATCTCATTATTCACTTCTACACTACTCGGAAAGTGGCGCACTAGTTGAGGAGGAGTAGCTGCTAGTAGAAGACTATCTCTTGTACTTTGGTTGTATCATTGCTCTTTCTATCTCTGAGGAAGTTGTGGGGTTTTTCACCTTTATGGTTTTCCCCAGTGAAACTCTGTGTGTCTATTGTCTCATGTGATTGCTTGGTGTGATTGATATGCATTGTTATACTTGATATGCTGTACATGTTATTCTCTCAGTAAAGATCCTAGAGTATGCTGAATTAATGCTCAAAATCTAACATCGAGCAAGCTCTTTCTATGGCACCGTACTTCAGGAAAGCAAGGACCAAATTACTATAAAAGCAGGAAATTATTAAAAAAATGAGAAAACTAAGTCCTGAGAACTCTTGTGGCCCGCCGTTGAAACGGAACCAACAAGTTAAATTTTAGCCCTATGTTTATTTTATTAAAAGCGAAAACTAAAAATAGAGCAAAAATAAACATGAGAACCTGAGAACACTTGTGATCCGCTGTTGAAACGGAATCAACAAGGTAAATTTTAGTTTGTTCTTTTTTTATTATGAGCAAAAAAAATAAAATCTAAACTAACAAAACCAAAACACACCAAAAAATGAGACGACACTGATCCCCCCTAGGGTATGGAGTGTGGGCGCTGGTTTAGCCCACTTGCTCTCGTTTTAAAAATCTTTTACAATGCTCTTTTAGAAATACTTGTAGTCCCTTGAAGATTTGGGAGTAACAAGTTTACAATAAATTCAAAGAGGATGAACTAGATAAAAAGGGGGTTTCCCAAAATGCTCCAGATGGCCTCAAAAGCATCCAGATCTCAAATTTCGGTCACTTTAATGTTCAAAACCTGCTGAAAAAATAACAAAACCAGCAAGCTTATTTAAATCAAATGTGGCCAAAAACACTTTAAGAATGTTCTTGGCAATACTACAAAATTGCTACAAAACATTTATAAGTAAACTAGTGAAAGAAATCAATCAAAATGAACCAAAAAAACGAGCTAGAAATCTTGTTTCTTGGGATCTTTGCTTGCCCCTTTAGGGCAGCAAATAAAAGACTCTTGAATCAGCGAAACACAATCTTTAAACCGATCTAAACATACTACTTGTTCAAGCCTTGAAATATTCAAAAATCAACTTGCAACAAACGAATGCTTATACTAGATCTAGATTTGAGATTTATAATTTGAAAGCAACTAAGATCTAGTGAAAACAAATCCAATCTATTTATAATATTGCAAAAGGAGTAGATCTGAGATACGCAAACCAAGGTAACCCAGAAAATTTGAAGTTTGGTAACGAGAAGAGAGAAAAGGAAAACACCTTCAAACTTAGGCAATGGGGTCCTCGAGAGTGGGAATCGAAGGGACTAGGTCTTCGATAGATCTATTCTGAAAGCAAATGGAAGCAAACAAGTTCCACAAACTTCTATGATTGGCACATAATTGGAAACCAAGCCAAGAGGATTGCGCCACCTCTCCATGAGGTAGGCGCATCCTACATTGAAATTATCACTCTCAATCACAAATTGCCAAGTCATTATGACGCCCACGTGAGGGATGGGCGCATCCTTTGATCCATTTATCATATGTTTGATCTTTTAATTTAATCAAACTTCAACGCTTTAGTAAGGAACTTATTCACCCATCTTAAGAGACATGATGCCAACTCATTTGGCACATGTTAATTGCCTTTTTTTTAAATATATATCTTTTTATATGGTGTCATTTTGTCGCACCATTAGCATTTATTTGCCATTCTGTAGGCCCGATAAGAAAAAATACTCCACGGGATAATTTAATCGCCCGAAACATAGGAAGTTTGGGTCTTAGGGTAAAGAGGACACTCTGAGCGTGAAAACAAGCATTCATGCGCCAAATTCCACCTCCAGATCACACTTTTATCACAATTTGAAATTTTCCAATTAAACTATTAAAAAAATGGCCTAATTTTGTGGAAAATTTTATTTTTCTCAGAATTGACTCAAACTCCTAGGCGACCTAGTACGTGTCCATACGACTCATTATTGATGGCTAGCATGAAAAAATACAGACACCTAGGCTTTAATAACCTCCCAAGGTTTGACCACCAAGGTGAATACTCCAGCTTTGGAGGTGTAAGTGAAAAACTCAGGAATTATACATCGTTGAAGCGCAACATTTAATTCCTAAGGAAAAAACACTCTAGAGTATCCCCCTGATAGGTAAAACCAAGGCAAGTCAAGCCTGTTACAAAAAGACCATGCTTAGACCAACTCATTACAAATCCTGCGGGGCATGGACATGCTTTAAAAATTAAAAAACGGGGCCCTGAAAAGGCCTGATTTGAACTTCTGAACGCTGAAATGCACAAGTATTTGTGCACACACCAGCGGCTCTCTGGAAGTCCAACTGATGTGCAACTCAATTGGTAACAGGGCCATTGAAATAAATCAAATGAATGAATTTTTCATATGAAAAAATGATAAAATAAGCAAATGCAAATAAAACCTTAAACATCAATATGATACCCCCAAGTTTTAAGTTCTTCCAACCTGATATCCTGTCACAGATCAATGAGTGGGACAAAACAAGTATTTTCCAAGAAACCTAGCAAACCTGTAACTTCGTGTATGACTATTTCTTTGACAGAGAATCACTTCTTATTGAGATGTCTATCAAAACAATTAACCATCCCAGGATCACCATTTAACAGCCTGCAAAACTAGCCATTGCAACAAAACTATGCATAAAAAATGTAACACATAATCTACAGAGTAATGAACTCCTTGCAATGTATATGCTCTGCATACGAAAAAGGTAAAATTGAAATATGAGAGTATAATGAGTCTCATTAGTATTTACCATGTCTTTTACTGTGACACAATTATATAATCTTCCAGCCTTCTCTAATGCTGGCCAACCTCCTGCAACCCATCTAGCGACACTAAATCCAAGTGGTTCAAGGTTGATTTCGACTCCATATTCATGTGTCATCCGGTACTCAAAGACCTACAATCGATTCCCCATGAATGTTACATCAACAAAGCCACACCAATAGAGAATATGCTAAGCAGTGAAATTTCCTAATACTCTAATACCTCAAACTGAAGTTGGCCAATTGCTGCCAAGATAGGATCTGCTTTGGCTGAAGCCACTGAGTAGAGCACCTGGAATAATCACCAAACTAAATTTGTTAAACTAGAACCAAAGGAATCCGTTCAGAAATAACATGTTTAAGAAATGCAGAAGGCTTACAATTATAATGGTGAGAAAAAGATGTATGGTACCAAAATATAGGAGTGCCAACAAAATACGTAAATTCCTCAATCACAGTAAAAAAGTAAAGGATTGTGCATTTTATTAATATTAGGATAAATTAGAGGTATTGAATATAAACATGGGAAAGACAATGACAAGCAATAAGGATTGTGCTTTGGTTAGAAGCTAAGAGGGAAAGGATTATGCATTTCCTTTACTATGGGACAAAACTTATTTCAGCATTCAAGGAAAAAAAAGTTCTTTGAGAAATGCATCTCAATTTATATTCCAACCATCCATGAAACGATCAAGGCTTGGCAATATTTAAACGGCTTATATATAAGAACATTATAGAGAAATACGTCATATTATCTGTGTTTGTTTAGAAAAATCCTAAGTAAATTATAACCGTCCATGTCATCCATCTCATTTCTCTGTTATTTTAGATGCAAAGTGTAAAATACTGGCAGCAATACCCAAAGCTTTTGAAGTAGATCTGGCTGCTGCACCCTAGTCCTAGAAATCATAAGGTCAACTTTGGTTGTTGAATATCTTGTTTCTTAGAGAAATAACTTATATTACAATAAAAAATGTACAAAATAGCTGACAAATAAAGAAAACAAAAATGGAAGGGTATATTGTATATACAATGATGTTTCATATCCTCCCCCTGGGAGCTACTAGGGAACCAATAAATTCAGAATATGCTAAAGTATTTAACTCTTTGGCATCCTTAAACAGGAGGTAACCTTTGGCAAACAATTGCATACACCTCTTCTTGCCCAGAGTGACAAAAAGATTGGACTGAACTGACCTCATCAGAGAAGACATATCTGCCTCTAAGTTTCCAGATTGTAAATAAAGCTGTGATCCAAAGGCAGTCCTAGATACTGAAAAAGTGAGACAATACCAAGGAACCCAAATCACCAACAAGAGCTGCATGCCACTGAAGTTGTCCCTGAAGCAATATTGAATGTCTATCTTGCATAAGCCGCCATCAAGATTTAGAAAACTTACACTCCCATAGAATATGCTTCAAGGTTTCTGAGCGGTTGCAACAAGGACAAAGGCCATCTCTCAACCTACTTTTGGCAAGGTGGACTTTAGAGGTCAGCCCCTGGTAAACAACTAACCATGCAAAGACACAGTGCTTGTAGCTCAATCGAAGTGACCAAACACAAGGCAACCTATTACAGCTTGATTTAGCACTTAGCTGGAAAAGTCTGAATCCACTACTGCTATCAAGGGAAACTTCAGAAAGAATGGCCTTGCTGTTGAATTTGCACAAGGGACAGCAAGTTTCTCTGCAACTCTGGAAGATAGAGAACATTATGCAACAGAAATTCAGGGAATACAGGCAATTTGAGCCCGATGATGCCAATTCCTTTGGGTTTGAGGTTGGACTTATCTTCAAAATATACTACACCATCTATATCTTCATTCAATTCTTCAAAGAAATCTTTTCTAAATTTCATGTGGCAGGTTGCACCAGTGTCAAGCAGCCAAGTATCTCTCCAGGATGCAAATGAAGTATTGAACAGAAATTCATTTATTCCAACATTACAATGTGCAACAATGAAATGAGTAGACTCAGGAGCTTTACAAGACTCATGAGCTCTACCTTTGTCTTCTTTATTCTAGTCATGCTTCTCTTTAATCGTCTCCCATGGAGCCCAACAATGTCTGCATCATGCCCATTCTTGCCACACCAGAGACAGTGATGATCAAGTCTATTGTTGTGATCGTGTCTACCCCCCGTTCCTCTAAAATTCTTTCTTCCACGTCCTCTCCTACTATTTTCTCTTTTAGAAGAATCTTTTCATCAATTCTTCCCTTTCCGAGCAAGGCACACGATCTCTCCAATGGGCTAAATTGTCCTCTTTCCAAAGGCTTTCTCTTTCTGCAATCTTCTCCACCAGAGTGTTAAAAGTGAGGTCTTTCAAGTTGCTACTAGCTTGAAGTGACTTAAGATAGTGGGAATAGGTGGGTAAGATGACCTTGATGAAGGAAATGAGAGGAAGGTCTACTTTCACAACAGTGGCTTCAATTTCATGCATGATGGCTTTAATCTCAGATGCTACTGCCATGGGATCATTATCCTTCAACTCTAGGTTCAACTCTAGGTTGAAGAGTTTCAACAACAATTGGTTTAGCTCCTATTCTAAGTGTGAGACATACAAATCTTTTATCTTCTTTAAAGTATCATAAGAATTTTTAGCAGGTGTAATATGATGACTCACCTCTTCACTTACGGTAGCAGCTATCAATGCGTATGCCTTCTTGTCTTTGCTCATCCATATGGCAAGTACTTTGTCTACTGTAGGTTTTGTAGGAGTTGTAGGTGTGGCACCATCCTTTCCTTCAATAGTTTCTCCTTTACAAATGCCATCCCACAAATCATTGAACATCAGAGTGTGATTGATCTTCCATGACCATTCTAGATAGTTTTCTTTGCCAGTGAGCACCACAACAATAGACACTAGAGAATGCATCTTTATAGGTGTTACCAGCTAAGTTGCAGTTAGATGGTTTATAGTAGATGTTATCACATCCATAGTAGTTGGGGCTACCATGTCTTCAGACCAATTTTCAGTACTTTTCTGAGCCAGTCCTTTTGCTATGACATGCATGAGATCAGCAGTCAATGAGCAGCTTTTCTATGATCACTCATATTTTCAACGGACCCAGAGCATCCATTTTCAGCCTTATGCCAGGACTGAGCCTCATGACCACAGATTTGATGACTGAGGTAGCCATTTTCTTCCATACAGAGCAGACATGATGACAATGCCCATGGTTTATACAGCATAAGTGTTTCAGTGGTTATTCAGTGGTTCAGATGATGGATACAAGTATATGATCCAACAGGTATATGGTTGTGATTTGGATACTTATATTGTGCTCTTTTACTTATCTTGGTAGCTTGACTGGATATTAAGTGGTCATGCTATGGCAATATCTTTATGTGGTTATTGATTGATTGTTTAGAGTAGAAGTGATTCAGTTGCTTAGAATTGGAAATTCTCATTTATACTCATTGGTGCCCTCTTAGAAGTATGGACCAAAGTTACAAATATCGGCGCGGCGCGGAAATCGACAGGGTCCAGGAAACATCGTCTCGGGATATCTCGGCAAAACATCGGCAAAAATCGGCAAAAATCGGCAAACTTAAAAAACACAAAAATATTCATTTTTTTTCAATTTTTTAAACATCTAAAGCAACAATAACATCAAATAAACACATTGCCACATGAATATGGAAAGAAAACTGATATATAAGATATATAAGATGTCTAGAGATACATCACACATCAAAATGGGTCGTGTCCCAGTCCTACTCCTGAATAGTGAATACTGAATGTCTGAATCATCAAAAATATAAGTTATAACTTATAACAAATGTATCTCATGATCATCATCATGACTCATGAATCATCTACAGTGAAATAAAGTAAATAAACTATGGATTCCCTCTACCCCTTTTACGGGAAAAGGTAATCGCTGTGGAAACGGCCCTTGGCCTTCCTCTAGGACTAGGTGCCCTCGAGGCTTGTCGGCCTCGTACTGGTATCCGACGTCCTCTAGAAGAACTAGAAGACCCTGCAAAATGATCATGATGTCCTCTAGAACCTGAAGGTGGCTAAAACTGGTGTCCTGAAGAAGAAGAAGGAGCTCGAGGAGGTAGTCCTACAGCTACTCCTCTACTAGTAGCAGTGCTACTATCGAGTCTATCTCCCTCTAACCCTGCTTGTGGCTCTGGATCTAACTGTGGCACACTCTCAGACTCAGTGTGAAACTCCTCTGGAACTGGATCGCCCTCATATGGAGCCTCTGTAACATCATCATGATCATGATCATGATCATCCGCTAGCCAATCAGGGGCTACCTCCATAGCAGGCTCCTCACACTCCGACCTCCAAGCTGCAGTGGTGTCGATCTGATCTAATGAAATGGCCTTTGCATCAACTTTTCTCTGATATTGCTTCACCCACAACCTGAGATTGTAGTGGACGTAGACCAAATCATTAAGGCGTGGAGTATCCAACCTGCAGGAGGATCATAGAATTAGATATTAAATTATAAAGTTAATAATTTCAATTTGTAATGCATAAATTAGAAGGCAAAGGGGCATAATGATAAATGATAAAATTATAAACTAGAATTCAATAATTTATATTTTCTAATGAATTTGAAAATTCTCTAACCTGTTGCGCTTTTTGGAGTGTACTTTTTCAAATACACTCCAGTTGCGCTCGCAACCGAAAGAGCTACATGTCTGGCTGAGCACTCGAATGGCAAGCTTCTGTAGAATAGGTATGCAACCACCATAGTTTTCCCACCAGATATCTACAACAAATTAAAGAAACATAAGAAAAAACAATTGAATTTTAAAAAAATAATTAGAAAAAAGAAAACGAACTTTGAAACAAGGTGAAGCTTACTTGGCATCAGGTTGGCCCTGTCATGTATTGTCAAATGAAACCCAAGTAATCCTGTGGCTCTCTTATACACTTCCATCTCTTGGGAAAGCTCTGCACAATCATCTACAGACGGCACCATCCTATGGACACACTCGTAGAATCCAGCCATAACCTCTCCATCAAATTTGAAGCCACAGGAGTAACCAAACGCAGGGTTGAGGTATAATCCTGCAGCATGAATGGGGCGATGGAGTGTGTTGTTCCATCGCACATCAATCATCCCCCATATAATCTGTTGTCTCTCCTGCCCCCGATCTCCCTTGTCCTCGTAATAGGCACAAATGGACTCTTTGGCCCTATCCATGGCCTCATACAGGTAGCCCATTGCAGGCTTATCTCCATCAACCAAGCGGAGAACCCTTACCAAAGGTTCAGTGACAGCACAAACCTCCCTCACGTCATCCCAAAAGGTCTGATGGAAATTCACAAGCCGTCATATGGCTTGCCCCTCTGGTCTAGTGCTAAATGATAAAGCACGCCACTCAGGTGAAAGGAACATATGCTGCAAGTCCCACATAGAATCCAAGAGGGACTGGAGAGAAATAAAGCTAGTGGCAAAGCGTGTGATGGCAGGACGCACCAACTCTCTGTCACCTGTGAAAGTTCTCATCAAGCTAAGCACCATTGCATGATTGTATATGAATTTTGTGATGCCCCGTGTTGAATCAATGGTATCCTTGATCCAATCAATCTTGGCTAAATCCTCTAACATCAAATCAAGGCAATGGGCCACACAAGGAGTCTAGAATAGTGAAGGATACATGTCCATAAGCATCCTACCAGCAGACACATAGTTCGCAGCGTTGTCCGTTATGACTTGGACAACATGCTGCGGGCCAACCTCTTGGATGAATTCATCCAACAAGCGACATAGTAAACCCGCATCTTTGACATGTGCAGATGCATCCACGGATTTCAAAAACATAGTGCCCCTTGGACAGTGAACCAAGAAGTTGAGAAGGGTCCTACCCTTCATATCAGTCCAAACGTCTGACATCACTGTGCATCTTGTTAACTCCCATGATTTTCGAAGATCCTCCAACCTGTGAGTGCATTCGGCCTTTTCATTCTGGAGGATGGGCCCTCTCAACTCCTCATAAGTGGGGGGCTTATACCCAGGTCCAACAACAGCAGCTACCTCAAACATGGACATATAAAATGGGTTACTGGCAAAGTTAAATGGAATATCACTCCATAGCAAGCATCGACCCACAAGTGTATCTGCGTCTTTTTTCTCCTTTAATTTCAGCATGGACTTTACAGAAGGTTGTCCACCAGCTGAGCATCTCGACACAAAGGCACCCATTGGTGATGCAGTCGAAGGTGAAGGCATTGTGGACTGCTGCGTGGAGAAGGTTTCCGGACTCGTCCCACTAGCCCCCACTCTGCATCCGGACCCGGATCTTGAGGCAATTTGATGTCTCACGGATCTTGAGGCAATTTGATGTCTCACGGCCTCCTTGAATTGTTTATTTTGCTTAGTTTCCTCAATTGCTTTTTTGGCCTTGTCAATGTGATCCTTGTTTGCTAAGGTATAAGGAATCACATCATGCCCCGATATTTGTGCAATGTGATATTTCAGCCTGCTTATCCCTCCCGTCATTCTTTTCCCACATAAATTGCAAGTGAGCATTTGTCGATTTTCTGGATCAACGGTTGTGCCAAATTCCCAAAATGCATCCAATTTCGACATCTTGTATATGGAAGAAATGAAGTTTCAACTTCAAGTAAACCTAGGGCAACAAAAAAGAAAAAAATTAGCATGCTGCAAAATTGCAAATAACAAATAAGTTAAATAACAAAATAGTAAAAAATTAGCATGCTGCAAAATTGCAAATGAAATATAATTTTAAAAATAAAAATAAAAAAGGAAAATTACAAAACGTTTTTAAATTTTTTCCATTTTGCAAAATGCAAACAATTTAAAATTTAAAACAACAATTTTTTAACAGTTTTATTTTTATTTTTTAAACCTAAACTAAAACTGTGGAAGCCCACTGTGGTAATTCGCAGAGTGTGGAATGTGCACCGTGCAGGGGTCTGTGAGTGTGAATCGGGACTCTGCGAATTTGCAGTGGGTTGGGAAGTGATGGGTCACACCGTCATGGACTCACGGGTCTGTGTGTGAGGCTGTGAGCAGCAAGCAGAGGAGGGGCACGATGTGGAAGCTGCGGACTCACGGAGAGAAGTTGTGGAGTGGGTTGGGCAAGGAATGTGGAAGCCGCGGTGCGGAGAGAGGCACACGGTGGAGGCATTTAAAATTTTAAATGAAAAAAAAACTTGACATTTACTTACCTTCCGCTGCACCCTAATCGCCTCGGCTCTCCTCTCGACCTCTGTAGCGAGCAAATGAGCCCTAACGGAATGTTCCCGCGGGCATAAAAAGTTAAAAAATGCACTTTTTTTCACCCTGTCCAGAAATCGCGAGTCGACGGCGATTTTTCCCGATTTTTCAATAAAAAATCGGCGATTTTTCGGCGCGGAAATCGGCTCGATTTTACTGCCCGATTTTTCTTAAAAAATCGGCCCCGCCAAAATATCGCGATTTATCGGCAATGCGCGATTTCTCGGACGATATTTGTAACGTTGATTTGTTCTACTATCTCGATTGGCAGGTCGAAGAAGATGATTTGGAGGAGTGCGCATTGGTGGGGAGGCTCACCCTGCTAGCTTTTGTCAGATCTTGGTTCAAACAAGGAGTGATTTTGTCTTTGTACCAATTATTCTCTATCATTTACTTCTTATTTGCATCTAACCTCATTTTTGTTTGTTAATTGAGCTTTGTCTCCTTGGTTTTGCAAGAAGAGAGGGGCGCACTAGTGGACTTGGGCAAATCGTGTGAGCAAGAGAAACTACCATATCTTTCATTTGATCTTTGCGGGAGTAATCCTCGTCATATTGGCATTCATTCTCATTATCCAGGTACGCTTGATAGGTACGTACTTTATTCTTTTAACTTATCCATTTGTCATCTAGATCTCAAACCCTTATCTTAAAACCCTAGATTTTAGATCTGATAAGATCTAGCGATTGCATGGACTTAATAATTAAAACCCACCTCAATAATAATTAATAAACCTTGGAGACCAAATTTGATGGGCATCTGACTCCATTTACCCCCTGATCTAAGGCACAGGGCCTCTCCAAGGTGTTACCAACTTATTTGTATCATAGGTGGATTATCTGAAGAGCCGCCATTGACAAACATAATAAATGTTTGTGTTCCAGTGTATCAGATGATCTATCCTTTGTGCCTAGCCAGTTTTGGCTAGTCAATTTTAGTTTTCAGTTCGACATGACCATGGCCCCCACGGGGTTTGTAATAAAGTGTGCTAGTAGGATTTTGAGTGTCTCAGTTCCCCATGACTTGATTAAGCAACTAAGGTATTCCAAGGAGTTTTTTCCCTTGTCGATTATACTTTGCCTGTAGCCGAGCTATAATCGATGAGGTTTTCTCCCGCTTCCTCCAAAGCTGGAATGCCCGATTTTGAAAATTTTAGCCATGGGGGATTATTAGAGTCCAACTGATGTATATAAGCCTACTAGAAACTATTAGAATAGGTTTTGGTCATGTCCTAGGTCCCTAGGACCCTCAGAAGAAATTTCAAAAAAAATTTACCGGGTCCTCCGATTTTGGGTTTTTAATTATTTTTAAAATTTTAAATAAATTTCTCTATAGTTTAAATGGAGAAATTTCAATTTGTAATATGTCAGTCATCCGGGATCCAAATTCAATGATTGAAGGCTCCAACCTTAAGCCAAAAATCATTTATGATCCCCGAACCAGTTTATCCTAAGTTTCGGATGTCAATTCGGCCTCATAATTAATAATTTCTCAAAAAACCCAGTTACTGAGAAATTATTAATTAAATTATTAAAAATTATTATTTTGGAGATAATCCAAATCTCTCCAAAATAATCCAAATTGATTAAAATAAAAGGCTAATTGACATGGCATTGGGCATTGAAGATGATTCCAATCAACTCCACTAAGCTTCAATCAACTTTCCAGTCAGCACAAGAGATCTCCATCAAGTGAATTCGCCTTCCTTCCTCCAAACTGCGAATTGGTGTTGTGTCAAGTGTTAAATGGGTTGGTTGGATGGCATTAAAGCCTATGGTAGGCACCTTCCTATTATTATGCAATCGTGTGGGCTTGGATCTCAACACAACTCATTACACATCCCTACATTCACTCAAGCATTAACACATGAAGGATTCACGCCATCTCCATTGAGGCTCACGCATATCTCTATTGGAACTCGAGTTTACACTTGTCCTTCATCTATTTGTTGGGTGATACTTCCAATGGAGTGATGGGGGGCACCTTGCCTAGGTGGAGGCCACCTCCCCATCACACTTTACTTCAAACTCGAGTTATGTGGAAGGTTAAGCACTCCAAGCTTGTTGACATGGATTTTGATTGGATGTGATTGGATTTTGATGGGGTTTTTGGCTCTCCTTGTGCCAAATTCGAATTAGAGTAGACTGATGCTTGTGTTTTGTTATAAAAAGAGAGGTATTCCTCCTCTCTTGAGATGGAGATTTTGAGCATGAACACTCTGCCAAATTCTTGTTGTAAGATTTGTTTAAAGTATTGAATAAAGTTGAGACTTTGGAGGTCCATGCTGGAGTATTTGGGGTGTTCTTCACACTATTGGTGATATCTCTTTCACTATGTCTTTGTTTATGCAAATTCTATATTCAATCTATGTTCTAGCTTTGCTTAGAAGTATTTTGTTCATTATTTGTGTATGCCATAACAAGGTGTTTTGCAGGGGTTTCCCAAGGTGGAGAAAGGCTTAGAGATTAAGCCATTCTTTGCTTATCAGTGGTTTTCGGCACCTAATCAACATCTTTTGCAGGTCTTCAAAAGTTTCTCCTCTTTTCAAGAGAAGGAACACATTAGAAGAGATCTGCCTCTTCCTCCATCAACAAATACAAGTTTCTTGATCTTTGGTTACATAATTTCTTTTACCTTCTTTCTGTTTTCTCCATTTCCTCCTTACCACTCGTCCTCCAAGCTTTGGCCTTTTCCCATTCATCCTTCACCCACTACATCACTTTTCGCTGCTCTTTTGTTGACTGTCCCATCCATCATTTGCAGCCACTTCTACCACTTTTTGGCTGCCCACTACTTGACAGCTCGCTCCCCTTTTGTTGACTGTCCCATCCATTGTTTGCAGCCACTTCTTTCACTGCTGGCAGCCCACTGTCAAAACCTTGCAGCACTGTCTTTTCTTGCTTTCGTCCATCCCTAAGATCCCTGCAAAACATCAAACAAAACAATAAAATGGTTAAGTATTAGCTTGTTTATCTTATTTGAAAGCTAGTAGTTAGTTTTTGTAGCTTTAGACTTTGCATTACTAATAGATTAGATCTCATAGTTGGTTTATTAGTAGTTCCATTTTCTCATTCTAGATCTCCTTTGAAAGATAGGCTTGCACACTTAGTTACTTTTTTTGATTGAGCTCTTGCATTTAAAAAACGAATTCAAAAGTTGTCAAAAAGTTAGCATTTGTATTTTGCATTAGTTTGTTTTCAAGAGTTAGTTGTTACTTAGATCTCATATTTTGCGTCTCATAACTAGATCTTGCATTTTACTTGCTTCCATTTAGCAATCTCTTTCAAAAGATAAAAATTGCATATGAGGTATTTCGATTTTTTATCATAGTTTAGATCTCTTCCCTAGCATTTTTGGTAAGTGTTTGCTTGCTGGTCCGTTTTGTCATATTGAATATTTGAAGTTGGATCTTATGCTATTTAGCGCTTAGATTTCATTTTTTGCAAGTCTAGAACAAGTAGATTAAATTGTTATCATTTTTCTTTAGTTTGACTAATAACTAAAGGGTGCCTTGAAGTTTAACTTGTTTTGGTAGGTGCTTGAAAGATAAAAGAAACTTGAGAAGTTCTAAAACAAGGGGATCTAAACCAAGAAGAAGTGAAGAAAATCACTTGAAGCAAAATCCAAGTTTGAAAAACATCATTGTTTATCCTTTTGTAGTAAGCTCTTAAGAGCTATTTTTTCAAGTATTTCTTCCAAGTTTCATTCTATTTCAAAAGACCTTTCAAGGGTTTTAATTCCCAAAGGCACTTGTAATCGATTAATAAAAAGGCAAGGTGGGATAAGGCCTCCCACACTTTGGTTCTTTCTTCCCCATTTGGGGAAGAGTGTTTTGATGCATTGTTAGTTTTAGTTTTGCTTCAATTTCATAGATTAAATTTCATTTTTGTACTTAGATTAGTTCTTTTCCAAGTCTTGACTTGAGATAGTATCCTTGGGATTTCATCCCAAGGGCAAGGCCACATAGTTTTGTGGTTACTTCTCTTTTCCCATTAGCATCCTTGCAGACATCCAGCTAACTGGAAGGTTTTCGGGACTAGCGTTTCTAGTGGTCACCTTGTTCGGAGGTTGATCCCACCTATTTATTTTTCTTAGATTAGTTTAAGTCTCAGCCGAATAGTTTGATTTCATTTTGTTGTAGAATGCTAGTTGTTCATTTTTGCAAGTGATATCTTTGTCTCCTATTTTCCCATCTTATTGAGCTATCACATGTGTTCATGCTTACAATTTGCTTCTATTTTAACAATGAACAAAGCTTCTTGAACTTGAAATAACCCAAGTCAAGAGCACTCTCTATCGGAGAGCATACTAGATTCTGCATTCCCCTTGCATTAGGCATTTCAATCAAACAAGTCTCTTGAACTTTGGTCTTAAGACTAAGTCAAGAGCGCTCTCTATCGGAGAGTTGAACTGTGTGCTTTAATAATAATAAAAATTTCAACTCACACCCCCATTACTTAATTTATCTTGGTTGTTATCCAACACCCGTATGCTCTGCCAATCTGAAAAGGTTGGGCTAGTACTCAGAAAGGTGTTGGGTTTTGTTAATCTCATAAGTGAAAATCTAATAAAACTTTACCCCAACCAACGTGCCAGCGTTGATCTTTTCGAGAAATACTTTTAAGTGGGAGGCAAAGATTCCTAAACCTAGTGGTGCCGGAGTACCGTTGTCAGGTTCGGGGTGGTTAAGTCATTGGACACTTACCTTTGGCAATTTGGATGATTCCGACCTATCATCAGAGTGGAAGCCACTGAAAGTATCACTTTCTGGACTTTTGCTTATCTCTTTGTTCTTAGCCTAATATGCAAGACCACTAAAACCTTTTAATTTACCAAGATAATTTGCACAACGTTCTCACAAACAATTACCAAGACTATATATTCAACATCCCCCAGCACTACATTCAATCATTTTTGACTCCTTGGTCCAATGGATAAGGCACTGGTCTTTTAAATTATTTATCTATCTGTGGATGCTTTCATTTTACAAGTCTTTTTATACTGTCAAGCTTACATCTTGTTTGCAACGTGGATTGCGTTTTATCTTGTGTTTACTATAAAGTTGTGGATCTTTCATTTTTCAAAACTCCTAAAGAACACCCATCCGCATCATCCCACATAAAAAACATTAAAACACATTGAGCCATAGTTAACTCTTTGTAGGGACTACCCCCCTTGGCTTCGTTAGGAGTTAGCCTAAACAGAGGAGCTGGGATTTAGGTGACAGTACCTAGCTCATTGCTTGCCCCCAAGGCCACACTTCTCTCACTTGTAGTGAAGAGACAGCTTTCAAAAGATTTCTACTGTTGGTGTGCATCTTGGCAGACAACATCCAAGGGAGGTCGCACTTTTGGGTAGGTGGGCTTTTTCCAGATCTGTAACTTGGGTATTCCTTGTTCCTCATCAAATCCACAGATCCATTGAATAGAAACTCTTCTATTGCCATTTCATCTTGATCTTACCCTTGTGGACCCCATTTTGACCATTTTCCATATTTTAAGGGTGGGCCCCACTCGAATCTTTCTATTTGGCACTAGATCTATCTAGATCTACTAATCTAAAATCATAAGTGGCCTAATCTTTCCTTTGTTGAACATTTATCCATTCTATAAGCCTCTTCAACCAAACCCTAACTCTTTGGGTCTACTGATCCATCATAGATCTAGATCCATCCAGTCTTGATCTTCTCCTAATTCACTTTCACATTTTCCTAGGAGGTCTTGAGTAGGTTTGCTAGCCTTCCTTGGTTAGCTAGGGTCTTCCCCTTGGTCTTGCTTAGGCTAGATCTAAAGTGAAGAGTGCCTCGATTATTGTGACAACCAATTGCATTGGGAATCGTGGCATCTCTTGGGTCACCTCTTTAGTTGTCCAATGCCTCTACCATCATGGATACGATCATCTTTTGGGATAACTACAAGTTGTGTGATAACATTTTTGGCGCCATTGTCGGGGAGGTAGAGGCTTACCTCAAGTGTCTGCGAGTGTCCGTGCGTAATTCATATCTTATCGCATCCAGTCTTTTAATTTGGATGGTTATCATTTTTATTCCTAAATCATACATAACCATCTCTTTTCACTTATCTCTCCCCGCTATTTTAACGACATATCTTTCGGTAAACAAGATCAATAGTTTACCTGGCGACTCCACAAAAGTGACTCCACTAGTGATCGATCCTATCTAGAACCCATGGGTGCATCAATTTGTATTTAAGCTCTTGAATTTCTTAGCAATTGTCATCCATGGTTGCTTATGAGCGGCCAAGGACTTTCGGTCGATTGAATGTTTTTGATTTCTCAAAAATTGTTGGGTATCCTCATCAAATCCCTCGTCATGCCCATGAAAAGTTACCTAAATTCGACGGAAGTTATGAGGTATCTGCTAAAAAGAACCTTGACGAGGGAAGCCATTGTTGCTTCATTTTGTCTTGATTAGCATTTCATTTTTGTCTTTGGTCACCATAGCATTCAAGCTTGAGGTTTAGGTCTTCAAGTCTTGCTAAAGCTAGGCTCCCTTGACGAATCCTAGAGATTGTTGAGATTAGCCCTAGTTTTCAAGCTTGCCAAGTACCATCTCAAGGAGGGTAGCGCTTCTCATTGATGCCCTAGGGTTGGGTGACTAGTTTTCTCTTGAAACCCTAGTTGTTCATCTACTTCATCTAACCAAAATTTATGAGTTTTACTTTGTAAATATTATGTTAGATTAGATTAATTTCTTAATTTTCTGAGTTAGTTGTTATTTTACATGCTAAAAACCCTAAATATTAATGTTAAAACTAATTTTAAAAAACCCTAAACTAAAGCCCTAACTCTGTTTTTTCCCTGTCAAAACCCTAAACTGTAGAAACTGCAGACCTTATACCCCATGCGACCTACCTTTCTCTGCCTTAAATATCTTCGCCCTACCTCCCTTCCTGCTCGCCCTAACTCCCTTTCTCTCCTCATACCTTCGGTTTTCACCTTCTCCACCTCGGGCCTGCTGCCACCTTTGCCCTGATTTTGGACCTGCTGCTCCTTACCCTGCGGCCTTCTCTTCTGCTGCTTCCTTCCATCCACCCTCCTTCTATCCTACCCAATACTCCTTTCCTTTCCCCCCTTTCTCCATATTTCTTCTTCACTCCATTCCTTCTCCTTCTCCACCTTTTTGGATGCCCTTTCTCCTGTACCTCACCGTGCCCTCTCCTCTAGCATACACAGGTCTGCAATAAACATTGCAGAGCCTGTGTGTCTGTTTTCTGCCCCTCATCTGCACATACACTTACAGAAAATCAGTTAATCTTAATTTTGTTTTTCAATGGTTTGTTCCTTGTTTGATTTGCTATATTTCACACACCATGAAAGTTACATTTTCTGCTATGTGTACAGATCTTGAAAGTGATGAATGGATATTAAATTTAGGTGCTGATTTGATAACTTAAGAAGTGTATTTTGAGTTTTAGTTCTTTGACAAACACATCAGTATTTTATGCTAGTTAGATGTTAGTAAACCCTTTTTTTGTTAAGTTGGTTAAGTCTTCTGCTGAAGGTCTGATTTACTGTGTAAAGTTTACATCAAGATTTGCATACAGATCTGAAGTGGATTGTACTGGTTATTCTTAGTAATGTTGAGTGCTATTTAGACATTGGTGAATGTATCCTTCATTTCGCTTAATTCTGCTGCTATAATCATAGTTATGTACAGATCTGAAAGTTATACTTGGGTGAAAGCTTTTATGATCAATAATGGTTATTGCTAAATGTTGAGTTAGGTTGAATGCTATTTTAGACATTAACCTTGTTTAGACATAAGACCTATTTGGTGATCGACCTTTGTACAAGAACTCTATACTTAATTGATTGAAGTTGGCATTTTACTGGTATTGGTTAAATGATATAACAACATTGACACTTGCTATATCATGATGCTGATTTGACAACTTCAGGGATTATATTTTTGACTTTTAGTTCTTGAACATAATAATATTGACAAGCGTTGAGACATCTCCTAAAGGGTTTATGATTATTTTATGTTGAAGGACACTTGAATGTTGATACATATTTGAATGGTTATGTTGTCTTAGATTTACTATTGTTGTGATTAACACATAATCTTTGCACATCTACTTGACATATCTAATTGATGAATGTAACAATATTGAATTGGCACTTTCATTGGGTATAATTGGCGATCATATCTTTTGCCTAACTTACACTTATTGGCGTTGGTTGACAAGTTTATTAGCTCATTTTCATATTGACTCCATTTAGGCACTGGTCTAACTACAAGATTGCATAGAATATAGTTGGTTGGTTGTTCTAGTGTTTTACAGGATTCCATAGGGATACTTCTCCTTGGAGGTTTCGACTTCCAAAGAAATTAGAACGGTGACCGAGGTGACATTGGGTCACTAATCTTATTTATGCTTACTGGGAATTAGCCCTGCTAATATGCCCGATAACACCGTGGCATCTGTTGGGTCACCTCTTTAGTTGTCCAACGCCTCTACCATCCTGGATAGGATCATCTTTTGGGACAACTACAAGTTGTGTGATAACATTTTTGGCGCCGTTGCCGGGGAGGTAGAGGCTTACCTCAGGTGTCTGCGAGTGTCTGTGCGTAATTCATATCTTATCGCATCCGGTCTTTTAATTTGGATGGTTATCATTTTTATTCCTAAATCAGACATAACCATCTCTTTTCACTTATCTCTCCCTGCTATTTTAACGACATATATTTCGGTAAACAAGATCAATAGTTTACCTGGCGACTCCACAAAAGTGACTCCACTGGTGATCGATCCTATCTAGAACCCATGGGTGCATCAATTTGTATTTAAGCTCCTGAATTTTCTAGCAATTGTCATCCATGGCTGCTTATGAGCGGCCAAGGACTTTCGGTAGATTGAAATTTTTTGACTTCTCAAAAATTGTTGGGTGTCCTCATAAAATCCCTCGTCAAGCCCGTGAAAGGTTGCCTAAATTCGACGGAAGTTATGAGGTATCTGCTAAAAGGCACATTGACCTCTTTAGGGAAGTTATTATCGAATTATCTATAACCCATGAGGATGCATGTATGAAACTATTGGCATCATCTTTCCAAGGAAGAGTTGAGCTCCGGTTCTTGAATTTGACGACCAATAGCATTTCCGGATATGACATGTTTGAAAATAAATTCTTAGAAGAATGGGAAAACGAATATGATCATCAAATCCAAGATCCAAGCCTTCCCCTTTCTGATCCTATTGTTGAAATAATTAATAATCAAATATCAATTGAATTGTCAACATCCGGAGATGACCCCTCCTACCCAATTTCTTTTGAGGATGAGTCTTCTACTTGTAAGTCTATTGAAATTATTTTTAAAGAGCAAATCCCTAATCATTGCATGAATGATGAAACTTCAAATCAATTCTTAAGAAGCCCTAGTCTTGATCCTGAGGAAATTTCTGAAGTTGAGCTTTTAATCAGTGAGTCTATTGAGGATCCTCTTGAATAGAAACTCCTTAGTCATTCTATCATTAGCGATAGTTCAATTTCATATCATCTTGTTGAAGAAAAAGAAAATGGGGACATCAGTCAAGGCCCTTTTGTAGTGATTCCACGTGATCATTGTGCAAATAATCAGGATGTTATAAATAAAATTGTTAATTTTCTCCCTAATCAATTCAATGAAAATGATCATTTATCCCCATATGAATTTAATGATAAATCAATGGAAGAACAATCTCAGGGTGAGGAGGAGTTAGTAAATCAAATTAGATCATTGAATCATTGTTCAACTTCTTATGGTGAATCCTTAAGTGTTCCTTTTCCATGCTCATTTGATTCCATCCTTAATCAAGATAACTTTATCCAATTCTTGGAGTTGGATAGTTATGGTGAGTCTTATCCTCAGGTAGTAAGTATTGAACTTGATCAAAAACTTGAAATCATTTTTAGAACAAAGAGTGTTACTAATTTCCATTACTGATTTTTGGAGGTCTAAATCGTCATTACAAGTGCAGAAATTAGTGCTAACAATGTCACATAGGATCAGTGTATTGAACCTCTATGCTCGGCAATGTTGACTCCAAATTTAATGTCATTTGAGAATAAGGACTAGTTGTAATAGCTAGAGGAGGTAAGTGCTGCCAGTGAAGTAACTTAAGCAATTTCCTATGGGTTCCCTTTTAGTAGTTTATCATCGGAAAGTGTTATGAACCGCGAGGAAATCCATCCAAAAAAGCATAAAAACAAAAGCGCGTCCTAAACAACAGTTTGATACTCTTGGAAACCATGCAAACCATGTTAAGTTTGGGTAATTTTGTTTCCTTTTACTTTAGGCATTTAGGGTTGGTTTTGCCATTCTATGTCTACAATCAGAAGGGTATGAGAGGGGGTTGTACAGTATTCTTCTCTTGGCACTTTGTAGCAACAGACCACTCATCACTCTCTCATCCTCCATACCTCACACCACTACTACCACCGCAAGCAAGGAGATCCATGGCAACCTGACACTTGTGATTCACTATGATGCAATCAATCTCTTGGGTAACATGTGATTTGGTCCAACTCTCCTGAATCTATTGGTTGTCATTGATTAAATTGTATTGCAATGTTATGATCGTTTAGAATGCACTTATTTTGATTTTATCTTTCACCTAAGGTGCACATTCACTTCATTTTTTTCATTTAGTTGTTGTTACAACTGTCTTTAGAATTTGATCTCAAGTTTCAACCAATCTATTTTTTATTGAAATTCATCCTTGCTCTTAACTGTTTACAGACAGCTTAAGAGTGGGCTTGTTATCACATGGATTGTAGCTGCCACTAAAGGTATCCTATCCGAGATGGTAGAGGTGGGGCAGCTGAACTAGTGACATCGCAAGGACCTCGTCCACCACTTGATTGGAATGGTTGTCACATCGAACAGGCTCTTGTCGCTTTAGATTGACCTGAGAGCAAGATCAAGGGGGAGACCCTAGCCAGCCAATGAAGGCTAGCGAACCAACACAACACAAACCAAAGGATATGAACCAGACTAAACAGTGAAGCCTTGAGTTGATTATTCTAGATCTATGAAGTTATTGTGGGATAGAGGAGTTATGGACCGGTAGAGAGGCTTTAGAGAAATAAGAAATGTTCAACATTAAGGATTTACCCCTACAGTGAGAATTACAAAATAGATCTAAACTGATCTAGTGCTAATGAAAGATACCCAAGTTGCTCCACCTAGGGTTTAGGTAATAAAATATGAGATGGCTACAAATGGGGATTTTGAGGGATTAATGGCACATAGATTTGTTGCTTGGGGTTAGATATGAGCTTTGGAAGAGAAACAAGCAACACCCAAATCGTAGATCAGGGCAAATGATCAACTTCCCAAGGAGGGCAAATTGCCCCAAAGAAGACCAATGCTTGATAAAGAGTAAATGGAGGCGGTTTATGCTCAAACTTGGTCTCTAAGGGTTTGAGAGGATTTCCAACTTGGGTTTCGAATTATAAGCCCAAAAGATCATGCGATCTACTACTTCTAACAAACGAGGGTTTTAAACTTTTAATTTTTATGTGACTTATGAAATAGAAATTGGAACAAGAGAAAACTTGATGGATATTACTTGTAAATCTTGCGGCCGCCAAATTCAATGATGATCCTTTCACCTAGTTACAATTCTGAGCTAGATCCGATGAGTTCCAAGGTAGATCGATTTGTCCAAGTGGAGGTAATGCACCCCTCTCTCCCTGCAAATGCAAACAACAATAGTTACATTTGATCTACAAGAAAAGAAGAATAGAAATGCAAGACATCTCAAGAAATAAATCAATGACACAAAGCACAATTGGATACTCCCTAAGATGAAACGATTTGGAGAGAAAGAGATGGAGATCTCTCACAAAGTCGCCCTCCACCAAGTCGCAGCGCTGCAAAAACCAATTCGGCCTCCACAAAAATGTCTTGCAACCCAAACGATTTTGCTCAAATGCCTAAGAAAAAGGATTTACAATCATGCATAAGAACATTCATCAAAGATTTGCACAAGTATTCTTCAAAAAATTCTCTTTATTTCCAAAGATCCAAGAGCCAAAAGTGTTTTACAATGAGTGAGAGATCGAATAAATAGATCCTCACAATACAAAAACCCTAAACCCAAAAAGATGGAGGGCTAGGATCAAAAGATAATACATCAATATCAACAGCAAATAATGTGTCGGACAATATACATGAGATCACTCAAAGAGGGGGACGCACTTTCCTCAATGACACCTGGGGGGGAACATAACATAAGATATGGCATGATACAACATAATAACATAAGAGAGGGGGGCTAGGAGGTCCAAAGTCTCTCCACTAGCACCCCCTAGTACATCATCATAAGATACAACATGTAATCATCAAGGTACAACTAGGAAGTGTGCCCCCTCTATGGAACATGACACCCCCAAGGAGAAGAATAAAATTATGTGGACCCCAATAATTGATGTAGACCATGCCGGAAGGTGTCTAGAGCATTAATATAATCCTTCAAACAAAAATCATGCCATTTCCTTGCCCCATTTAGCCAAATCAAATTCCTTGCGAGCCATTTTCACCTTTTTAATGCAATTTTTCCATGGTACTCTACTGCTGGAAAATAAACTTGCCATATCATCAAGTACATGTTCCTGGAACTGATATCTAAGTGCACGAATGAACTTAGAATGCCCAAATCCACTAGGAATGAGTACTCATACACCATATGTCCATCAAGAAATAGATCTGGAAGCTCATCCATGCCAGAATAATAAAAATATGGCCTGTAAATGCTGATAATAAAAAAAATAATGCAAGCCACCATGAAAAATCATTGTCTGAAGCATGGAACCATCTAATGAACATCAAGGGCTCTGAAAAACGAAAATCAAACTCTGTCGGCCAAACTCATCCCGGATCTTGCTGTTGACTTGGTCAAACTGGTTTGACCAGGTCACAAATTATCAAAATAATGACCCAGACTGAAAATAGTTGCTCCTACATGTACAAATGGATGAAATATGCTCCCTTATCTATATTAGTAGCAAGACTAAATCATTAAGTGGCATTTTAATGGTGATCATAAAAAAAAATCATCAGTAGTAAGTCTAGATCAAAGTAATACATCACTCCAAGTAAAAGCCTCAAGTGTATACTCATTTGCAAACTTGACCATTTTGCTAGCTATGGGTGAGGTGGATGAAACAAGGCTAGGCTAAGAGGATTTGACTTGACAACCTCAACACTGTGATCTCTCGGACATGAGGGAAAAGGGAAAACCACTTATACATATGCCGGATAAAAGACACCAAGGAACGGCGGTGCCTCACAAATGGGTAGAGTGCTTAGAAGGTTTCCAATAGACTCTAGACAAGCATCATTTATTGCATTTGATTTATTTGTCATCTTTTTGCACATTTGAAATTTAACATTTAACATTTAATACTTTTGATCATCTTTCACTAGCCAGCCTCCAAGAGCAATTGCCCTGAATAGCCTTGGAGGCCTCAAATAATGACTCTGTCTTACCACCATTGCCTGCCACCGTCCATAGGTGAGATGGAGTTACCACCTTGCTGCCCTGTAGGGGCAAACGGCCTTACATCATACAAGGGATGAGTGCTCGTCCCTTGGCCATTGACTAACTACGGAAGACTTTATTTATTTCCTTCAGTGTTTAAAAACACTTTTGTTGCTGACTTTTGCATCCATTTAGATATAGCATTTATGCATTATGATGCTTTTATGGGAGTACTTGTTTTTGAGGACTAAGGGAGAACCTATGCTGCATGGGAGCGCCCCCCACCCCCTCACTCCCACTCCCGAAGCTCGCCCGCTCCCGAAGCTCGCTTCTTTCGGAAGCTCACTCTCAAAACGCTCCCAAGGCACTCCCGAGGTGCTCCCTACCTCTCCTATACTAAAAGCTCCTATACTAGGTTGATCATTTGATGACAATGTTATGGTACCTCCCTTCATTGCCAAGCTCATATAAAAGTAGTTATGGCTAACCATTTGATGATAATGTTATAAGTTATAACTACTAGATGATTGATGTTATATGGTTTAATCCATGTTTTCTATATCTAATTCAACATCCTAGATGTTTTCTAGATATAAATCCTTCAAAATATATCAAAATATATACTATATAAAAAACGCTCCCAAAACGGGAGCTTTTGAAAATTCCACTTTTCGCTCTGCTCCAGCTCCCCGCTCCCCACTCCCACTTCTCGCTCCCAGCAGCATAGGGGAGAACATTCCAGTGACACTAGCCACACAACCAATCCACCTGGCATCATACAAGTAGACTAGAAGGGACTAGGCCATACACTCCAGAGCCGAGACACAAAGTAAACATAGAGTCTATCCAACACAGAGGCATAAGTGGGGGGGGGTCCTCAATCTCACTAGTCAAAGTACAAGTCGGGATCAATCCAAAGATGGAAGATAATGGATGGATGGAGATAGTGAAAAGGTGATGTCATGACTAGCAAAAACAATAGGGAATGACCAAGTCCATATTATGACAAGGGAAAGGACCAATGAGTATACACAAGAACCTCTCACTCAAAAAGAATCAATCACTCCTACCGTAGACCATCAATAAGGAACAAGATAGAAGATCACCAACACATAGCCACTATACACTCAATCCAGCTACCAAGATAAGTAAATGCGCAAAATAAGCATCCAAGTACAATAACCATATACCTACTGGGGCGTATACCTGTAACTGCAACTGTAAACATCTGAGACACCGGAGCACTGCTACTGTGTGCATACAGGGGCACCATAATCATCCATATCTGATCTGTCAAGGTGAAAAATGGCTAACTCAGTCTCCGACCTGGGGTCATGGGACTCAGTCCTGGCATGAAATTGACTGCATATATGCTCTGGGTCCACTGAATATAAGAGTGATCATCATCAAAATGCTCATCCACTACTGATCTCATGCATAGGATTGGCTCAAAAATGTGCTCAAAACTGATCTGCAATTATGGTAGCTCCCTGCTACTATGGATGTGAGTCATGTGACAACAGGGCCTTTTGTGTGCTGATGACCTAGGAACTTGTGCAGATTTATTGTTTAGACGCCAGCATACACCTTTTAGGGACACCCACCTAAGACTGGAAAACCACTAGTCTGAATGAAGAGGCATCTAGGGGTGACAGAGCTAGATGGCCTATAATTATTAGACAGGTCTGCTGGAGCAGATTTGTGTAATAACACAGCACTCCAAAACAGTGAAGCATATCTTCTGGGATTGTCAGTTTGCTAGGAGTTGTTAAAATTATAACAAGGATCAGTATTCAATTCTCCTTCAGTGAAGGATTTACTGGAGGGCATCCCTGTATGGTAATTGTAGCTCTCTGGTTTGATCCTCTTTCATTGGGATTTGGCTGTGCCTAAGAGTTTCTTCTCTATTTACCCATTGGAAGATCAGGTGTAGGTTTGTTTTTGAGCATGAGGTCAGTTCTTTGCCTGCTTTTGTACAATGTGGCAGGATGAGGTGCATCATCAATTGTTGGAAAAATGCACCTTACTGATGAAAGATGCAAAAGCTTTAGATGCAGTAGCTTATTATGATTTTTTATTTCTGCATTAGTAGTCTTGAGGAAGAGGAAATAAGTTCCATGGTATACACCCTTCCAATTTTGATTTGCTGTTTGTAAATAATTTTATGTAAATATATGATGTATTTTTCCAAAAAATAAAAACAATTGATTTGAACTTTTAATTCATCTCAGATGACTGAATTGATTGAAATGGGGTCCAACACCACCTCTACAGCTTCTGTATGATTTGTCATTTAAAATTTCGAAGTGACAGAATTCTAAATACTAAGCAAACCAAGAATGTAACATCAGTTTCAAAAGCTGGATCCTAAATTATTTAAGATACAAACTTATTTTCAGATGTGAGGCATTACAATGTCTTTCATAAGATTTCAACTATAGAAGTCAATTTTCAAATGATTAGTATTTTGTTATGAAGATAAAGTAACAGTAGGAGAATGAATTTATGGAGGAATTGATTGCACCTGAACAGCACCCTCACCAACCAATTCATGAAGACCCTTCTGGAACTGTTTATATTTGGAGGGATTTGTATTACGTAAATAGCAGAATAAGTCGGGAGAGAATGAAGGAATGCCTGGAAAAGACACTCTAGGACCAGTATAAACAGTATCACCAATGCAGAAGGTGTTCGGGTTGTTCAGTCCAATAACTGTAAAAGTTCCAATGAAAACATCACACATAATGTAAGAATGCCAATCAGCAATTTCTGCAGTAGCCAATGGTTGCAAAGAGTTATCAAATCTCAGCAAAGAAACCAAATTCATGGCATGTCCCCTTAACTGAAGAATACAACAAAAATGGCTTACCATCACCAGCAAATCCAACTTCCATTGTTGCTCTGCTTTGAGCAAACAATTTCTGTGGCCTTGTCAAAGTGATTGTTTTGCCAGTACGGGCAAGCTGAACTTTCATGCCCTTGTTAAACTGACCTGCTTAAGCAGCAAGGAAATGACAACATAGTTTAGCATCAAATTGTTAGTCTATTCCTACTTTATCTATCAATCATTAAAAATGCAAAGTAAAATTGCATCATGCCATATGCAGGAATCAATTTGCAAACCTGAACAAACTCGAACAAATGCAACTTTATCTCTATGTTTTGGATCCATATTTGCCTGCAGCTGAGCATAGAACATTTATTTTCATAGGAAACTTATAGTATATATATGATCACATATAATGATATTGGGTATAGATATGCACAAAGAGTCTCCTAAAAAGGATTTGTTAATGAATTAAATGCAAGAATGCAAATGGAAAATTTCATGGCAGATACTCCCCATCTCAAAAGTCAATTTCTCTGCTCCCAAGTTATCAAAGCCACAGCTAAAAAAAAGGACTAGGCCAATGAAAGGGCTGAATGAAATGTAAATGAATGAAATATCAAAGGAAAAATAAAATAAAGGGATCGCAATATGAAGGCACAAAGACGGATGACCCATGACAGCACTTTCTATGCACACATATGGAAGAAACATCTAAAATCCTAACTCTTGAAAGGTAAAGATAGACCAACACACTCATTTTACTAGAATGTTCCCTGCGTATGTACTTCACCTCATATACCCTCACTTGACTTAGGTGGTTAAGCTATGTAGGTTGGCTTAGGACTCTCGCATGTAAAGGGATCTAAGGGTTACACTAATGTTAGACTATATGGGTAGAATATTACAAATTATTTAGTTGTTAGAAAGGGTGTGCTTGTAACATGTATCTTATGTATTATTGTCATATTAGATGAACATTTGCCTCAGTTTTGATGATGGTTAACTTTATTACACTAGAGAGATTTTATTTACACACATGCTATGACTTGATTAGTATGTTGCATGGTTATTAGGCATCTACACTTGGAGCGCTACACTTGATGATGATCATATGACATGTTTCCTAGCACATTTGAGGAGACGTCACCTTCTCTAGCATGATGAGGGCTTTACTTTGGCACGTGGGAACTTTGAGAGGGTTCTAAACACTTCTACCCTCACTTTGGACCTTATAAATCACCTTTGGACCACTTAAATGACCTTTGGAGGTTTATTGAGGATCATTTGAGCCTACTTCATGGAGTAGTCCCACCATCTAGCACTTGATTTGAGGGTTCATTTGAGCATTTAGAGGAGGATGTTCTAGGGTTTAGGCCGGGGGCCTAGTCAGTGACCAAGGGACCAACACTCATCCTTTGTATGATGTAATGTTGTTTGCCCCTATAGGGCAATAGGGCGGTCACTCCATCGCACCTATAGACGGTGGTGAGCAATGGATGTCATACCGAGTCATTATCTGAGGCCCGCAAGGCTATTCAGGGCACCTACTCTTGGAGGCTGGCTAGTGAAAATATTTATAAAGATAAAGTCAATATTAAATCTCAGAGCGCATAACGCTGACAATAAATCAAATTGCTATAAAGGTTGCTTGTCTAGTCTACTGGAAGCAGTCTCATCACTCTACCCATTTGTGAGACACCGCCATCCCCTTTGTGTTTCTCTATCCAGCATATGTGTAGGTGGTCTTCCCGTATTCCTTTATCCGAGAGGTCACAGTGTTGAGGTTGTTAAGTCATACCCTTTTTAACCTAGCCTTGTTTCATCCACCTTCACCCGTTTCTAGCAAAACGACCACGTCCATAAATGAGTATACACTTGAGGTTCTTCTTTTAAATAACTCGTTACTTTGATATAGACTTATTTTGATGATTTATCATATATATATAATCACCAGTTAAACGCCACTTTATGCTTTACTCTTGCTATAAATATAATTAAGGGAACATATTGTTATCACATCTATGTTAGCTGGAGCTACCATACTGTAGACTGTGTGGCTGAGGACCACACAGTACTTTTTTTTTCCAGATCAGAGATCGGATGCCTTTAGAGGAGGCACACAGTTTTGTTCAGACTGCCCCGAGCACACATATCAGTGGGGACAGATGGTTTTATGGTATTGTCCAAACATGTATACTTTATTGCCTACAGAGGCACCCTTCTTTGCTAGGCTTTGCTTAAGCCCATTAAGATAGTTGCCTAGCCATATTTTGATAGAGTGCTACAGAGTATTACTGGTTTACCACTTATTGCTGGGAGTCAAAAGAGGACTCAAGGGGGCCTTGCGTTCCCAACACACTCATTTTACTAGAATGTTCCCTGCGTATGTACTTCACCTCATATACCCTCACTTGACTTAGGTGGTTAAGCTATGTAGGTTGGCTTAGGACTCTCGCATGTAAAGGGATCTAAGGGTTACACTAATGTTAGACTATATGGGTAGAATATTACAAATTATTTAGTTGTTAGAAAGGGTGTGCTTGTAACATGTATCTTATGTATTATTGTCATATTAGATGAACATTTGCCTCAGTTTTGATGATGGTTAACTTTATTACACTAGAGAGATTTTATTTACACACATGCTATGACTTGATTAGTATGTTGCATGGTTATTAGGCATCTACACTTGGAGCGCTACACTTGATGATGATCATATGACATGTTTCCTAGCACATTTGAGGAGACGTCACCTTCTCTAGCATGATGAGGGCTTTACTTTGGCACGTGGGAACTTTGAGAGGGTTCTAAACACTTCTACCCTCACTTTGGACCTTATAAATCACCTTTGGACCACTTAAATGACCTTTGGAGGTTTATTGAGGATCATTTGAGCCTACTTCATGGAGTAGTCCCACCATCTAGCACTTGATTTGAGGGTTCATTTGAGCATTTAGAGGAGGGTGTTCTAGGGTTTAGGCCTTGGGATGGCCCCCATTCACACTTGGCACTACTATGGAGGCTAGTGTTCCCATTCTTGAGGAGGATCTCGCATGCTTGGACCTTGGTGCCACCTTTTTGGACCACTTCCAACGACATGTGTGAGTTTTGGATGGAGCACCTGTTATCACATCCATAGTAGTCGGGGCTACCATGATTACAGACCAGTTCTGAGCATATTTCTGAGCCAGTCCTTTACTATGCTTTGCATCAGATCAGCAGTTGATGAGCAGTTCATTGATGATCACTCCTAGTTTCAGCAGACCCAGAGCATGCATATTTCAGTCTCATGTCAGGACTGAGCCTCATGACCCCAGATTTGATGACTGAGTTAGCCATTCTCTTCCATTTATAGCAGATATGATGACAGTGCCCATGGTTTGTACAGAAGCAATGTTCCAATGTCATTCAGTGGTTCAGATTGTGGATACAGGTATATGACCCAGCAGGTACATGGTTTATGCACTTGAATATTTCATATTATGCTCGTTTACTTATCTTGGTAGCTTGACTGGGTATGGGGTGGTCATGTTTTGGCGATAGTTTATTTGGTCCGTATTAACTATTTAGAGTAGAGGTGATTCAGTTACTTTGAATTAGAATTTCTTGTGTATACTCGTTGGTCATGCCTTTATTATAGTATGGACTTGGCCATTCCCCCATAGGGTCTTTGCTAGTCATGGCATCATGTTGTCACTTTGCCCATCCATCTGTTATCATCCATTCTTGATTTTATCCTAACTTACACCTTAACTAGTGATATCGAGGACTTCCCCCACTTATGCCTTTGTGTTGGATAGACTCCATGTTTACCTTGTGTCTCGCCTCTGGACTGTGTGATTCTAGTCACAGTGATTGTTATCCTTTAGTCCTCGAAACCAAGTATGCCTAACAAAAGTGTCGTTAGACACTAAAGCATCGGAACTTAAGTGTGTCGTATTCTAAACGAATGCTACGTTAGCAAAAACAGTGTTTCTAAACACTATGGCAAATCTATAATAGCTAGTCAGTGACCAAGGGACCAACACTCATCCTTTGTATGATGTAATGTTGTTTGCCCCTATAGGGCAATAGGGCGGTCACTCCATCGCACCTATAGACGGTGGTGAGCAATGGATGTCATACCGAGTCATTATCTGAGGCCCGCAAGGCTATTCAGGGCACCTGCTCTTGGAGGCTGGCTAGTGAAAATATTTATAAAGATAAAGTCAATATTAAATCTCAGAGCGCATAACGCTAACAATAAATCAAATTGCTATAAAGGTTGCTTGTCTAGTCTACTGGAAGCAGTCTCATCACTCTACCCATTTGTGAGACACCGCCATCCCCTTTGTGTTTCTCTATCCAGCATATGTGTAGGTGGTCTTCCCGTATTCCTTTATCCGAGAGGTCACAGTGTTGAGGTTGTTAAGTCATACCCTTTTTAACCTAGCCTTGTTTCATCCACCTTCACCCGTTTCTAGCAAAACGACCACGTCCATAAATGAGTATACACTTGAGGTTCTTCTTTTAAATAACTCGTTACTTTGATATAGACTTATTTTGATGATTTATCATATATATATAATCGCCAGTTAAACGCCACTTTATGCTTTACTCTTGCTATAAATATAATTAAGGGAACATATTGTTATCACATCTATGTTAGCTGGAGCTACCATACTGTAGACTGTGTGGCTGAGGACCACACAGTACTTTTTTTTTCCAGATCAGAGATCGGATGCCTTTAGAGGAGGCACACAGTTTTGTTCAGACTGCCCCGAGCACACATATCAGTGGGGACAGATGGTTTTATGGTATTGTCCAAACATGTATACTTTATTGCCTACAGAGGCACCCTTCTTTGCTAGGCTTTGCTTAAGCCCATTAAGATAGTTGCCTAGCCATATTTTGATAGAGTGCTACAGAGTATTACTGGTTTACCACTTATTGCTGGGAGTCAAAAGAGGACTCAAGGGGGCCTTGCGTTTCACACAAGTGAGATTAATCTAGTACGTTCCATAATCAAAGACGAGGAGAATATAAGTATAACCGACTATAGTCTATTACTCCTATGATCTTTTGAAAACATAACGTCAACAAACAACTTGACAACTGCAAATGCTTTCCCAATGGACTAGAATATAGCCTTATATGCTAGATTTACTCTACAGCTTATAATGAAACACGCAACCATGAAAGAGATACCCAATATGCCCGAAAAACCCAACATGGTATTTTTTCGATTAAGCTCCAAGGGAAAGAAGAACTCCCAAAAACTTTCCATCTTTACAAATGAAAGCCTGCTAGCTTAAATAGTGCAAAAGATGCAAGGTCGCCCTAATTAGGGCTTTGCAAGAGTGCCAGAAAAAAAATCACATATGTGTAAACGAATTACCACTTATGTAAGAGATGACTAAGAGTTGTTGCCGCCAAAGAGATAAAAGAAAAGGAGTTAAGTATGTCGACTTCCAGGTGCATGTGTTAACTCGAAACTCAGGCTTGGCTACCATCGTTAATTAATTGAGACTTTGTTGGGCCGCCACCTGTGGTCATACTGACTGATCGCTTTTTCACTGCTAGAATCAACAGGGAGTTTAAGCGTGCCAACTGTATGAGACAACTCGAATTTCTTCAAAGGCTGAGAGATAATTCCTTTTTCAACTGGTCGTCTTCTTTATCAATAAACTAAACGCTTTAGTGGATGCGCCATCTGCCAGCTAAATCATTTTTGGCCCCGTATTAACTCAACACTTAAACGCTACGGTTATAAAGATGCCTTATCACAGTTTTAAACTTTTTGAAATGGAACTCCGAGCACACAACTTGAGTTGGTGTTTCCAGGTGGACGGATTTCTCAAGCCATAGCTCTCTCGAACGATAGCCGAATGGTGTTTGAATGATGGAATAACTTGATGGTCTTTTTGTTTTTGTTTATAACTCTATTACAGTTGTCAAAACAAAATCGTTGATCAAACATGAACCTCTGTGCAAACGGGTTTCCAATGAATACGTAGCTGCCCCAAATAGTTATTATAAAGATGCACTACGACCAAAATCCACATAGTCGGCTGTCAGAATGACGTGCGGACTAAAGCTTTGTTTTCCGATTTACTGTGGTATTAACTTCCACTCGAATCTATAGGAGGACCGCCCTTGGCGATGAGCATAATCTCGAAGCCAGTAAAAGATCATCACGGAGGTAGTGAGATATTAATAGCTGTCAATAATAGAGCACATGGCACACCCTAGAACTTTAGTTTTGAGTCGGCGATTCTAGGTGGACGGGTTCCATAACCCAGGACGCTTTCCCATAGCAACTGGATGGCGGCATAAAATCGGTAGTCTAGCACCTCTGTCGAAACTCATCAAAAGATAATCCCATGCGTGTACTCCTTGATGTGAAGGAACTCGAAACAAAACCAGAGGCATCTCCAGTGTATTTGTTCCTGAAGTGTTGAATAAATTTCCAGATTGTATGACCTAAAAATGCAATGAGGGAAGCAAATGATGCCATGTCAATGATCAAGAAAAGAACCCAAAAGCTTTGCAGGCGAAGCTGAGTGAAATCAACTTGATTGATTTCTGAACCATAATGATTTTGACTCAACCATTTATCATGAATTCTCTGAAGATCACCAGTGTCTGAGAGGGTCAGGATTGATGTTGACATGTCAATCACTAGCATTGGATAACAGGTAACGTGTCTACGATTGCTGCTACCCCTCCTTTGCTCCGGCCTAGAGACAAGGCTCTAGCGTAACTTGTCGTAGAATCCACAAGAATGAGCCTAGATTCAGCCATATTGAGCTCCTTTGATAAATACTTTCCAATATAGGATCCTGCTGGATAACCTATTGAAGTGTTGCTTCCTATCAAACTCCCGATTCCACTAATTGTAGGTGAAAATTGTTGTACTGTAAGAATTGAAGTCAGACTTGCAGTATAACTTGAACTGACGATTAAAACAACAAATAGCCATACAATAAGCACAGCTCGTCCGAGGTTGCTCTCGACATTTTCTCTATGGGAAGTGAACCATGTTGAGAAGTTGAACCTTGGCTGTAGTTACGTCTTTACACTTGAAGAAGGCGAGCCCTATTTATCCACTAGCTGACCAACAACCCTCTGAGTAAAGCTTGTACTGAAATGTTTGATCTGTGCATTGTGTTCGGATGTCGTGGAGGGAATGCCGCTGGCCAAACTTCAAACTGTGCAAGAAAAAGGAACCTACAGAACCAAGAACAGGGCAACAAAATCACGCCAGAGTGTTGGCAAGGAAGATGTAATGAGGCCCCCCGGAATGATGCATAATCCCATGGATTTAAAACCCAGAGAAATTCTATTGTCCTTCTCTCATAAAAACAATCTCAGTTCTCATGTTGTTGTTGATCTAATCTTTATGCTTTTGGTAACAAGGATGTAATAGACCCAACATGCCTCTTGAAAAGATGGCCTGGATACTCAAAATGCAGATGCATTTTCGAGGGGTAACAGAGCGACTGTTGCTAAGATCATGAGGGCAGGTTACTACTGGCCCACGCTGTTCGGGGATGTCCACAACTATGTAAAGACATGCCAAGAATGTCAATTCTTCACAAGGAAACCGAGACTACCTGCCTTACCGCTAAGCCCTGTTATAGTAGAGGCCCCTTTCCAACAGCGGGGAATGGACTTTGTAGGACCATTTGATGTAAATTCAAGCAATGGTTATAGGTATATCCTCACCTGCACTCACTACTTCACCCATTGGGTTGAATCTATCCCTCCGAAGAAGGCCACGGCCGAGGTCGTGGTAAAATTCCTAGAAGAAAATATTGTTTCAAGGTACGGGTGCCCTCTCAAACTCACTACGGATAATGCCAAGGCTTTTAGCAAAATTGAAATGTCGTATTTTTGCCTAAACCATGGCCTAGTGCTATCCCACTCCTCCAACTACTATCCCAGGGGAACAGGTTAGCAGAATCAAATAACAAAAACCTCATTAGACCCCTCAAAAGAATTGTAGGGGACAACAAACGAAGCTGGGATAAGAAGCTGAAATATGTTGTTTGGGCTAATAGGACTACGGTGAAAAGAATAACAGGCAAGTCCCCTTTTGAATTGGTATATGGGAAAGATTGCAGACTCCCCATTAACCTGCAGATCCCCATCTATGAGTTGTTGCACCAATGTGGATCTGATCAAGAGGCGATCCAAGCAAGGATTGACAAATTGGTCGAACTCGACGAGAAGAGAAGAGAAGCTTTTGATAGGACTGTCATAGAGCAGGAAAGGATAAAGTGGACCTTCGATCAGAGTACCCGAAGTGATCATTTTAAGGTTGGTGATGTGGTTTTGTTATGGGATAAGCATAAAGAAAAGCCTGGGAATCATGGCAAGTTGGATAGACTGTGGATGGGCCCGTACATAGTCGCTGGGATAGCAGGAAAGGGAGCGGTGCGTTTAGAGACACTCGAGGGTCAAGAACTGGAATTACCTGTGAATGGGAGGTTTTTGAAACACTACTTCCCACATATGAACGATGAATGACCTGGCCCATGGGCCTCCGTGTCCCCTTTTTGCGGCTAATAAGCTCTCGAGAGCAGTAGTCGGTTGTCCTTTAGCTCTGATTGTCCCACCTTTTTCCTGACGACCTATTGCCCTTTTTCTTTTGGTTTTTGCTTTTCTTACCTTTGGCGCACCATTTCTTTTTCTTGTTTGTTTGTGTAGCCTAGCTTTCTTTTTCTTGTTTGTTTGTGTAGCCTAGCTTTCTTTTTCTTTGATTTTCACCTTTTGCACACTTTATGTGTCGGCGTAATAAAATTTAAAATGTTGTCAGTGTTGATCTATTAGAGTACATTTCATTTCTGACATTTTCCATTTCAGCATTGTCATTTTGTTTATATTTCTGCTGGATTATATATATATTGCATGTCCTGACGAGCAGTCTGCATAGATTGGTATAGCATCTGCATTTTATAGGAATAGGTACACATTGATGATGATATGGCAAAGGGCATGTACATGCATGCACTTTGACGATGATGAGAGGGGTGCTACGAACCAGAGATTATGAGGTTCTCAAGCACTCTCTCCCTTAGAGCACTTGTCCCAGCTGGAGCCAGATGTTATCACATCCATGTTAGCTAGAGCTACCAGGCTGCAGATTGTGTGGTCAGGGACCTGTTATCACACTATAGTAGCAGGGCTACTATCCTTGTTCAGCAGATATTTGCACATTCCAGAGCTTCCATTATTCAGAGCATGGCTATATATATATTGGATCACTCATGATCAGAGCAGTATATTATTCAGACTTATGTCAAGGCTGAGCCTTAAGAGTTCAGATTTGATGACCGATGTGACCCTTTATCCCATACAGTTTCAATTCAGTGCTTAGAGATGTATTGCAGCAGTGTTTCAGATGGTGTATGATGATTATTACTTGATGATGTTGTATGATCTATGGATATGTTATCATTGATTGTGGATTATTATCTTGTTGATTTAGTCATGTTCACAGCATCTGCTTGGTATATTATTCCTGATGTGGCAAACTGTTTAAAATGAACTATAAATCATAAAATGGACAATTGCTTGCACAGTTAGGTCATTTAACAAAACCCACTGGTTTTCCACCTTACATAGATATGGTCTTTCCTGACACTAGTTGTCTGCTAGTGTAGGCTCCATATTCACTTGACTCCATCCATACATGACTTTCCTATTTGACTTTAAACCTTGACCTGTCTTATTTGACTTTCTAATACTGAGGACTTCCCCATTTTTCTACCTCTGTGTTTGGACCGCATCCCTGTATGTTCAGTGTCTCGGCTCTAAGTTGGTGACAAAACTTGCCTTTGGTGAGTTGGATTGTAGGCCTAAATCATTCTGGTCGGTTGTCCCGATGTTTGGCATTGGCTCGAACTCCCCCTAGTCACTTGAGATGTTGTTGGCTAAAACTGAAAGCTCATGTTCTACCTATGGAAACTTATAAATTCGCCCATGGAAACTAAAAAGGGCAAGAGCGATGAACAGCTAAAAAAATACTCCTCGAAGAGTATAAGAAAGGTCCAAAAAGCAATGGTTCTTAAAAGTTATATCTAAACAATTGCTGACCTTATATGTATTTGAAAAACATGCCCTGGATGCAAGCTGCAACTAGTTGTGCTTATCAGCACACCTGAGATCCGAAGGGTTATGTAGGCCAAAAAGGCCATGAAATAAAATTGAATGATCCTAATGAAACTGGATCAACGTGATGTAGACATGATGCCTAAGTTGAATAAACACTCTCTGAACAACTTATCCATTTGTGAGGCACAGCCATCCCCCGTGTTATTTTGTCCAGCACAGAGTTTGTAGCTTTCCCCCTTCTCCCAGTCCAAAGTATTTTTGAGTTAAGTTAGACAGGTCAATCCCTTGGCCCAACCTTGTTCCTAGCCTTCATCCTTCACTAGCAGTTTGAACATGTCCAATGGGTGAGTTTGTCATTTGAACTATTGTGCAAGTGATTTTATAGAACAAAGGAATATGCTAACTTTATTAATGCCACTGAATGGATGTTATACTTTGAGCTTGGCTGTGAGAATGATTAGAGAGGCATGTCTTAGTCTACTGATGTGATTTATCCTTGGTTGTATATTATTGGGATCTGTGATGATGTGGGCCATGTATAGATGCCTATTGATGATGATTGATGGGCCCACATACTGGATGATGATATCATATGATGGACATATGATGCAGATGATGATTGATGCAGTTCAGCAGATTTATTTATTACTTCAGATCAGCAGATTATGCATTGTCCATATATGGTGGACCCTGCAGCTGGCCCAATAGGGCAACCCATGGTGTATGAGTACACATTTCTAGTGGATTTGGATCTTCTGGATCCAATGAGACACTTATCTTTCAGTTCCGGACACTTCTGACAATGATTGATGCAGTTTTACACTTGTTGACCAGATTTGGGGCTGATTTCCCAGCCTGAGCAGCAGGGGCCATGAGAGGCCAGTTCACCTAGGGCGCTGTATGAGGAGGGGGTGGTCCAACCACTTGTTTTTACCATTTACCCCCCCTTCTGGAGAGCCTGGTGGGCTCAGATGGACAGCGCAGATGCCCTAGGAGGCAGTTTTGGCACTTTCACAGTTACCGAGGCAGTAAAAAAATGGGATAAAGTGGTCACTGAGGAATTCGATTTGGGCAATTGAGGCAAGGTTTTGGCATTTGGTTTTCACAGAGGTATTCCAGGGTGATCTCACTATCTTCAGCCAGTTTTCACCATGTGGGTATGCCCACATCGATCACAGGAGGTCTCTTACTGCTTGTCTGTCACAGATTCTGAGGACAGATTTGATCATTTATAACATATTTTATTATTTTATTGTGCCTTGGGGATGAGCTAGTAAGGATTGATGCCTCCTAGCCCCACCATGTGCTTATTTTGTCATGTCCTAGTCATCATGAGGTGGATTCTTGTACTTTTACCCCTCTAGTGGATGACGTCATCCTCCCTTTGTACCATTTAGTGGGGACGTCATCATTATATTGAGTGATCCATGTGATGTATTGTTATGATTTATTATTAGCCGTTGATTAGATCTTTTGATCTTTTAATCTTAGCCACTCATGTAAAAAGTGGTTAGGATTGTACTCTCTCCCCATCCTATTTAAGGAGGGAGCCTCTCATTGTAAAATCATCTAGAGATTTTTGGCTCTTGGCTCTTGGAATAAAATTTCTATCTTTTGGAGTACATGCTTAGATTGGAGTGGATGTTGGTTGTTTCGATTGTAAATGCTTTTGTCCATTGCACTGGAGGATCTATTGTAGCTATCTTGCATATTTGCCATATCTTTTTACAGGTTAAGAGGACGTTTTTGACAAGTGCGAATTGGTGGGGAGGCTTGCCCTTCAAGCTTGGAGGAAGACGTTTTGGTTAAACAGAGAGTAGTTTTGTCTTTGTGCCAACTATTCTATGCTTATCTCTCTCTTGCTTGTATCTACCTTCAACATGTTAAACTGATTGATGCTTTGCTCCTTGGTTTTGACAGGTTAGAGGGACTCACATGTGGCTTGGAAAAATCGATTTGGCAAGAGGGCTTCAACAATTCTCCATTTGATCTTTGGCAAAAGTAATCCTCGTCTCAACTAGCATTCATCTCTTCATCCAGGTATGCTCCAAAGGTATGATCTTCTTCTTCCTTGAATCATCCATAATTTCTAGATCATAAAAACCCTAATTGATTAAAACCCTTATTTTTGGTTTTTCTTAGATCTACTTAGATCTAGCCTTGTTTTTGAGGAGATATTAAAAACCTACCTCTATAGCATCCACCCCTAGTGGGATCTATAGTTTGGTGGTGGTTGGGTTAAAATTGACACACTTCTCAAGGCAAAAAGCCCTCTTGAACCAAATCGCACTTCCTTGGAGAGGCTTGTTTTGGCTAGATCTAGCACATGGGTAAGTGAGATCCCACTTGATTTGCAATCTACACACTTGATAACCTACCCCCAGACTGTTACTTTGGTGAATTCTACCTTGTGGGCATCATTCCACGTTTTAAGGGATTAAAACCCCCTTTTGAATTTCTTGGCACCTTAAAACTCAGATCTAGGAAGATCTAACCCTTGGATTGACTTGATTTTTGGGATCTACATAGATCGGGGCACAAGCCACTTGGATCTACAGTTTGGTGGCCATTGGACTTGATTTGGTCCACCTAACCCCTCTTTTAGCCCTCATTGAGCAAGGTCGCACTCCCTTGGGAAGGTGAGTTTGCCCACTTTGAGGAAGTGGGTGGTTGAGATTTTTGTGGATTCGGAATGGCCATACCTTGAAACCTAGGTCTAGAGTATCATTTTGTGACGATCTGCCTTGGGGGTAGCATTCCTTGTTTCAAGGGATTGTGGTCCACTTAGGGTCATTTCATGAAAACCTAGATCTAGCAAGATCCAACCATTCAATCTCATTTAGCCCACTTGACTTGGCTCCTAGGTGTCCCGATCTACACTGACATACCTTTTGACCCCATTTGCCCATCCAACAAGGCACTAGTCCTCCTCAAAGCAAGTCGCACTCCTTGGGAACCGTGTCAAACCCTAGATCCGGTACATGGGTACTCCTAAAATTAACTTAGATCCATAGATTTATTTATTACGTGTCATCTAGTGCCAAATTCTTCCATTAACCTCACCTTGTGGGTCTACTTTAAACCATTCCACACATCCCAAGAAAGGTAGGACCCACTTGTGTAAGCATATGGTACTACACCTTGTCATCATACCCAATTATGTGGCCTAAATCATACATTGGTTGAAACACTAACAATCTTTCAAACCACCTTCAACCATACCTCAACATCTAGGTCCACTCAACCTTGCATTGGTTTCCGTAACTCTTCATTTAGTTATCCTTAGAAACCTTTGTTTGGGTCCTGTTATCACATATATAGTAGCCGGGCTACCATACATTATTTTTTTCATTCCAGTACACTATTCAGCCAGTTCCCTTACATTTGAGATGCTGAGATGAGCATCTAGATTGGATCACTATCAGATTGTGGACAGCAGTTGTATTCCCCATGCCATGACTGAGTCTCAGGACACTCAGAGAGATGACCGATATAGCCATTATACCATTTGTACAGAGCAGTCATTAGTGTTCAGAGTTGCAGCAGCAGTTCCAGAGGACAGGTGATGGTACAGGTTGATGAGCTTTCAGGTATATGACTCAGCAGGTATATCATGGTGTTATGGTTAGATTGCTTTTATACTTATTTTCATAGCATGTCTTAGCACTCAGTGTCATGATCTGGCGATCATATAGATATTTGGACCTGGTCGATCTATTATATATATTACATTGTCCCTACTCAGACTTAGAAGTTCACTATTCATACTCATTGGTTTTACCCTCCTTAGGGAGAATAGAGGTGATCATTCAACCATACCTTGGCTTGCTAGTGTTGGCTCCATTATTCGTTGTCTTCATCCATCCATGGCCTACCTTTTAGATTATCACCCTGACTTACTACTTGACTAGTGGCATGGAGGACTTTTCCCCACTGTAGCCTCTGTATTGGATGAGCTTCCCTGTTTATTGTGTCTCGGCTCTGAGTTGGTGACAAAACTTACCTATGGTGAGTTGGAGTTCCTTGTGAATTCCCCCTAGTCACTAAAGTTGTGTTGGCTAAACCTGAAACTTTTAGTGCTGCCATGAATACAAAATCTGGAAAAATGAAATGCTATATCTTGTATGAAAAGCCCATTCATGCAATGTGTTTCTAAACACACATGAATGAGAGGCATGTCAAATGAACATGGCAACGAAAATAAAATGTTATATCTTTTGGAAAATAAATACCTAGGTAAACAAGCTGTCCATGACACACCTAGAAGTGCTCAGGTAAACAAGTGCCTTAAAAACACACCTGCAGCAGAAAGCCTAAAGAAAAAATGTAAATCTATGCAATGTGTTTGTAAACACACATAGATCAAGGCTATGGAAACTTCAGGCCCAAAAAGCAATGGAACTTAAATGCTATATCTAAACAATTGCTGGCCTTATTTGTATTATGGATTGTGCGCATCTGTGAAGGTGAATAAACCCTCTTTAAACAACTCATCCATTTGTGAGACACCTCCATTCCCTGTGTTATTGCTCATTCAGTATATACTATGGTGTATTCCCTTTCCCCTGCCAAAGTGTCACAAAGTCAAGACAGTTGAGTCATCCCTTAGCCTAGCCAGTTAATTTAGCCTTCACCCTTCACTAGCAAATTGATCACAGCTATGAAATGAGTATGATCCTGAAAGTCTAGTCTGAGTAATAATAATAACTAACGACACTATATATTTGGATTTAGATCGCCAGTTATGATTACTCTGTGCTATAATTGCTATTTGAATAAGTTGTAGAGCATGTATTAACCTTGACACTTTGCAGCAGCCTTGGATGATGGTCTAAGTTATATTCGGCCTTGGTGAGACCTAGTTTGACCATGGAGGACCATGGGACATGAGATGTTAGACCTTATGATGATATGGATAGATGATATATGGTCTATGTACACATACATGATGATTCTATGCAGCAGGTACAGGGTTATGATGATGATTCTTGGGTTACAGCAGTGTTTGGTCATTTACAGATCATTATTATTGGCCTTGTTCCGGTATATTGGATATTTATTTTGATCATGCAGAGACTCATATGGTGTATGAGTACACATCTTGGATAGATTTGGACCTTCTGAGTCCAATGGGACAGTTTGTTTTCAATTCCGGGCACTTACAGTGATGATTGAGCCTCAGTAGGCTGTCCCAGTGCAGTTTTAGTCTGTCGGAGGCCCTGTCGGAGCAGATGTGATTTTTATCCGGTTGACCTAGGGCGCTGATGATGGAGGGGGTGGTCCAGCCATTTGTTTTTACCATATTACCCCCCTCCCGGACACACTGGTGCCCTTACCTTGACAGCGCTAGCACTCCAGGAGGCTGTTTGGGGCAGTTTCACGCTTCCCGAGGCATTTCAGGATTGGTAGAAATGGCTATTGAGGAAATCGATTTGGGCTACTGAGGCAATGTTATGGCATGGGATGATCAGTGATGATAGATCGGGGTCTTCCACACCTTCTCCAGCAGTTTCAGCTTCATCGAGGCCCGCATCCATCACTTATGGCACTTTCTGTGGATTTCTGAGGTCTTTTGAGGACCACGACTTGACTATGGAGGCACGATTTGGTACATTCATGATTATTTATTGGTTATTGTGCTATGGGGATTGACCAAGGAGGGATAAAATTACCCCTTGGACCCACCATAAGCCTCTTATGATATTTTGTCATCATGATTTGGTGGGATTCCCCTCTTATAGGGCGATTTTGTCCACTTACATTATATTTTATTAGTGATCCATGTATTTTATTGTTGAGCTCATCTCAACCATTGATTAGACATTTGTATCTTTTAATCTTAGCCACTCATTCAAAAGGTGTTTAGGGTTTTGGTGCCTCTCCTTCCTATTTAAAGGAGAGAGCTTCTCATTGAAAAGGGACTTTTGGCTCTGGATTATTGGAATAGAAAATTATTATTGCATCTATCTCCAGTGTTGTGGTGAATGTTTTTTTGGTGTTCGTTCGTTGGTTCTTCCTTTGCACTGAGTTATTGGAGATATTGTTTGCCATATATTTTGTACCACGATTTTGCATCTACAGGTGGAGGCCGATTTGCTTGGAGGAGGAGGTATTGGTAGGGGAAGACTCTCCCTACTTCTTCTTTGGAGCTCTTCGTTGGTAACAGGGAGTATTACTGTCCCAGGACCTTCTATTTCATGTTACTATTTGCATTTCTCTTGTATTTCTTCCATACTTGATCTTACTGATTGAATTTTCATTCCTTGGTTTGACAGGTAGAGGAAGGCGCACTTGTGGGCTAGGGCATCAAATTGGCAAGCAAATCAACAATCTCTCATTTGATCTCTGCGGGAATCTTCCTCAACATCAAGGCATCTCATCCACATCACTCAGGTATGATCTCAAGGTAAGTTCTATCTCCATGATCTATCCAATTGTCAAAAACATTTAAAACCCTAATTAATCAAAACCCCATTTTTACATTTTCTCAGATCTACTTAGATCTAGTGGGTTGTTGGGCATAATATTGAAAACCCACCTCTATAGCATCCACGGCATCCCGGATCTATAGTTTGGTGAGGATTGGCTTCCGTTTGACCCCCCTCCCAAGCCAACTTAGCTTCTCCCAAGCAAGGCGCACTTCCTAGTTTGAGCAAGTTGACCTAGATCTAGGTGGTGGGTGTTTGAGATTCCACTTGATTAGTCATCTACACATCCAATAACATACACCCAGGTTGTTACTTTCCTGAAATTCACCTTGTGGGCCCTATTCCACATTTTAAGGGATTTAATCCCCATTTTGGACCACTTGGAACACTTAAACTCAGATCTACTAAGATCTAGCCGTTGGATCGCCACGAAATTACAGATCCATACTCCTACTTGACTAACCTACCCGGATCTAAAGTTTGGATGTCATCCGACTTGTCTTGACCTACCTAACCCTCATTTTAGCCTCCTTGGGCAAAGTCGCACCACCTTGGAGAAGTGAGTTGACTCACTTCTAGGACGTGGGTACTTGAGATTTTTGGAGATTTGGAACCGGGGTAATTCAAAACCTAGGTCCAGACTATCACTTTGTCAAATCTTGCCTTGGGGATTGCATTCCTTGTTTTAAGGGATTGTGGTCCACTTGGGTCAAACCTAGATCTAGATACATTCATCCATCAAGACCTCTATTGCCCACTGGTCCCAAGTACTAGGAGTCCTAAACCACAAGTCAACCCTACTTTGACTCCACTTCCCAATTCCCAAGGCACTGGTTTCTCTCCAAGTTAATTCAACTTTCCTAGATTGTTGGATTGACTTGTGGTCTGACCTATGCATGGTGAACTTAACCCTTGAAGCTATCATGTATCATGGTCAAGCTTGTCGTCTGTACTAGTTAGCCCCAATACAACCCTTAACTACCCTGCTTTGGACACAGTTCCCAATGCAGTGGATCTTCTGACATTGAACTAGTACACTAGCCCTAGATCTCACTTCAAACATTATAAGTCACTCTTACATCAACCATGAACCAAAGCTATACCTATTGAACCCCTCACTTGGCTTGTGACTTCATCCTTAGGTCTAGGATAAACCATACACCTAAATTCACTTAGAAATACCCTGATTTGGTGTTTTGGTTTTGATCTCTCCTGTCGGGAGTAGATCGGGTCTCCCCCTTTGTTGTCTGGGCTAGATAACATAAAGCGAAGGTTGCCTCGACTGGCGTGACAACCATATATTGGAGGTCGAGGTGATCGTGGTTGCACCTTTTGAGTTGCCCTTCCCTATTGCCATCCATGACTGGATACATCCATAGGGGTAACTACAGCTTAGGTGATAACAGGTCCAATCAACTGTGATTGGTTATAGGGTCTCCCCCTAGGTCTTGTTTCACATTGACCTAAAGTGAAGAGTGCCTCGGTTGACGTGACTCCCACCTTGCATTGGGAACCGTGGCATCTCTTGGGTCACCTCTTTAGTTGCCTATCTCCTCTACCATCCCAGATGGGATACCACTAGGGGCAACTACAAGTTGTGTGATAACAGGACCATACTACATTTTTTTTTTCCAGATGAGAGATCAGATGGCATTAGAGGGGGCATCTATTGTATTGAGATTGCCCGGAGCAAAGATTGCAGAGGGGACAGTATTTGTCTTGATGGTCCAGAGCTACTACAGAGCAGTAATTACAGGGTCCCTCTTCCTTTCCTAGCTTTGCATGACCCCATTGAAAGGGGTAACTTAGCCATATTATGATGAGAGCAGTACAGATTGCAGCTGGTTTGTCACTTCTTGCCCGGATACAGCAAAGATTGAGTTCCAGATCCACCTTCAACAACGGGTATATGGTATGGCAGGTATATCATTCTATGGTTATTGCTCATGTGTTTGTTTTGAGGGTTGTTTATTTATGATAGTACATGGACTAGATGTATGATGGTTGACTTGGTGATCTCGTGTTTTACTATGATACCTATGGCCCTTGGTGAGGTCAGTCCACCTTTTTCAGTAGACTCCTGTATATGCACACTGGTTCCTGTCCCCATTGTTGGTATAGACTTGGTAATTCATCCTCTAGGAAGCTAACATTGGTTCCACCTGTCACTTCCTTCCACCCATCTGATTCATCCATTTTTTGTTCTCTCCCGACTTAGACCTTGATATGTGGCCTTGAGGACCCCTTCCCCCAGTGACCCCTGAGTATGCCGTGACTCCATGTTTATTGTGCCTTGGCTCTTTAGTATGCAAACTCTTTCATTGTGAGCTCTCTTTTGGCACTCTTACCACTTGGAAAAGAGAGAAAATGATTTGCAACTCCTTGCTTGTGTTCTTGTGGTGATTATCTTTGAGTAATTGATTGTTTTGTTATCTCAATGCACTAGGAGAGATTGTAGTTGTCTTCAGCGCTTTGTTTCTAACTATTATTTGCAGCAAACAAGGGTTCTTGGAGGAGGGCGCATCACTTGGGCACCATTGCTGCTCCACTCTCCGGAATTGGTCTTCAAAGGGAAGTGTTTTTGCCATTTAAGCCAAGCATTTCCATTCATTTTTATTTATATTGTTGTAGCTTTCATTTGCTTGTCTTGCAAATCTTATTTTGGTCCATTTGTTTTGGCAGGCAAGGAAGGCGAATTGGTGGGTCTGGGCAAGTCGAATTCACCTGGGGACTTCAACAACCACTCTTATTTGATCTTTGAGCCACATATCCTCAACGAATCAGAGATATCACCCGGTTCCAAGTAAGTCTTTCACTCTTTTCTCTTGAATTTAAATTTATGAATGGTGTAGAGAAAATTTTCCCAAGTAAAAAACCCAAAAAATTAAAATCTCAAAATTTCACCGTTAAAACTCAAATTTTGTTTTAGACCAGCTTCTGAAATATTTTTAAAACGTTCATATCCAAAACTTCAGCTCATTTAGACTCCATTTACCCACCTAATAGGCACTAGTCCATTTACTGATTTCGCCCTCCTTGGGCGTTTTTGCCCTTCGGCTTGATTGGGTCATTTTGGGTTTGTGGGTACTTTTGTTTTCGTCTTGTATTGGCCTAATAACATCTAATATCAATACAAAATCACTAGAAGCGCTCTTATAATCATGAATTTTACTTATGCCGTGTATGCCCTATTGGATTGAGCTATTTTCCCCCCATAGGCAGAAATCTAGTTTGCACTTCTAGTACAAATTTTAAATTTTGATTTAATTTCCAGCCTTATATCACTTGAATTTTACCGTTTATATCTTCATATCAGATCTGAAATTGCTCTAATCATTGCTTATCTCCATCACCCAATTTCAGTATGTCGGTTGGAATAGAGTCTTAGACACCCTATGCCTTTCTCCTCTATTTTCTCTTGTTTATTTGGGGGTTTGGGAGTGTCTGTTTTTTAGTCTCAACCTTGGCTGGTTGAGTGGGGTCTCCCCCTTGACTTGGCTACTTGCCTTGTCTAAAGTGACAAGCACCCTGTCCAGAGTGACAACTGCTCTGCTGAGCAGTGGACTTGGTGTTTGCAGGTGTCACCTGCCTAGCTGCCTACCTCTACCGTCCCGGATAGGATACCTTCAGTAGCAGCTAGTGTTCGTGTGATAACAGGTTCCATGCATCAGACAGTGGTTTCATATGATGGTTTGTGAGATTTTTATTATTATCAGCAGTTACAAACCATTATTTTTATTTGTCCTAGCATGGATGAGCTTACAGATGATTATCTTAATGGTCACATGGTGTATGGGTACTCATTCTTACTTGATTTGGACTTTCTGAGTCCATTGGGACACTCAGTTTTCAATTTCGGCCACATACAGTTGATGTTGTGGTCAGTTAATCATTTTGCAGCAGATTGCCATAGAAAAATGGCATGTACGGCACTTACAGAGATAATTTTATTTCTCCTAGGGCACTACAAAAGAGATATGGGATGCAGCCACTTGTTTTTACCATATTCCCATATTCCCGGACACATTGGTGCAGTCAGTTAGATGCCCAAAGTATGTGGAAGTGAGTTACAGCAATTTTTATCATTTCCAGGTATGTTTCGGCAATTAAAAAATGGAGGAATGGCTAGCAAAGAAATCGATTTGGCTCAGTGAGGCAAGGAAATGGCATGGGGTTGATCCGAGACTTATTGTTGATGCATTCTACACCTTCCGGCACAGTCTTCATCTTCATTGAGGTCTACATGTCCTCCCAATCATCCATGAGGGCGTCATATTGATTTATTGGGGACACACGTCCTAGTGACTTTAGTCACTTTATGATGTATTTTATATTTGATGTATATGGGGCTTGGTCTAGTGAAGATGTTATTACCTCCTAGCCACCCCAACATGATGTTCCTAGTCACATGTTATATCATATGTCCCCCTAGGGCGTCATTGAGGGAACATGTCCCCCTCCTTTTGAGTGATCCATGTATATTGTATCCGGCTCATATTAGTCGTCGATCTCATTGTATTATCTTTTGATCTCAACCACTTATTCAAAAAGTGGTTAGGGTTTTGGTCTCTCTCGATCCTATTTAAGAGAGAGAACCCCCTCACTGTAGATGGGACTTTGGCTCTTGGAACATTCATAATAAAGAGATTTTTGCAGAAATTCTTGGATCTTCTTTGTGGGATGTTCTTGTACTTGATTGGAAATTCTATTTCTCTTAGCATTTGAGATATTGTTTGTGGATCCGAAATATTTTTGTGGACATGGTGTTTAAATACGAGAGGGAGACTTCACTTGGACGTTTTTGCAGGGTTCCTCAACTCATTTCTCTTGAAGTCATTGTGTATCAGGGGTTTTCAATAGCATCTTTGATCTTTGATATGCTCTTTGATATTTCTTATCATTGTGTATCAGGGGTTTTCAATAGCATCTTTGATCTTTGATATGCTCTTTGATATTTCTTATGCATTTATAGTCTATTTTTCCTGAGCATCAAATCTCACTTCAGTAGTTTGTTTGTGCAGGAGAGAGGGGTGCACTACTATCCTTGGGCAAATCGATTTCACTTGGATACACCATTAAATCGTCTCAAATTGATCGAGAAGGGATAGATCATCATTTGCAAGGCATCTACAAGATTTTCCAAATACGATACTCATAATCTTTTGTTTTGAAGTTCTAATCCATTGGCCATTTAATTTTACTGCTCAAACCCTAACTGTTAAAACTTCTAAAAATTCTCTAGCTTAAATAATTTGGAATCTTGGCGAAATATTTATGGGTTTTTATCTCTAGGCCTAGCCCTAAGTGGGTCTCCTAGGGCGTCACCCCTAAGGGACTCCATCTTGCCTAAATCCCTGGGCATTGATATTCAACCCTTGCGCCATCCTTGACTTAGCCATTTTTCTAAGTTGTTTGAGTCTTTCTTGCTTGTGAGCTAAGACACTGTCAGAGACTCAGATCTACCATCAAGTTGTGCTAGAAAGCCCTAATTCCCCCATATCTATCACCTTGGAACATTTTCCAAAGATTTAATTCACGCTTCCCAAGGAAGTTAGATTTGATCATTTATCCTAGCACATATATCCTAGATCCACTTTTAACCCCTTAGTCATTTTAATTAAAACATCTCTAGCTTATATCTAATCTCTCCTAAGTCTCTGTAGTGACTCCATCCCTTAGATCTATAGGGTTTACATCCATCACCTCACGTATTCTAGTATTTAGTCTAATCTGGTGATTGGGTTAGATCTCTCCTATCGGGAGTAGATTAGGGTCTCCCCCTTTGCTATCCAAGACTTTGATAGCATAAAGTGAAGAGTGCCTCGGTTGGCGTGACAACCAATCAATCTGGGATCGAGGCCCTCTTAGGTCATTGTTATCACAACCATAGTAGTCGGGCTACCATGATTGCATATCAGTTTCTAGTTTTTTTTTGAGCCAGTCCTTTACATATTTTGATGAGATCAGTTGATGATGAGCAGCATTTTGAGGATCATTTGTATGCTTTCAGTGGATCCAAATCTTGTACATTTACAGTCTCATGCCAAGACTGAGCCCCATGACACCAGTTCGGTGATTGAGATAGCCATTCCTCTATCATCCAGAGCAAATTGATAACAGTATTGAGTATTCAGATGCAGTGCATCAGTGTGATTCAGATATTTCAGACCAGGGACTCAGGTATATGATCCAGCAGGTATATTTTGGTACATATGGGTTGTTGATGTGCTCTTCCTCTTATCTAGGTAGTTTATGACTGGGTATATTATGATGGTTGTTGGCTCTATCTTATTTGATGCTTACTTGCTATTTAGAATAGAAGTGGTTGGTCACTATTAGTAGGAGGTTCTTGATTATACTCGTTGGTCATAGACTCATACCCTTACTCCATGAAGTACTGACTTGTCCATTCCCTTATTTTAGGGCCTTTGCTATCCATGGCACCATTAGTCATTTTCTCCATCCATCCGTTATCTTCCAGTTTTTGTTTTATCCCGACTCACGCCTTAGCTAGTGATCTTGAGGACTTCCCCCACCTAGACCTCTGTGTTGGATAGATTCCCAGTTTGCATTGTGTCTCGGCTGTGGAGTGTGTAATTTTAATCATAGTGGTTGTTCTCCTCTAGTCCTCAAAACCAAGTGTTCCTACAAACAGTGTTGCTAAACACTAGAGCATCGGATCTTAAATGTTATATCTAAGGCATGCTTAGTCAGCAAAAACAGTGTTGTTAAACACTAACCATGCATATCTATATTAGCTAGTCAGTGGCCAAGGGACGCACACTCATCATTTGTATGATGTAAGGTCGTTTGCCCCTACAGGGCAACAGGGTGGTCACTCCATCGCACTTATGGACGGTGGTGGCCAACGGAGGTCATACCGAGTCATTATCTGAGGCCCGCCAGGCTATTCAAGGCACCTGCTCTTGGAGGCTAGCTAGTGAAAATCTATAAAGTGAAATAAATGTGAAAACTGACAAATAATAAATTGCTAAAAGGTTGCTTGTCTAGAATCTATTGGAAGCATTCTCATCACTCTACCCATTTGTGAGACACCACCATTCCTCGTGTTATTTTCTATCCAATATATGTGTAGGTGGTCTCCCTAGTTCCTTCATTCAAGAGATTGCAGTGTCGAGGTTGTTGAGTCCCTCCCCTAGCCTAGCCTTTGTTTTCCACCCTCACCCATGGTTAGCAAATTGTTCAAGTCACTAAACGAGTATACACTTGAGAATTATGTTTTTAGTAGCTAGTTACTTTGATCTAGACTTATCTTATATATATTATTATTTACATGCTTACGCCAGTTAAACATCATTCTATGCTTTGGTCTAGCTACTGATATAATCGAAGGAGCATATCATAACCATTCGTACTTGCAGCAACAGTTATTCATGGTTTGGATCATTATTTTGATCACTCTTGACCTGATCAACCCAGTTTGACCAAGTCAACCACAGGGTCCAGGATGAGTTTGGGCAGACAATGTTCAAGATGCATTATTCATGGCCCATATGTGTCCATTAGATGGTTCCATGCCTCAGACAGCAGTTTCAGATGATGGCTTGATTGATTTTTATGATTATTATTATTTATGGACCATTATTTTTATTATTTTGAGCATGGATGAGCTTACAAAGGTATCTTTTGATGGTCACATGGTGTATGAGTACTTGTTCCTAGTGGATTTGAGCATTCTGAGCTCATTGGTGCACTCAGTTATCAGTTATGGACACTAACAGGTGATGATGTGGTGAGATTACCAATTTTCTCTAGTTTGCCATGCAGAAATGGCCTGTCCATCACTTTCATTGAGTTAGCACGTTCTCCTAGGGCACTACAGAGGGAGATGGGGGTCCAACCAGTCGTTATTACCATTTTACCCCATACCCAAAACATTTTGGTATCATCAAATTTGTGTCCGGGGCACTCGACAGTGAGTTACAGGCATTTTTGTACTTTTAGAGGTGGTTTTCTGACAAAGGAATGGCTCATTGAGGAAATCGATTTGGCTTAGTGGGGCAAGGAAATGGCATGAGATTGGTCCGAGATACCTATCTTACACAATTGCTATTGGCTAATGTTCATGGTTCATATAATTTCATAACCTTAAGGAATTATTTTAAGTATTTTATCTATTGATACTCTCACATCTTGAATGATTGAATGCATATTTGGGAAATCAACTAAATAACATATAATACACAACATAATTAAGTTGACCTCATTTCCCTTATCCCTCTCTAAACCAAATCAAATAGAACCTAGCGAAACCCCCTTGGACTTGAGAGCTGGCCAAAAGAGTGGAAAACTAACACTGCAGTGATAGTGGTGCTTCTTTCCGAAGTTGCTCTTGATAGCACTAGTGGATTAGGACTTTTCCACTCAACTGTTAAATCAAGCTGTAACAGACGTCTCACTTGTGTGGCCTAGAAAAGCTCATGTAGGTTGCTTGTAAGGGCTTGTGCCCACATAGTATTGTTGGCCTCCCTTACCTATCATATAAATAGAGGAAGGAGAGAATCTTTCGTTCATATGACTTGTCTGTCCATTCTTTCTCACTCTTGTGTAGAGATGTGACCTGAAAGAGGAGCCCAGTTGTCCTCTCTCTCTCTCTCTAGGTCTTCACTTGTACTTGTTTTTTCTCTCTCTTGGGCACTAGGGTTTCTTGGTCTCTCTAGAGTTTATTGGAGCATCTTGGAGTTCTAGGGTTAATGTTTTACCCTTGGAGATTGGAGATTAGGGTTTTCAGAGAAAACCCTAGTGTAGACTTGTGAAGAAGAAGACAAGAGGAGGATGTTTTTCCTTGGAGATAGTGTTGGAAGGATTCTTGCACTCATTCTTCTTGGTGGAGACAGGGTTTGATAATTTACCTTAGCTAGGGCATTTTGCATGGTTGTATTTTGTAGCCTTGAGAGGAGGTTATGGTATGTACTTCATTATTGAGCTTATATATGAAGATTTCAACCATACATCTTGTGTCAATTTCAGATTTGATTTACTGTTGTGTGTTCTTGATTACATGACATCTATTTATGATCTTGCTGATTGGACATAAGTGAAAGAGCAAATTGTTAAGTGATTTGACATCTAAAGAGGAAGATAAATGGGTTTAGTTTACTGCTGTTATTTCTGTTGTAAAGGTACATTTTCAAATTTGAATAATCACTGATAATTTGCCCTAGAAGGGCTGAAAACTTATTTCATTGGTTGGTGTATTTTCTCCTTAATTGCCAGGAAGTATAGTGTTGTTTGAAAGTGAATTATTATACTTCTTACGCTGCTGTTTTGTACTTTAATTTACATCATCCTAGGGAACAAAATTCTAGGGTTAAAATTTGAGTAACCTTCTAGAAAGAAGGTGAAACTTATGAATTGCATTGAAGAGTCATTCTAGTGAAATTCCCAACAAAGCTTTCATGATATAACTTTAGCAATCATAATCCTAGGGAATCCCCCCTTGTGTTGGAAAAGAGCTAGCCTAAACAAAAGAAGAGGGTTGGTGAGTTTGATAATGGCCTCCCTCCTAGTTCAACCAAGTTCTTGCTTGTGCTTAAGGGCTTTATCATAAGAAGCAAAGGGTTTGGGTTGTAACAGCCCCCAAATGTTAAAAGGAATATTCCGAGAATATGTACTTTTTAAATTATTACTAAAGTCTGTAGGAAGAAAACAAAGACATAATTATGACAGAACCAACACAATCACATTTTTGCTTGCAGAGTAAGGGTGTTTGCAAAAGAGGATATCTAGGAGGGATCTCCCATCCAATTTTCTGAAGGTGGCTTCACGATTTGTAGCAATGATCTGCAGGTCATAAAATGGAAGATGTGATGGTCAATAGCCAATGTTTTTTTATTTCAAATTATAGAATGATGATAGTTTGTCATGAAACATCCTTGTAGATCCTTGCCAATTTTAGTAAGCTAGATTTAGATGAGAATTACATATATAATTTGGGGAGTGATTTTCCCTCCTATTACCCACCAAGTTGCACTTGATGGACTGTCAGTGAGTTGTCGAAGATTGAACAAGTCAATTGTTCATTACCAGAGTTCAGAAGTCCAACGAGACATCTTCTGGCCCAGTTTTTCTTTTTTAAGCATGTTCATACCCCCTTGGATGAATTGTAATAATTGGCGTAGCATGATGACTTATTGTAAAAGGCTTGGACTTCCTAGGACTTGGTCATCAATCCAATTACTCTAAAGTGTTTTTTCCTTGTTAATTATATATTGTTGTTTAGCGACTTATAATTTTCGAGTTTTCCACTCAAATCCTCCAAAGTTGGAGTAATTGTCTAGTGTCTAATGTATATTACCATGCTAGTCAATTTCCTAAAGTCTTATAGACATGCGTTAAGTCCCCCTTTAGTTTTTTTTTTTTATTTTCCGTCATTTAACAAATTTCCCGTAAAACCGACTATTTTAATTGTAAAAATTAAAAAAGGCATAAAAGTGGTACTAGGGGGTGAAATTTGCCATGGGGTTGTTGAAATACTGAGAGGGGGGTGAATCAGTATTTGCCAATAATTAAATTTTTAACCGAGAGCAAGTTGCTAATCACCAATCATAGCAGTATATCATCAACAATAAAAAACAAGATGCACAGTACACAAGATTTTTACGTGGAAACCCAAGTCCTGCGGGTAAAACCACGGAAGCCTTTTATAATAAAATTTGACCCAGCAACAACTGGGGTTACAAATTTAATACAACTTCTCCAGCTACAACTGGAAGGGGCTACAACCCCTAGGCTTTGTCAGCCACAACTGACAAGCTGCTACAACAGCTCAGCTCACAAGATTGTGAGCCCTAGCACCACCCTACCACACTTTAGAAAGAGATTGCTGAACCTGTGGACCTGTCAAACAACAAACCCTGCTGCTGATAACCTCTGCTCTGTGATCACTGCCAAAATACCACTGCTTCTCAACCATCAATCTGTTTCATCAACCTGTTTGTGTATATTCTGCTAATCCTGTATGTCAATCTGTGATTACATCTGCAGTCTCTGTCAGGGCTATGTGTTTATTCATACTGATCAAACAAATCCCTATGTCTAAATCAATACTGCCCAATTTCCAATCATCAACAGTCTGCTTCTACGCTGCTCATTCCAACTTGGCTGTAAACTGCCCAGTCTCTTGTCAATCTTATCTTTGTTCTAATTAAGAACTTTGTCACGGGTATTTTAGTAGTCCTGTGTAACCTTCAAATTCAGCGTAGCAAATAATATGTTCCAAAACTTCAAGCAACAATAAAATCATCATACATACCAGTCAGACTTTTACCAAACCTTTTCTCTTGATGATAACCGAAAATCAAAGCTGACAAGGATCACTGTGGCATCAAGCTGAGCATACGTGCAGGTATCAAACATAAGCTGTGTATACAAGCTGCTGTCATGAAGGCTGTCCCAATTAACTTGTTACTGTCAAACTACTAGATCTCAGCCTCTGTGATTATGATCTTCAAAAACAACTTCAAAAGTCAATCATTATCTACTCACTGTCTTAGTGATTGCAATCAGTGACTTGCCATCATCATTGCTTGTATAAATGTGTTCAAATGTTTCATGAATTGTTCATCATTGTCATGTCAATTGCTTTCTGTCAAGCATATCACTGTAATTGTCAAATTGATTTGCATACTTCAGTGTTATGTCAATTGCTCTCTGTCAAGCATATCACTGTCAAGTCAATTGTCAAGCTGATCTGCATACATCATTGTCATGTCAATTGCTCTCTGTCAAATTGTCACACTAGAAATACATCAGGTCACTGTGCATTGAATATGTCACAGTGTATCAGTGGTTTTCTTTGTGAATTTCAGGACTTCAAATCTGGACTGTCAAACTGTCAAAATTCTTCCATGACCTAGGATGAGCATTCAACTGTCAACTTTTCAAATGCTGGGCTGTCATATTTTAGTTCTAACTGTCACACATAGTATAGATTCGGATCTTTTCAGCAGTAAAAACTTACAGGAATTCAAGCTCGGACTGTCTTGTAAACCAGAAAATATCTCTGTGAAGGCTCAGGTCTGCTACAGTCTTCCACGAGTTCTGCTCCAGCTTCCTACTTACTGAGTGAGCGAGCTGATATTCAGCACCAATCAAATTTCAAGGCCAGCGATACAAGACAGAGCTCTCTTGCCCAATGAATCCTTTCCTAACAAGAGGAGTAAACAAGAATCATGTGAGCCTGCCTTCACCAAAAATCAGAGCTTCATCTCCAGCGTTGTCTTCAGAAAAAAAATCAGAGCTTCATCTCCACGTTGCCTTCACCAATAAAAATCAAAGCTCTATCTCCACGTTGCCTTCACCAATAAAAATCAGAGCTCTATCTCCACGTTGCCTTCACCAATAAAAATCAGAGCTCTATCTCCACGTAATTCCACATACCCAAAAAAGAATTTCCAGACTGTTGTTGCTGCTATATTACCGTACTTCCTCAGACTAAACTAAAAATCAGAGCTCACCGAAAAACTCCTCACTCGAAATGGCAAGTCTTTTGACTGGTATTTATAGTGGTTTTTTCAAAAAAAAATTATGGAGCCGACCTTGCATTATATAATTTGAAATTTGAAATTTTAATTTAATTTTATTGGGGCCGACTTTCCAATTTTAATTTTGATTAAATTTTTTATTAAGTGACTGGGCCTAACTTGAAAAAAATATTATCATCACACAACCTTACGTCTGCCTTACACCTGGTGCATGGCATGCATGCCTCTTTCATGTTACTCAACTCTCCAAGCTACGATTATTGAATGTCAATACTGTAGGAGCGTGGTCAGTTAGCAGCCCTATTCCATTGCATGAGGGCGGATTACTACAGTGGGAGCAGCACACGAATTGAGGACATCCCTTTCCTTCATGGACTGCATATTATCACATCTGGGCGTGATCCTTTACAGTGGGGTGTGTACCCATTATTTGGGCGTTATTTCCATTCTCAATATTCAAAGAATGCATTAAATCTGCTATAGTTATCCTCCAATCAGCCTTCTTGATATTACAGCTATCTACCATCACTCATAATACACCGATCTGGTCTTATCCAAGGTGCTACAGCCATCTCCCATTTAGTGGCTTCACTACTACAGCATCATTATGTGACAAGTAAAGATCAGTGTGGAATCGTGAGGTGTGCAAGGTATGTGTGGTACTGGCAAACAACTGGAGAACCCTAGAAACACCTTAGGGGTCACTCAACCAAGTTAATGGGTAGCCGGGGCTTTTGGCATTGTCCCAAGGCCTCCAAGGGCTTCAAGCTTGGGCTTGGACAAAGTCAAAAGGTCTCCTCTGACACAGACAACCACAAATTAAATACTAACCCTCAGGGGCTCCACAAGGGGCACCAAGACTTAACTGTTGGCATCAATGACCAGACATTGTTGGCATCAATGACAACCTAATCAACAATCTCCCCCTTTGTCATTGATGACAACACTCAGGCTCCCCCTGAGAATAGGCTCCCCTTATCCACAACTTCTCTCCCCCTTTGGCATCAATGGCAAAGGGTACTACCTTGAAGTAACACTCCCCCTCAGAACATGCTCTTCCAAACACCAGGCACTTCTGTGTGAAGAATTAATTTAGTGGGAAGAAGGAATGACCCCCAATTTTTCTCGGAGGTACTCAAATGTCCCTTTAGGAAGTGGCTTGGTGAATATATCTGCTATCTGTTCCTTTGTCTCAATATATTCCAACTTGATGTGCTTTTCTGTGACCTGTTCACGAAGAAAGTGATATTTGATAGGGATGTGCTTTGTCTTGGAGTGCATGACCGGATTCTTGGAGATGCTGATGGCACTTGTGTTGTCACATAGAATTGGAATCGGCTCATCATATGTTACTTGTAGGTCTTGCAGGTTCTGTTTCATCCAAAGGATTTGAGTACAACATGTTGCTACTGCTATATATTTTGCTTCTGCTGTTGACAAGGATACTGAGGATTGCTTTTTGCTAGACCATGATACCAGACAGTTTCCTAAGAAAAATGCTGCACCACTTGTGCTTCTTCTGTCATCTACACATCCTGCCCAATCCGCGTCTGAGTAAGCTAATAAGTCCAACTCATTTCCTTTTGAATACCATAATCCAAAGTCCATAGTTCCTTTAAGATATCTGAAGATTCTTTTGACTGCAATAACATGAGTTTCCTTCGGAGCTGCTTGAAATCTTGCAACTTGTCCAACAGCTTGCATCACATCTGGCCTTGAAGCTGTCACATACAATAGGCTACCAATCATTGACCTGTAATGTTTTTGATCCACTGCATTTGATTCATCGTCTTTGCTTAACTTGCAGCTAGTAGTCATAGGAGTGCTCACAGGCTTACAATCTTCCATCTTGAACCTCTTCAACATTTCTTTAATGTACTTGGTCTGAGAGATGAAGATGCCTTCTTCACATTGTGATATCTGAAGTCCCAAGAAGAAGGTCAGTTCACCAAGTAGTGACATCTCAAACTCATTTTGCATAACCTTGGCAAATTGTTGGCTCAGAGTATCATCATCACTACCAAAGATAATATCATCAACATACACTTCAACAATAATTATGCTGTCATGATCAGTCTTGATATACATATTGCTGTCTACAGTTCCCCTTTTGAAACCTTGTTTCTGCAAGTAACTGTCCAATCTGGAGTACCAAGCTCTAGGAGCTTGCTTTAACCCATATAGGGCTCTTTTTAATCTACACACATAGTCCTTGTTTGCTGATAGTTGGAATCCTTCTGCTTGTTCAATGTAGACTTCTTCTTCTAGTTTGCCATTCAAAAAGGCTGATTTGACATCCATTTGATATACTTTGATGTTTTTAGCACAAGCATGGGCCAATATCATTCTTATAGCTTCCATTCTGGCTACTGGAGCAAATGTTTCTTCAAAATCTATCCCTTCGATTTGAGCATATCCTTTGCAAACCAATCTTGCCTTGTTTCTGATCACCTGTCCATCTTCATTCAGCTTATTTCTGAAAATCCATTTTGTGCCAATCACATTTTTGTCTTTGGGTCTAGGAACAAGTTCCCATGTTTCATTTTTCTCGATTTGATCAAGTTCTTCTCCCATGGCTTTGACCCAATGTTCATCTGCACTAGCTTCCGCAAAGTTACTCGGCTCAACTGTAGATAGTAGAGAGAAATATACTTGTTCTGGTCTTCGGACTTGTCTTCGATCTTTTCTAGTTTCTATGCCGGCATTTTTGTCACCAATAATCAATTCCTGTGGATGATTCTTTTGATACCAATTCTTAGGAGATTTTTGTTGTTCTTGTTGTTGATCCTGTACTTGTTGATCCTGTGTAACTGTTAGCTAAATTTTTCTCTGTTCTTCTTCTTCTTCTTCTTCTACTACTTCATCATCATCATCTTCTTCTTCATGGTCTTCTGAGTCTTCCTGACATTTTGGCAAGCTCGATTCATCAATCTTTACATTGATGCTTTCCACTATCTTACCTAATCTCAGGTTGTAACACTTGTAGGCCTTTCTTGTGGAGGAGTACCCAACAAATATTCCTTCGTCTGCACGAGATTCGAATTTTCTAATCTTCTTATCATCTCTTCTGATGTAGCACCTGCTTCCGAACACTCTGAAGTGTTGAACATTAGTCCATAGCTCATAAGGAGTTTTATCGGTGTTGCTTCTGAGCAATCCTCTGTTCATAATGTGGACTGCTGTATGTACTGCTTGAGCCCAAAAATTTTCGCTTAGTTTAGCTTCATTCAACATAGTTCTGGCCATTTCTAACACTGATCTGTTCTTCCTTTCTGCTACTCCATTCTGCTGAGGTGTTCTGGCAACTGAAAATTGTCTTTTTATACCATTTTCTTCACAGTACTAATAGAATTCATTTGATGTGAATTCTCCGCCATTATCGGATCTGAGACACTTGATTCGTTTACCTGTTTCATTTTCAACCTGTTCTTTAAAGATCTTGAAGCATTCAAAGGCTTCCGATTTCCTGTTAAGAAGGCATACCCATGTCATCCTGGAGTAGTCATCAATGAGCAGCATGAAGTATTCTTCACCATCCAATCCTTTATTCTTGGTTGGCCCACATAGATCAGTGTGGACAAGCTCTAAGGGTTTTGTAGAAGAGTATTCTTTTGTCTTGAAATTGGCTTTCGTAAGTTTCCCATGCTGACAGTGCTTGCAGATAGTATCAGAAGGCTTTGTAATCTGTGGAATGTTCCTTACGGCTAGCTTCTTGCTGATCTTGACCAGATTATCAAAATGTACGTGTCCCATTCTTCTATGCCATAACCAATTCTCATCTTCTTTTGCTAGTTGACATTTCTCTTCCTTGATTTCGTCGAGAACATATATGTTGTTTGGAGTCCTGGTAGCAGTAGCCACTAACTTTCCTGATCCTTCTTTTCTTATTTTGCAGGACTTTGAGTTGAATGTAAGTTCATGTCCTTGATCACACATCTGGCTGACACTCAACAGATTATGCTTCATACTGTCGACAAACAACACATTTTCTGCTACTGTATCTTTTCCGCCAAGATTTACTGTACCTTTTCCAACAACTTTTGCTGATTTGTTGTTTCCAAAAGAGACAGATCCTTTATCTTTTTCAAGAAACATGAAAGCATCTTTGTTACCTGTCATATGCCTAGAGCAACCACTATCAACATACCATTTGTTGCCACCAGTTTGAGCTTGAGCTTGAAGAGCTATCCCACATTCATGAATATTCAGATTGTTCCTCTGTCTGATCCATACCTTTTGCTGGTCACCTGTTTGATTGGTTGATACTTGTTTAATGCCTGTAGGAGGGATTGTCATTCTGCAATTCTTGGCTGTATGCCCAAATTTGTTGCATTTCTGACATTCGACTTCAGAATCCAAAGGAGAAAAACTGTTGTTGTTTCGTTGCCATCTAGAATTTTCATACCTGTTTCTGTTTTCTGCATATCTTCCTTTTATACAATTCATTGCTTTATGCCCAAATATTCCACAAGAAAAACAATAACCATAAAATGAATATTCATACCTGGGAACAAATGGTCTTCTTGGAGGTGCTGTCCATCTGAAACTTCGATTTTCAACTGGAGTCCATTCTGAGGTTGGTTGTCTAGGTTGAAATGGTCTTCTTAGAGGTGTTGTTGAATTAACCTGTTGATTTTCAACTGGAGCCTGTTCTGGTTGTTGTTTTGGCTGATATAAGGGTACTTCCTGGATGACGGAGTCTTTGATAGCTTCTGGTTTATCCTCAGTTGTCTTGGAGCTTGAACCTTCATCATTGTGCTTCTTATAACCAAGACCTGTTCTGTCGAGGTATGGCTTTTGATTATTGATGATCTGATCAAGTATCTTGGAACTGTTGTCATAGCCTTGACTCACATTTTTCTTTTGTAGTTGAGTTCTTAGAGTCACTATCTCCCCCATTAGTTTCTCACCTTCATTCATACTTTCTTCTAGTTGTTTTCTGAGATTGTCTTGAATTCTTTTGGCTTCTTCTAATTGAATAGTTAGACTTTGAATGAGTTGATCTGCTTCTTCAGATATCTGAGGTCTTTCCCGTAACTCCTGTATCTCCTCTTTAAATAGTTTATTCTTTTTCCTTTCTCTTTCAGCTCTTTCAAAGCACTTATCAATTCTTCCTCCAGGTCTACTTCACCTTCTGAATCGGATTCTTCTTTGTGTTCGGTGATCTCATCTGAGTCTTTTGAATCAACAGCCATGAAGAGTACCCTTTTTTATTAGTTATCACTGTCGCTGTCTGAGTCACTATCACTATCTGAGTCATTGTCAGAATCTTCATCTGATGAGCTGGGGTTTCTTTTAGAGTAGAGACTTTTCTTTTTGCAAACCTTCCATTTTTCTTTCCTTTGAAGTTCCTGTATTTCTTGTGTTTCTTGAAACTGTCATCACTATCAGAGTCTTTTGCATAGGGACATTTTGAAGCAAAGTGACCTATTTTACCACATGAAAAACACTTAAGAGGTAACTTACCTTTGTACTTACCTGTGCATCTTTTGAGCTTTCTTACGAAGTTTGCTATCTCCTCATCATCTGAATCATCACTGCAGTTGAAGTGGTATGCTGTCTTTGATTTGGATTTGATTTCTGAATTGTCCTTCTTGGCTTGTTTATCTTTCATTGCTTGCTTGGAGGAAACTTTAAAGGCTGCTTCTTTTCTAGGTGAGTCTTCATCTTCTAATCTCATTTCATAAGCCACAAGTGTCCCATGTAGCTGGTCTACTGTCATAGTATCCAAGTCAGTCCTTTCTTCCAAGGCTGAGATTTTAGGATTGAATCTATTGGGAAGCGTTCTTAGTATCTTTTGAACAACAACTGATTCTTCAACCCTTTCACCCAGGCCACTGATTGTATTTACAAGTTCATCAATTAGAAGAAAATAGGTTGCAATATTCTCGTCATCCTTCATCTTTAGATGTTCGAATTGTCCTCTGTAGGTTTGGAGTTTGGCTTCTTTAACCTTTTTGTCCCCTTCATAGATGGTCTTGAGTTTGTCCCACATTTCCTTAGCAGATGTACAATGCATGACTTTGATGAAGACCGATTCATCCAATGCACTTGAAATATGATTCGTGGCTTTTGAATTTGTATCATAACGAACTAAGTCATCTAGATCTGTTGGTGGGGGTGTTGGTACTTTATATCCATTTTCAACTATTTGCCATACCTGTACTCCTTGAGCTAGCAGAAAAGATTTCATTCGTATACTCCAAAAGGTATAGCCAGTCCCATCAAACATGGGTATTCCATTTTTACTGTGCCTGGCAAACTTGCCCATAATTTCCTTCCAGTGATTAGACTGTTCTTGAAGGAACCCGCTCTGATACCAATTGTTGAAATACTGAGAGGGGGGTGACTCAGTATTTGCCAATAATTAAATTTTTAACCGAGAGCAAGTTGCTAATCACCAATCATAGCAGTATATCATCAACAATAAAAAACAAGATGCACAGTACACAAGATTTTTACGTGGAAACCCAAGTCCTGGGGGTAAAACCACGGAAGCTTTTTATAATAAAATTTGATCCAGCAACAACTGGGGTTACAAATTTAATACAACTTCTCCAGCTACAACTGGAAGGGGCTACAACCCCTAGGCTTCGTCAGCCACAACTGACAAGATGCTACAACAGCTCAGCTCACAAGATTGTGAGCCCTAGCACCACCCTACCACCCTTTAGAAAGAGATTGTTGAACCTGTGGACCTGTCAAACAACAAACCCTGCTGCTGATAACCTCTGCTCTGTGATCACTGCCAAAATACCACTGCTTCTCAACCATCAATCTGCTTCATCAACCTGTTTGTGTATATTCTGCTAATCCTGTATGTCAATCTGTGATTACATCTGCAGTCTCTGTCAGGGCTATGTGTTTATTCATACTGATCAAACAAATCCCTGTGTCTAAATCAATATTGCCCAATTTCCAATCATCAACAGTCTGCTTCTACGCTGCTCATTCCAACTTGGCTGTAAACTGCCCAGTCTCTTGTCAATCTTATCTTTGTTCTAATTAAGAACTTTGTCACAGGTATTTTAGTAGTTGAAGACTTTCTGCTGTCAACTGTATGCTGGTTTACTGCCAAGTTTTGGTGGTTTTCATTCCCAGTCGATTATGCATAGACTGGGAATTACTTAATGCCAAATGTATTAACAATAAACACACAAATTAAAAGCAAATTTACAGGCTGCAAACTAATCTATCACACATTCACACATAAATTTTACACTAGTATTTTTGGCCAAATCGAGCCCTGGAAAAACCCCCACGGGGAAAACCAGTTGAGTGAGTGAGAGAGATTTATTATTTCTTCAGCTAGATAATACAACAGCAATACATAAAACAGATACAACTTATCTCCATCTGATACACCCCAGTCTGCCTCGATTTCAGTGCCCAATCTCTGCCTGGAAATGAGTGCAGACTTCCTTGGTTTCTGTGCAATTTGATGATGTTGTATCCTCCTTGAATTTTGTGCTGAATGCACTCAAACAACACTGTACTGACTGTGCTCTAAATCTGTGCTGTGACAATCTTCAAACACCTCTCAGAAATGACTGCTGTAAGGTACCAGTCATTTCCAGAAATTCATATGACAATACTTCCTCCAAATGCTAACAGCATACCTCAGAGTTTATGACTGGAAAGGCAAACTCGAAGTCTGGGCATCACGATGTGAAGCTTCCCTCGAATTCAGGGTCAATCTCTCCCTCTGACTGCGTGCTATGGAAGGGTACTGTAAGGAATAAACAGCAGGTTTATCACTGAAGATGGCAGCCACAATCATTAACTATGCTGATAATAAATGCCTCAAAGGCAAGCCTCGAATTCAGAGCAGAATACTGGAGCGCCCACCTAGAAACTCGTGCCCTGGAAATCAGTCACGCTGGTGTCCTTTCTCTGCCTCGACCTTCTCCTTCTCGTGCTCACTCTTCATCTCATCACAATAATGAATGTAATGCCTCCCTCTTACCTTTTTATCCAACCCTAAAGGAATCTCTAAATCAAGGGCAGAGATTAGATCTAATCAATGGCCCAGATTAGATGAGAGTACACTTTATTAATTAACTCACTTAAATAATAAATTCTCATTCACTTTTTGGACTTAGGATAAAAAGTGACATCATGTCTCATTAATTAATTAATTAGTAAGAGGGTCCCACCACCCCATGCTTAGTGACTTAGGCATAGTCACTAGGGGAACTCGACCTTGGTATAAAACTAACACTCCCTCTTACCGAGGAAGGAGTTCCGCACCACTCCCAACTTATCTCTGAAGAAGACAAACTTCCCCCTCCCCAAAGATTTCGTTAGGACGTCTGCAACCTGCTGATCAGTGGATATGTACTGAAGCTCAACTGCTCCTCTCTGAACGTAGTCCCGGATGAAATGATATCTGATCTCAATATGCTTTGACCTGTCGTGAAAGACTGGATTCTCAGAGAGCTGAATGCAACTCTGATTGTCGCAGTAAATCACCGTAGGTCTCAGCTGCTGATCAAATAGATCTACCAATAACTTACGAAGCCACAGTGCTTCGCAAGTCGCCTGACTAGCGGCCATATACTCAGCCTCAGCAGAACTCAATGCAACGGACTTCTGTTTCCTGCTGAACCACGACACTGCTGCCGAGCCCAAGCTGAAACAGCAACCGGAAGTGCTCTTCCGGTCCCTCACACTACCTGCCCAGTCTGAATCTGTGAACCCAATCAAACTAACTCCACCTGAACCCCTGTAGTCCAGACCATAATCCACCGTCCCTGCAAGGTATCTCAAGATGTGCTTTGCAGCACTCCAATGTACACTCCTAGGCTGCACCATGAACTGACTAAGAGTGTTGACTGCAAAGCACAAGTCTGGCCTGGTGTTGACCAGATACATCAACGATCCGATGAGCCGACGATATAATGTGGGATCCACCAACTTACCATCTGAAGCATGAAGTTGCTTCAAGTTGGTGATCATAGGTGTCGACATGGGCCTGCAGTCGTCCATCCGAAAAGTCTTCAGGATCTCTGCTGCATACTTCCCCTGTCCAAGGAAAATATGTCCTGGCTCCTGCCATACCTCCATACCCAAATAGTAATGCATCAGCCCAATATCTGTCATCTCATACTCAGCTGCAAGATCTCTCTTGCACAGAGCAATAAGACGCTCATCTCCAGTGATAAATAAATCATCAACGTATAACAGAAGAATGAGCGGATCTCCACCAACCACAATGTAGTATAGGTTGGGATCAGCCTCACTCTTCTGGAACCCCATCGAAATCAAATAAGCATCTATCCTGGAGTACCAAGCTTTGGGAGCTTGTTTCAGACCGTACAAGGCTTTCCTAAGCCTGCAAACATGTGAATCTCTCTCATGTGTCTCAAATCCCTGTGGCTGCTCCAAGTACACCTCCTCCTGCAGAAGACCATTGAGAAATGCGGTCTTCACATCCATCTGGTGGATCCTCCAACCCATCTCTGCTGCAATCGATATCACTGCCCTGATGGAGGAATACCGAGCCACTGGAGCAAAGGTCCCATCATAATCGACTCCCTCAACCTGTGAGAACCCTCGAGCCACAAACCGAGCCTTGAACTTCTCTACACTGCCATCAGCTGCATGCTTGACCTTGTAGAGCCACTTGGAAGTCACAACTGACTTCCCCTCAGGCCTCGGTACAATCTCCCAAGCATCATTCTTCATGATGGAATGGTACTCTTCCATCATGGCATCTCTCCAAACCTGATGCTGAGAGGCCTCCTCATAAGTAGAAGGCGCTGAGTCACGAAGACTCGCAACAAGGGCTGACCCATATCTATCTGGCTCAAAAATAGTCTTGATCTGCTCCTGAGGTCTACCAAATGCCTCCGCTTCCTTCAAGGTGTCCTGAAGCCACTTGGGCTTCTTCTTCCTTGAAGGCTCCTCTGGACCTGGTGTAACCTCCTCAGAGGATGTGTCAGAAGCATGAGGTCTACCACCCCTAGGACCTGTAGCTGAAGAACTAGTCCCAGAAGACCCTGCAATCTGTGAGCCAGAGACCGGTGATCCTGAACCTGTGCCAAACCCTGTACCTGTCCCTGTACCTGTCCCTGAAATCTGAACCACTGACCCTGTAGAACCTGTGCCAGTACCCTGTGATCCAGTCACCCCAGAAACCTGTGGACCTGTAATCTGTATCGAAGAAGCCTGTACCAACTGAGGTGTGGGAGCTGGTGTCTCCTCCTGCTCTAACTCTCTGGACTTCCTGAAGGCCCTCTCCTCCTCAAACTTTACTTCCCGCCTAACTACAACTCGCCTCTGGCTAGGAATGTAAAGCCGATATGCCTTCGAAGTCTCGTCGTAACCCACAAAGATGCCTCTCTCTGCGGTGGGCTCGAACTTCGTCTTCCTCTCTGAGGGGACGTGAGAGTAAGTCAGGGAGCCAAATATGCGAAAGTGGCTCACCTCAGGCTTCTTGCCTGAATACATCTCCTCTGGAGTCATCCTCCCCACGGCACGATGGGGACTCCTGTTCTGCAGGTATACTGCAGTGTTGCAGGCCTCAGCCCACAGAAAGAACGGTAACCCCTGATCATGAAGCATAGCCCTCGCTGCTCCAACGATCGACCTGTTCTTCCTCTCTGCTACTCCATTCTGCTCAGGAGTGTAGGGAATTGTCAACTGTCGCTGTATGCCCTCCTGTCTGCAGAATGCACTGAACTCCTTGGAGGTATACTCACCCCCGTTGTCTGACCTCAAGATCCTGATCTTCCTCCCCGTCTGCTTCTCCACAAGGGCTTTAAACCCTTGGAAGACACTCAATACAAGTGGGGACTTCTTGCTCCTCAAGAAGTAGATCCAGGTCTTCCTGGAGTAGTCATCAATGAAGCTGATGTAGTACTCATGGCCAGACAAAGATACTGAGGACATGGGACCACATATGTCGGTATGAATCAGATCAAGCACACCTGCTGCTCTCGTGTCACTACTAGGAAACACGGTCTTGGTGTACTTTCCCAAAGCACACCCTCTGCATACATCACTCTGCTCGGTGTCAAAATCAGGTAAACCTGTGACCATGCTCCGCAACACTCCCAAAGCGGGGTGATGTAAATGGGCCATCCTCCTGTGCCATAACTCACACAGCTCACTGCTGCTGCTGCTGCTGCTGTGTGCTAGAGCATGTTGCGGCTTAAACAAGAGCTTGTACAGTCTTCCACATCTGACTCCAATATCCATGGGAGTAGATACACCTGTGGTCTTGGGATACACCTGCACTCTCCCATCTGAGAAGCACACCCCAAGACCCCTGTCCTCAATCGTGGAAACTGAAACAAGGTTCTTCTTCAGCCCAGGGATGTACAACACATCCCTCAAAGTCATGGGACTCATGGACTCCCTCTCAAATATGACTGTCCCCTGACCCACTGCTCTAACTATGGTGTTGTCTCCAAGTACCACCTCCACCTCTCTCTCTGTGCGTGACAACTCGGAGAAGAACTCTCGAGTACCTGTCATGTGCCTCGAAGCTCCGCTGTCAATATACCACGTACCAGTGGTGGAAGGACCTGTCTGATGCCCAGTCAACAATGAGTGCTCAACCTGCATATCCATATCAATGCTGGTGGCTAAAGAAACTCTCTCTCTCTCACTCTGTCCAGCATAAAGGGAAAACTCCCTCTGAAACCTGTCACCAAACTCATCTATCTCTGCTGAGGCTGCTGTCTGCTGACCTGGTCCCTTCTTCCTCTTCTTGTTTGGACACTGAGATGCATAGTGCCCAAACGCTTGACAACAGTAGCACTTGATTTTACTCAAGTCCTTCTTCTGCCCACCCTGTGTATGATGTTGCTGCTGCTGCTGCTGTCCCTTGGCCCCATGCTTCTTGGGACCCTTCTTCTTCTTCCCTTTGGCTGTGAGAGCCACGTTCTCCTCATCTGCTATACCACCTGATGTACTGCCCTGTACGAGACCCCTCCTGGTCTCCTCCTGTACAAAGTCATCCCACAACCTCTCCCATGATGGAAGGTTCTCCCTGCCCACAATCGCCTGCACAAAAGCATGCCAGGGCTTGGAAGCCCCGTTGACTGCGGTGCGAACTAACTCTGTAGGGGATACCACCTCACCAACTGCTGCTAGTTCATCACGAACTGCTGAGATCCTGGTGAGATAAGCTGTGACTCCCTCTCCTCCGGTCATCTTGATACTCTTGAGCTTCTCCTTGAGAACCATCTTCCTGTTCTCGTTGGAGCTCTCATACAAGCTGATCAAGGCACTCCACATCTCGTGTGCCTTGGTCTTTCCCGAAATATGAGGGATGATGTGGTCCTTCACTGCATCTAGAATGATCCTCCTAGCCTTACAGTCTTTCTTGTTGAAGACTGAAAGAGCGGTCATATCTGAGCCATCTGGAATAGTGATGGGGTATGTGGTGGTGTTCCTCACCACCTCTTCCCACAACTCGTTCTCCTCTAACAGCAATAGAATTCTGGCCTTCCAAGGCACAAAATTCTCCGTCCCACTCAATCTGTCCTCTATCCTCAACCCTGTAGCCATCTGGAAATCAGTCCAAAAGAACGCTGCCCAATAACAAAGGTAAGAACACTTGGTTTTCTGAGATCTGCAAATTTTATGGATGTCTGCAAATTAGTTTTATTTCTGCCCCCTGCGCCCTGATACCATGAAGACTTTCTGCTGTCAACTGTATGCTGGTTTACTGCCAAGTTTTGGTGGTTTTCATTCCCAGTCGGTTATGCATAGACTGGGAATTACTTAATGCCAAATGTATTAACAATAAACACACAAATTAAAAGCAAATTTACAGGCTGCAAACTAATCTATCACACATTCACACATAAATTTTACACCAGTATTTTTGGCCAAATCGAGCCCTGGAAAAACCCCCACGGGGAAAACCAGTTGAGTGAGTGAGAGAGATTTATTATTTCTTCAGCTAGATAATACAACAGCAATACATAAAACAGATACAACTTATCTCCATCTGATACACCCCAGTCTGCCTCGATTTCAGTGCCCAATCTCTGCCTGGAAATGAGTGCAGACTTCCTTGGTTTCTGTGCAATTTGATGATGCTGTATCCTCCTTGAATTTTGTGCTGAATGCACTCAAACAACACTGTACTGACTGTGCTCTAAATCTGTGCTGTGACAATCTTCAAACACCTCTCAGAAATGACTGCTGTAAGGTACCAGTCATTTCCAGAAATTCATATGACAATACTTCCTCCAAATGCTAACAGCATACCTCAGAGTTTATGACTGGAAAGGCAGACTCGAAGTCTGGGCATCACGATGTGAAGCTTCCCTCGAATTCAGGGTCAATCTCTCCCTCTGACTGCGTGCTATGGAAGGGTACTGTAAGGAATAAACAGCAGGTTTATCACTGAAGATGGCAGCCACAATCATTAACTATGCTGATAATAAATGCCTCAAAGGCAAGCCTCGAATTCAGAGCAGAATACTGGAGCGCCCACCTAGAAACTCGTGCCCTGGAAATCAGTCACGCTGGTGTCCTTTCTCTGCCTCGACCTTCTCCTTCTCGTGCTCACTCTTCATCTCATCACAATAATGAATGTAATGCCTCCCTCTTACCTTTTTATCCAACCCTAAAGGAATCTCTAAATCAAGGGCAGAGATTAGATCTAATCAATGGCCCAGATTAGATGAGAGTACACTTTATTAATTAACTCACTTAAATAATAAATTCTCATTCACTTTTTGGACTTAGGATAAAAAGTGACATCATGTCTCATTAATTAATTAATTAGTAAGAGGGTCCCACCACCCCATGCTTAGTGACTTAGGCATAGTCACTAGGGGAACTCGACCTTGGTATAAAACTAACAGTAGTCCTGTGTAACCTTCAAATTCAGCCTAGCAAATAATATGTTCCAAAACTTCAAGCAACAATAAAATCATCATACATACCAGTCAGACTTTTACCAAACCTTTTCTCTTGATGATAACCGAAAATCAAAGCTGACAAGGATCACTGTGGCATCAAGCTGAGCATACGTGCAGGTATCAAACATAAGCTATGTATACAAGCTGCTGTCATGAAGGCTGTCCCAATTAACTTGTTACTGTCAAACTACCAGATCTCAGCCTCTGTGATTATGATCTTCAAAAACAACTTCAAAAGTCAATCATTATCTACTCACTGTCTTAGTGATTGCAATCAGTGACTTGCCATCATCATTGCTTGTATAAATGTGTTCAAATGTTTCATGAATTGTTCATCATTGTCATGTCAATTGCTTTCTGTCAAGCATATCACTGTAATTGTCAAACTGATTTGCATACTTCACTGTTATGTCAATTGCTCTCTGTCAAGCATATCACTGTCAAGTCAATTGTCAAGCTGATCTGCATACATCATTGTCATGTCAATTGCTCTCTGTCAAATTGTCACACTAGAAATACATCAGGTCACTGTGCATTGAATATGTCACAGTGTATCAGTGGTTTTCTTTGTGAATTTCAGGACTTCAAATCTGGACTGTCAAACTGTCAAAATTCTTCCATGACCTAGGATGAGCATTCAACTGTCAACTTTTCAAATGCTGGGCTGTCATATTTTAGTTCTAACTGTCACACATAGTATAGATTCGGATCTTTTCAGCAGTAAAAACTTACAGGAATTCAAGCTCGGACTGTCTTGTAAACCAGAAAATATCTCTGTGAAGGCTCAGGTCTGCTACAGTCTTCCACGAGTTCTGCTCCAGCTTCCTACTTACTGAGTGAGCGAGCTGATATTCAGCACCAATCAAATTTCAAGGCCAGCGATACAAGACAGAGCTCTCATGCCCAATGAATCCTTTCCTAACAAGAGGAGGAGTAAACAAGAATCATGTGAGCCTGCCTTCACCAAAAATCAGAGCTTCATCTCCAGCGTTGTCTTCAAAAAAAAAATCAGAGCTTCATCTCCACGTTGCCTTCACCAATAAAAATCAGAGCTCTATCTCCATGTTGCCTTCACCAATAAAAATCAGAGCTCTATCTCCACGTAATTCCACATACCCAAAAAAGAATTTCCAGACTGCTGTTGCTGCTATATTACCGTACTTCCTCAGACTGAACCAAAAATCAGAGCTCACCAAAAAACTCCTCACTCGAAATGGCAAGTCTTTTGACTGGTATTTATAGTGGTTTTTTCAAAAAAAAATTATGGAGCCGACCTTGCATTATATAATTTGAAATTTGAAATTTTAATTTAATTTTATTGGGGCCGACTTTCCAATTTTAATTTTGATTAAATTTTTTATTAAGTGACTGGGCCTGACTTGAAAAAAATATTATCATCACACAACCTTACGTCTGCCTTACACCTGGTGCATGGCATGCATGCCTCTTTCATGTTACTCAACTCTCCAAGCTACGATTATTGAATGTCAATACTGTAGGAGCGTGGTCAGTTAGCAGCCCTATTCCATTGCATGAGGGCGGATTACTACAGTGGGAGCAGCACACGAATTGAGGACATCCCTTTCCTTCATGGACTGCATATTATCACATCTGGGCGTGATCCTTTACAGTGGGGTGTGTACCCATTATTTGGGCGTTATTTCCATTCTCAATATTCAAAGAATGCATTAAATCTGCTATAGTTATCCTCCAATCAGCTTCTTGATATTACAGCTATCTACCATCACTCATAATACACCGATCTGGTCTTATCCAAGGTGCTACAGCCATCTCCCATTTAGTGGCTTCACTACTACAGCATCATTATGTGACAAGTAAAGATCAGTGTGGAATCGTGAGGTGTGCAAGGTATGTGTGGTACTGGCAAACAACTGGAGAACCCTAGAAACACCTTAGGGGTCACTCAACCAAGTTAATGGGTAGCCGGGGCTTTTGGCATTGTCCCAAGGCCTCCAAGGGCTTCAAGCTTGGGCTTGGACAAAGTCAAAAGGTCTCCTCTGACACAGAAAACCACAAATTAAATACTAACCCTCAGGGGCTCCACAAGGGGCACCAAGACTTAACTGTTGGCATCAATGACCAGACATTGTTGGCATCAATGACAACCTAATCAACAGGGGTTGCTCATTTTCTAACTCAAAGCACCCACTTTACCCATGTACCCACTTTGAGAGTGAAATTAATGATTATTTATCACTTAATTTCATTTTCTCTCGAAAAAGTAAAAAAATGACAAATAAAAGCCAAAAAGACAAAATAAAGGCAAAATCAGCATCCCACTAATCATGGAAACATTGTCGGAGACAAGTTTTCAATGGTGGCAAGTTGATTCTCAGTTGAGAGAGAGTTGACTATTGCTGTGATTTGGTTGTTGAGCTACCGGTTGAGAGGTGGCGCATTCCCATGGAGGAGGGCACATCTCATGAAGGAGGGGCACATTCTTGCTTGGGATGTGTCATCACATGAAAGGGGGGTGCATCTAGAAGGTGGGAGGTGGTGTGAAATTCCTAGTCACGGCAGATCTAAGAGCTGAGGATACCTCACACAGAAAGAATGAGTAGAAAAGTTGAATAAGAGTGAAAACTGCAGTAAAAAAGAGCAGAAGAATAATTATGCAGTAGAACTCAGATAGGAGCAGAATAATGTCACATGATCCAATTATCAGTATAATGAACAATGATGTTACAATGGAGAGAATTCGAATCACACAGGAGAATTCAAACTCAGTTGGTCTAGCATAGGAATTGTCTCCACTGGAGTGCTCCGGAAGACTCAAACTCAATTGAACTGAACCTAAACTCAGCTAATTGAAGTCACAATCAGTTAACTAACTAAGGAGGGCGCAATAGTGAGTTTGTCATGCATGTCAATCAGAAATGGGCGCATGAGGCCACAATCAGTGGCATCCGAAGCTCTAACCCCCCACGAGAGTCAGCTAACTCAAGTGGGCTACACTGGAACACTTAGTAGGTTCCTATAAAATAGGGAACTGACTGAAGTGGTCCTAAAATGAGGCATGTAGGGCTCAGAAGGTGGTAGATGGATCCTAGATGACATCTGCACACCACTAGGGGGAAAATGACATCATCAACTACTAGGAAAAATAAATAATGCTAGGTAGGACAAGGATGGAGTATTAAAATATCCTAACACCCCCCCTTAATCCACACTTTTGCATCCTGGGCCCTGGTTACTAAGACTAAAGGTCACCCATACAATCAAATAAATTATAAAAATAAAGAACTGTCCATGAACCAAGGGAATGGGGAAACACCTCATGGGAAAAATACCCCCCCTCAAAAGAATAGCAGTAGGGAACTCAAAGAACCTTCATACTAAGCAAAGAAGGAAAAAACTTTCCTTAGTGAAAGCCTTTGCAAAAATATTGGCAAGCTACTCCTATGTAGGATAGCAATGCAGGTGCTAGATCTGGATCTGGATCTGGATCTATATCTGCTCCTCTAATGTATCTCCCACTGTGTAGAAGTTGTATTTGCCAAAACAAGTCTTTTAGGAAACCAAGAGTGTTGTTTGGTTGTAGATCCTACATGGCAAGTCTTTCCAAGAGATTGTGGATCAAACCCCACCATCATGTAGCACCTCTCTGAGAGAAGTGGATCTACATGACATAGTGCAAGTTTTGCATGATACTGAGATCTGGTGGTTCTATGGTCAGATGGATCCCCAACTGTGTTCCCAGCAGCTACAAGGACTTTGTGAGCCCATATTGGCCTTGGCCATGGATTGGGAGCATGTGTTGGATCTGGATCTGAATCTGAATCTGCTTGAACTTTATTCTCAACATGAAGATCTTGATCCTCATCTTCATTAGAAGAGATATCACTCTGATCTTCATCAGATTCCAATGGGGTGGGTAGAGAGTATGGCAAAAAATGGGAGAATTCATATGCCTTGGAGGCATGGTTTGCAAACCCTTTCGCTATAATCTTCCCAATAGAGATCTCTGCAATCTCAACTGCGTCCGGACCAAAGACCACTTTTTTTGGTGACCCTGTGTGAGTCATCTGATATTCAGACAACAAATTTGCTGACAAAGAAGGCACAAATAGAACATTTTTGAACTTCCCATGCTCCATATGTACTGTGCCCTTTCCTTCAGTAGAGATCTGAGATTTGTCTCCCATGTGAATAATCGGACCATCTTTGAGATCTAGAGAAGAAAATGATTCTCTGGAGGCAACCATGTGGTTAGAGGCTCCTGAATCTATGAGGAGGGCTTGTGATTTTGAAAATCCATCCTTCAGTGCATGGCATCTCTCATGACCATCAGACTCACTTCCAGAATCAGTCTCTCTTGCACCTTCTAGGAGGGCAATGTTGTGTTGTTCAAGAAGCTTAGTCATTTGATCTATCTTCTTTTGCATGCAAGATCTCTCTGGGTGGTTTCCTTTCTTGCAATAGGAACACTTGGATTTCTCAAATCCCTTTTGTTTGTCCTTCTTGGAGCTTGAGGCTCCTTCTGATGGACTTGAATTGGCATTTTGCTTGGGTTCAGATGGCCTCTTATCCTTGCCCTTGTGCTTCCCCTTCCCATTCGCACTTTTTGCTCCTCGAGCCATAAGAGCTTGATCTTTGGAGGCCTTCAAGGCGCCCATTTGGATCAACTTATCTTGTTCTTGGATGAGAGATTCAGTGAAAACATCTAAGGAGGGAATCTTCCAACCAAGGATTGACAATCGCCCAGAATGGAAGGTAGAGACAAAGATGGAGAAATCAGGACCTAGCTTGCTCAGAATGGATAGCACCAGCTGCTCATCCTTCTTCTCAATGCCACACTGCTTGCATTGCATAACCAGAGATTTGAATTTTGAAAAGAATTGCTGAATGGTCTCGAAACTGCTCAATTGAAGAGCAATCAACTCATTCTCCAGAATATGGCCTCTTAGCTCATCTTGTTTGCCGAAGAGGGTCTCTAACTTCAACCATAACTCTCTTGGAGTCTTCAATCCTTCGATGTGGAACAGTAGATCTCTAGAAATATGAATACACATGAAACCAAATGCTTCATCCAATCTATTCAGATACTTGGTTTTCTCCACAGCTGATTGTGGTTCGGGATCCTTCCCCATTGTTACCATGTACAATGATTTGTTGTGCAATACCATCTGCATATCAGCCCTCCAATCAAGATAATTGAAGGGTGTCAAGATCCTGGGAGAGAGAGGAGAGTTCGAATTGTCCATTACAACTGCTGGAGCGAATAAAAGGTGAAACTGTTGCTTCTGCAGCAAAATTGTTGCAACTGCAGAAAATTGCTACAACTGCTGCAACACTCAAAAACTTTGAATAACCTGCAAAAAACTCTCAATAATGGAGGTAGACTACTACTGAGCACTGCTTTAGGACAGTAGGCACTTTTATCTGGATCCTTCACACCTGGCTAGACCTCTTTGGATTTCTCCAATGAATTCAATGCAATGGCACCAGGATTTGCTGTGGAAATCCAGAGGCTTCTGGTGCACTACCGAAAGAAACTACTCAACCTATTCTCTCAATGGATCTGATACCATGTGAGATTCTAAGTCACAACATATTTAAGAGCTGAGGATACCTCACACAGAAAGAATGAGCAGAAAAGTTAAATAAGAGTGAAAACTGCAGTAAAAAAGAGCAGAAGAATAATTATGCAGCAGAACTTAGATAGGAGCAGAATAATGTCACTTGATCCAATAATCAGTATAATGAACAATGATGTTACAATGGAGAGAATTCAAATCACACGGGAGAATTCGAACTTCAGTTGGTCTAGCATAGGAATTGTCACCACTGGAGTGCTTCGATAGACTCAAACTCAACTGAACTGAACCTAAACTCAGCTAATTGAAGTCACAATCAGTTAACTGACTAAGGAGGGCACAATAGTGAGTTTGTCATGCATGTAAATCAGAAATGGGCTCATGAGGCCGCAGTAGGTTCCTATAAAATAGGGAACTGACTGAAGTGGTCCTAAAATGATGCATGCAGGGCTCAGAAGGTGGTAGATGGATCCTGAATGACATCTGCACACCACTACGGGGCAAATGACATCATCAACTACTAGGAAAAATAAATAATGCTAGGTAGGACAAGGATGGAGTATTAAAATATCCTAACAAGTGGCATAAATCAGCCCCAAGTCACTCCAATCAACTCCAAGTGCACCCACTTTAGCTCTAGTTCACTGCTACAATTGGCAATGCGCCCTCATTGAGCTAATGTGACCTCCCTTCTCCTCTTTTGCTATTTAAGCAAGCATTTTCTCATGTATTGAGCATGGTTAGAGGACCGGAAGGTTGCCTAAGCTTTGCTCTTGTATTTTGTTATTATCTGTTGGAATAAAAGGATTTAGAGGCAAAATCTGTGGTGTGTGGCTTTATGTGTGTGGACGAACATTGTCAATGGTATATGAGGTAACTATAGCATAGCTTGTTTATTTGTTGCAAGTGTTGTTAATCTAGCCTTTGAAGGACTGTTACTAGTTAGTAGGATAAATGATATGGGTTCAATTTCATTTATTTCTTGCTTATGAATAGAGATCTAGGATTTGTATGTTTTATTTGCTTATATGCACACTATTCTAAGGTATAAGAAGCACCGGATTTGACGCTCTTGTTGCAAGTAGTTTTAGCTCTGCAAGTTGTCTAGCTTGAAGGAGTGGCCGATCTAGTAAGAGTCTTCCATCGTTCAAGCATTCTCAGAAGGACATAGTCCCTCCACTTCCCACCAGCAGATTTCATTGCCCAAACTTCGAGTTGTTTCCTCTCTCTCTTGCATTCACTTTTAAATTAAAATTTTCTTCTTTGGTTACAGTTCTTTACATGCTTAATCAAAATAGTTTTCTTTTAAAGAATATATGAAAGGTTGATTTGTTTAACTATACAACTATATCTAGAAGTATAAAGCTCTATATTTAGTAGATCTAGTTCCTAATTGAGTACTTAGTTCATTTTAAAGGTTATATCTTTCAAGTACTTAACTAGGACCTTGAAATTTTTATGCTTTTAACAACTTATCTAGCACATTTGGAGCGAAGTTGGTGGCTGGATATTTCATTTTTGATGAACACGTAAGAGGAAATGTTGCAAAAAAACTGAAGATTCAGGCCATCCAGAACCCTAGGAGCATCCAACCTTTCTTGGAAACAAACTTAGAAACTTGTAAGCCTTTGGATCCTAATTTATTAAGGACCAAAGGCATCCACCCATAAAATTGCAAAATTCATAATAAAAGCAAGTGGGCTACCTACCGCCTGTTGTCCGCCAAACTGCACACCAGCAGCGGAAATCTTTCGAAAGTTGTCTCCCTCACTCGAAGTGGGGAGAGGTGTGGCCTTGGGGGCAAGCAATGAGCCAGGTACTGTCACCTGAATCCTAGCTCCTCCGTTTAGGCTAACTCCTAACGAAGCCAAGGGAAGTAGTCCCTACAAAGAGTTTCACTAAGGCTCTTGTGTTTTTTAAGTGTTTTTGGTGAAATGATGCAGATGGGTGTTGTTTAGGAGTTTATTATGATGAGACGAATTAAAAGATGAGACAAGCACAAGATAACAAAGCAATCCACGTTGCTAAAATGAAACAACAAAACTAACAGTATACTTCAAGACTTGTGATCAAATAAAACATTCACAACATGAAAATTAACACAAGGACAAATGGTCCTGATTAAGATATAAATTGTAAATACCAGTGCCTTATGGAGTCACAGAAAAGATGATTATGATGCTGAATGTGTGGGTCTTGAAAAGACTGTTTGTGAGATCGTTATGAAGATTATCTTGGTAAATTGAAAATTTTAATGATCTTTGATTATTAAGGCTAAAACCAAGGATATCAAAAGAGTAGAACCTTAACCATAGTAGAACCTTAACCATGAACAAATACTGGCAACCTCTTAGATGATATGTCGGGAGCACCCAGATTGCAAAGAGGACAAGTGTACTTACGACTTGACTGCCCTCGAGTCTGACAGTGGATTCCCGGCACCACCTGTTTCAGGAAGCAACCTCAGTGATTTGATACTGGTTTTGGTTTTGGATAAAATTTTAATTATGTTATCACTTGTAAGTTTAGCAAGTTCTTCACCTTTCTGAATACTAGCCCAACCTTTGCAGGTTGGCAGAGCATACGGGTGTTGGACGAATAACCAAAATAAATTAATTAAGGGGGAATATGAGTTTGAAATATTTTAATTATTAAGAGCACTTATTCAACCCTCCGAAAGAGAGCGCTCTTGACTTAGTCTTAAGACCATAATTCAAGAGACTTTCTACTCTAAAATGCCTAATGCAAGGGAAAAATGCAAAATCTACAATGCTCTTCGACAGAGAGTGCTCTTGACTTGGATTTGGCCAAGTTCAAGAGGCTTTGTTTATTTTATTGCAAGAAATAAAGCAGTTGTGAAACTTGAAAAAGAAAGCTTAAAGTGACTGAAAGTAAAAGATAACAACTACAAGATATATAAGATGCTTGAAGATAACAGAAAGCGAAATTTAGTGTTCTACCAACAGTTTTACTCTAAGGTGGGATCAACCTCTGAACAAGGTCAACCATTAGAACCGCTAGCACTTGAGAACTTCCAGCTAGCTGAAAGCTCTGCCAAGGAAACTAACGAAGAGAGAGGAGTAACCACAAAATTATGTGGTCCTGCCCTTGAGATGAAATCTCAAGGATACTACCTCGAGTCAAAACTTGGAAGAGAGTATGAAAAATAGAGACTACTCTAAAGCAGAAAGTAAAAGATCTAATCTAACCAATCACAACACTCTTCCCCAAATTGGGAAGAAAGCCAAAAAAGTGGAGGCCGCCTCCACTTGAAAATTTTATTAATCTTGTACAATTGCCTTGGGAATGGGATCCGTGCAAGGTCTTTGAAACAAATAACTAGAAAAATAATATGAAGCTTCTTTAAGAGCTTTTTTACAAAGGAGAGTGAGTTTTAAGTCTTCATGGTTTTACAACTTAGTTTCGTCTCCTCTTTGGCCTTAGATCTTCCCTTTGGTTTACTGCTCGTCTTCTTCTTGGATCTTTCTCTTAAGAGCCTACAACAAAGATCAACTTCAAGCACCTACAACAAAGATCAACTTCAAGGACCCATTATTCTGTTAATCAAAACAAATAAGATATAAAAACTACTAAGTCTAGTATAAAAATTTAAAGCCTAAAACATGAAAAATATGAGATTTTTGTTTGAAAATATTACCATGGGAAAACGGACCAGCGAACAACAAACTCTTAGAATGCAATGGGAAAGAGATCTAAAGTAAAACTTTTTTTGGAAAATATTTTTATGAAAATACTCTATCTTTCAAAATGGAAACTATACTTCAAAAATGCAAGCTAAACAAGTATAAAAAAGAGATCTAGGATGCTTTTATGACTACTCCTTCAATGCATGAGATCTAACTAAATAACTCTTTTTAAACAAACCAACTCTAATCAATGACCTTTGCAAACTAAGAATGAAACTATGATCAACTTAAACAATTCGTTTTTTGGTTTTTTGTGTGTTTTAGGGCTCTTTTTGGGAGAGGAGCGAATGGAGCTAATGGCAAGGAGAAGGGAGGATGATGGAGCTAGAAATGGAAAAGGTAATAAGAGCTTGAAGGGGCAAAACGAAAGGAGGCAAAGAAGGTGGATCTAGGGCAAAACGAAAGGACAAATGAGAGAAAGGGCAATATGAATGGGTGAATGAGGCTAACCTAATGGGGATGGGCTTGAAGAGGTAAGCTAAGTAACCAAGAAAGCTTGAGAAGTTTGTTGATGGAGGGAGAGGCTAAATACTCCTACTTGAAAGTTTCTTCTCTTGAAGTGAAGAAAAGACCATGAAGACCTGCAAGACAGATTGATTAGATGCCAATAACCACTGTTAAATGAAGAATGACTTAGTCTTTAATAAGCCTTTCTCCACCTTGGGAAACCCCTGCAAAAATCTTGTTATGAAACATGCAAGAACCGAAAGATATATTTTTAATCAAAGCTAAAACATACATCGAATATTGAAATTGTATGATCAATTGACAAAATGAAAGAGGTATCACCAATAGTGTGAAGTACATCCCAATTGCTCCAGCATGGACCTCCAAAGTCTAAACTTTATTCAATTTTAAACAGATATTACAACAATATTTTGGCAGAGTGTTCATGCTCAAAATCTCCATGAAGAACAAGCCTAAAAGACCTCTCTTATATAACAAAAGCTAGCAACTAAAACCCTAGATCGAATTGGCATTCATAAGGGAGCCAAATGCCAACTAACACTAATCAAATTCCAATCATATCTAGTCCAACCAATCGAATTCGAAGTTTAATAAGCTTGGGGCGAATAGACATCAAGCAAACTCGAGTTAGTGGATGATGTGGATGGGGAGGTGGCCTCCACCTTGGCAAGGCGCCCCCCATCCCACTTTGGAAGTACCACCAAGCCAAACACGTGATGCCACATGGAGAAACTCACACCAAGTAGAGAAAGTCGTGATCTATCATGGAGATGGCAAGTTCTAGATTGGTAGGTGCTTGGAGTTTAACTACCAATCATGGCAGTTGAGAGTGGGAGGTGGCCTCCACCTAGGCAAGGCGCCCCCACTCCCCATTTAATGCAAAATACACCAACCAAAACTCATTTATTATGAAATCCACCTCACCAATTCGCAGATTGCATGAAGGAGGGCGAATTCTCTATGGGAGATAAGCTTGTCCTGACTGTATCTTCAACTGGATGAACTTGGAGTTGATTGGAATCATCATAAATGTCTGTTGCCATGTCATTTAGCCTTTTACTTTATTCCATTTGGATTATTTTGGAGAGATTTGAATTATCTCCAAAATAATCATTTTTATTATTTTAATTAATAATTTCTCTATAAATGGCTTTTTAGAGAAAATATTAATTACGAGGCCTAAATGACATCTGAAACTTGGGTTTAGCTGGTTCATAGGTCGTGTGATTTTTGGCTTATGAAACGAGCCATCAATCACTGAATTCGGACCCCGGACGACTGACATATTACAAATTATTATTTCTCTATTTAAACTATAGAGAAATTTATTAAATTTAAAAAATAATTAAAAATCCAAATTTCGACGAACCCGGTAAAAAAATTTCGAAATTTTTTCTGAGGGTCCTAGAGACTTGGGACATGACCAAAACCTATTCTAATAGTGTCTAGTAGGCTTATATACATTAGTTGGACTCTAATAACCCCCCATGGCCAAAATTTTCAAAATCGGGCATTCCAGCTTTGGAGGAAGCGGGAGAAAACCTCATCGATTATAGCTCGTTTGCAGGCAAAGTATAATTGACAAGGGAAAAAACTCCCTGCAATACCTTAGTTGCTTAATCAAGTCATGGGGAACCGAGACACTCAGATCCTACTAGCACACTTTATTACAAACCCCCATGGGGCCATGGTCATGTTGACTCAAAAACAAAATAGGCTAGCCAAAACTGGCTAGTCACAAATGCTGGATCATCTGATACACTGGAGTACAAACATTCATCATGTTTGTCAAATGGCGGCTCCTCAGATAATCCAACTATGGTACAAAATGGGTGATAACACCGCCCACACTCCATCCCCCTGGGGGATTTGCATCATTTTCATGTCATAACTTTTTCTGCTTTCTGCTTTATTTTATTTGGATTTACTAACCATTAGCTTAGTTTTATTTGCTTAGTTAGATTAGTTCAGTTTCCTTTAAGTTATTTTCGCTTCGCTTAAAGTAACGAATTTCAACTTTGCATCCCCCAGTATGCTCTTGTGACCATCGTAGGCTTGCCTGATTTATGGTCAACAATCAGAAAAGGGATACTTAGTGGCTAGTTAATAGGGGAATCCACCCAAAATTTTATTGTCATAGTAAGCGGTTCGCATTGAACATACTACAGAATCAGGGGGTTACTTTAAGTAGATTATGTCTCACCCTGTTGGACACTTGGTACTGTTGCTCTACACTTACTAGTGAGGATAAAAGTCTAAGTCGGCCAAAACCAGAATAAACCCACCTTAATAACTCATCATTAATAAATTAAAACAGAACAAGAAGCATTGCAAAACATTTCCTTTTCAGCAGCATCGTTCACTTTCTTGGCATTGGTCTATCTTTTCGATTATATGTTTAAATAAATTCACATATGTCGTGTTTGGTCAATCATTCAGATGCGGCTGATTTAAATCATAGTTGCTGCTCTTGTTCAGTGTTTCAAACTCGTAGATTTCTATTCTATAGCTTACTTAGCCTTATTTTATTTTATTAGGGACCCCCCCCCCTTTGGCTTCGCTAGGAGTTGGCCTAGACAGAGGAGTCAAGTGTTAAGTGACAGCAAACTTGACTCATGACTTGCCCCCAAGGATGCACCCAGTTGCTTGAAGATTTCTGCCACGTTACCCGAGGTGCGTATTAGGCGGCAACACCTCCCTATAGTTTGAAGGCATTTTAAGAACAGATTGCCGGGAGTAGAGTTTTTCATCCAGGATCATGATTGAATTCAACCACCAGTATGACTGTTGAAAAATAGTGTCAATAGCGCAAATTAAAATAGGAGGCATTTATATAATGCCATCGCAATAAATGTTATATGGTATACTAAACTTGATGATTAAATAGTCCTTACATGATCATGTAACCAAATATTCTAGTTGATGATTGATAAATGATCCCAATTATTTATTTATCAATCCAGGAGGTAGAGATTATGGAGAGGCACAACTTTGGATGTTCCTCTTCATTAATGCTTTATTTAGTTGGTAAATATTAATATTAATTACTGCAGTTGGTCTGTAATAACTAATAATTCCATCGCAGATTGTCAACCAAGACCACTCTAATCGTGAGCAGGTAGCCTTGACATAGAATAGCAACCCATCTTAGAATATGAACGCAATTTCCAGTAAGCAGTAAAGGTCCTTACCATTTCATTTTCAGATTCACAAAACAAGGGATTGTTCACAATCAAATTTTGACTAACAGCATCAAGGATCCTGATATTGTATGTATATATTCTGCTATCAATAGTATCTTGCTAAAACCAGAATTAACCCACAAAATCTTGAACTAATGTTACCCTGCAGCAAAATGCACCCAAAAAAACATGAAAAGTTGTAAGAGTCTAAGATGGCCGTTTATTCTGAAGAGGCAAATGCTCTATATTCACGTTTTCCAGAGATGTGGCCATATTTTGTTGAATCATCCAGACTAAATCAAGTGTTTCATAAGAAGGTCAATAGTATATTTTCGTAAATAATTTCTAGTGGACTGCACTGGCATCAAACAATGTATAGCCCATTGGAGAGGATACTGTTCTATCAAGAGAAAGAGATGAACAGCTTCATCATATAGCCAATAATATCACATTGATTAAAAAAATACTTTACACTTCAAGAAGAGTACTTAGTACTTACTTTAAAGACAAACCCAGTGAAGTGTGGATAATCAGGTAGGATTTGGCCTATGTTGCTCTCATGTGCACCAGGTTGCACAGCATATTGCAAGAAGCTGTCAAGAAATAATTCAACCTATAGCATTTCGTTAATCATTAAATGCATAACACCAAGGAATGGAAAGTTGTGAAAACTTGTGGAAACAGACCATAAATAACAACAGAGATTGAATTCTAGCATAGGCAAAACTCTTACCCCAAAATTATTCATAGCACTACCAAAAAACACAGGGGATAAATCACCAGAATGAAGTTTTTCTACATCCATAAGTGGAAAGAGTCCTTCAATCAACTCAATTTCCTCCTGCCAACCAAACCAAAATCATAACAGCATTAAGTAGACTCAACATCAATATCATTTTTCAAGCAAGCATCAAGTATATAGAACATTCTCACCTCGAGCTGATTATATAGATCAGATGGAATTATGGTGTTTAGAGAAGAGTCACCAAAGGGAACAATTTTTACAGAGGCTTCTTTACTCCCATGTTTTGAATCCTTTTGGAATAAATGAACATTCTTGCCAGGTATATGATACAATCCAATGAACCTGAAAGAATGGCATACAAAGTCATTTAACAAATATAACAAAATTAGGGCATGGAAACTTTTACTCAAATATGGACACTCTGGGCAAAATGTGTGTTTATGAGGCATCATGGGTTTCTTCTACAATTCAATGGGCTATTCACATTCTGGTTACAAAAGATGCAATTACCTATCGCCAGACCCTATAGGCCAGCTAACTGGATAGGTAGCAAGACCAAACTCCTGCTCAATTTGATCAAGTAACTCCAGAGATTCTAATGCTGGACGGTCCATTTTGTTCATAAAAGTAAACACAGGAAGCTTCCTCATTCTGCATACCTGCCAAGATATTGGATGTCAAAGTCACGTTATTGTGTATAAGGCAGTCAGTATCAGTGGCACAAGAAATACACTTATAAGAAAAGTGACTAAAAAATATGCAGGGCCACAAATAAAAAGGAAGCATATTAAACCGAAACCTTCTAATGTCAAATATCTAACATCTAACCATAGCAACAAAGTCCTATGGTACAAAATCTGCAAGCCCAGACATGAACGGGATAGGAAATAAACTCTGTTCTCAACAAAGGATGACGAGGCTTCGAAAATGCTTGTATCAAACAATTTTGTGGCATCTGAGGAGGGTAAAGCTGTGGAAACGAATGTTCATAGAGGAGCACATGACTATTTTTGTGGACACCAATTTACTACCATGAATATCCTTCCACATTGAAGAAATCTATAAAGTTGAGGGCATAAACATGAGGAGACTGAAGGAATCAGTAATTACTAATATTAAAATTAAGAGGCATTATTTTTGTAGGTTTTACCTCAAAAAGTTTTTTAGTCTGTGGTTCTAGACCTTTTCCTGCATCCACTAACATCACCGCATTATCTGCTGCTGCTAGTGTCCTGAAGAAATTAATTCAGGACAAAATATCATAAGAATAAGAAAGGCAAAAAGGCAAAAAAGCATGTGAGAAGAAGATATTTCAATATTTTAATATAAGAACTCACCTAAATGTATCCTCTCCAAAATCCTGGCACAAAAAGGTAATATTTAACAGTTAGAATAAGTTCACTGTAATGAAAACAAATTGCAAATACAAACATGCAAGCACGACATGCCCAAGTGATACAGAATACCTTTCTGATTATCCCATCTTATGGTAAGCAACTATATAAACAAGTCCAATACTTTGAGTAGAAGCATGAATTTGTGCAGAGCTATATGGCTACTAATCCTTTAAATGCCCTCCCAATCACAGAGATTCTACCATGTATTTTAGTTAGAAATTTATCTCCATCAAGGAAACATTTAATTTCTTCTAGAACTAAAAATCATAGAAATACATATTAGCCTTCTACCAGCAATAAAAGCACATTAATAATGGCAAATAAAGTGCATTGATAACTGATTGGCTGGTCCAAATGGATCCTTGAAGAATTGAAATACAAGTGGCCAAATCTTTGCTTGAATTTTGTGCTCAAAGAACACTTGTTTTCCGTGCTAGAATGCATTTATTCATGCCCTGGAGAAGTTCTTGATTGTATTCAAAAAATGGCAAAGGCAAGTTAATGCAGAGCTTTGGTATGGACCGGACTGGAGGAGTTGGAGAGAAGGTTACCTCTGCACTCTGCACTCTGGAACAAAGGAGGCAGCCAAAGCAATGCAGAGGAAAAAGAAGGAGTCAGAGGGAAGCCTAGCTCTTGACTCTGCACTCCGCATCATGACTAAGGAAACAACGCAAAGGATGCAAAGGTGAAGGGATAGGCAAAGGTTAAAGCACATGCAGAATAAGGCACACCGAGTAATAGACTTGCCTTACCTCCACATCAAGACCTCCGCATAGAAGAAGATTAAGAGCCCATGATAGCGAAGGTCAAGGCCTACCTAACTGTCACCTCCTAATTTGTACATTAGGTGGATTTCTTGCGAGCCGCCAGGGTTATGAACATGTTCAATGTTCATCGTCAATGTTCAAAAGTTCATCAAGCCAAATTTTTGGCCCTTTGTAAGATTTGCATGTCCAGACCCCCTTGGGAGTGTTGTCTGCCAGACTGCACACCAGCAGCAGAAATCTTTCGAAAGCTATCTACCTCACTGGAAGTGGGGAGAAGTGTGGCCTTGGGGGCAAGAATGAGCCAAGTACTTGTTATCACACCATAGTAGCAGGGCTACTATTCTTGTACAGCAGATATCTGCACATTCCAGAGCTTATATTATTCCAGAGCATGGCTATATATTTTGGATCACTCATGATCAGAGCAGTACATTATTCAGATTTTATGACCTTGTGTCAAGGCTGAGCCTTGAGAGTTCAGATTTGATGACTGATGTGACCACTTATCCCATTACAGTTTCAGTTCAGTGCCTAGAGATGTATTTCAGCAGTGTTTCAGATGATGCATGATGATGATTATTATGATGATGTTGTATGATCTATGGATATGTTCTCACTGACTATGGATTATTATCTTGTTGATTTAGTCATGATCATGGCATGTGCTTGGTATATTATTCCTGATGTGGCAAACTATTTAAAATGAACTGTAAATCATAAAATGGACAATTGCTTGCACTTTTAGGTCATTTAACAAAACTTACTGGTATTTCACCTTACATAGACATGGTCTTTCCTCGACACCAGTTGTCTGCTAGTATAGGCTCCATATTCACTTGTCTCCATCCATACATGACCTTCCTGTTTGACTTTAAACCCTGACTTGTCTCATTTGACTTTCTGATACTGAGGACTTCCCCATTTTTCTACCTCTGTGTTTGGACCGCATCCCTGTTTATTCAGTGTCTCGGCTCTGAGTTGGTGACAGAACTTGCCTTTGGTGAGTTGGATTGTAGGCCTAAATCATTCTGGTCGGTTGTCCCGATGTTTGGCATTGGCTCGAACTCCCCCTAGTCACTTGAGATGTTGTTGGCTAAAACTGAAAGCTCATGTTCTACCTGTGGAAACTAAATAAATTCACCCATGGAAACAAAAAAAAAAAAGGGCAAGAGCAATGAAAAGCTAAAAATACTCCTCGAAGAGTATAAGAAAGGTCCAAAAAGCAATGGTTCTTAAAAGCTATATCTAAACAATTGCTGACCTTGTATAAATATATGAAAAACATGCCCTGGATGCAAGCTGCAACTAGTTGTGCTTCTCAGCACATCTGAAATCCGAAGGGTTATGTAGGCCAAAAAGGCCATGGAAATAAAATTGAATGATCCTAATGAACCTGGATCAACTTGATGTAGACATGATGCCTAAGTTGAATAAGCACTCTCTAAACAACTTATCCATTTGTGAGGCACAGCCATTCCCCGTGTTCTTTTGTCCAGCACAGAGTTTGTAGCTTCCCCCTTCTCCCAGTCCAAAGTATTTTTGAGTTACGTTAGACAAGTCAAACCCTTGGCCCAACCTTGCTCCTAGCCTTCATCCTTCACTAGCAGTTTGACCATGTCCAATGGGTGAGTTTGTCATTTGAACTATTGTGCAAGTAATTTTATATAACCACGGAATATGTTAACTTGATTAATGCCACTGAATGGAATTTATACTTTGAGCTTAGCTGTGGGAATGATTAGAGAAACATTGTCTTAGTCTACTGATGTGATTTATCCTTGATTATATGTTCTTGGGATCCGTGATAATGTGGACCATGTATGGATGATTATTGATGATGATTTATGGTCCCACATGTTTGACATATGATGCAGATGATGTTTGATCCAGTTCAGCAGGTTTATTATTTCTTCAGATCAGCAGATTATACATTGTCCATATATGGTGGACCCTACAGCAGGCCCATTAGGGCAACCCAGGGTGTATGAGTACTCATTCCTAGTGGATTTGGGTCTTCTGGATCCATTGAGACACTTATCTTTCAGTTCCGGGCACTTCTGACAGTGATTGATGCAGTTTTACACTTGTTGACCAGATTGGGGGCTGATTTCCCAGCCTGAGCAGCAGGGGCCCCGAGAGGCCAGTTCACCTAGGGCGCTGATGATGGAGGGGGTGGTCCAGCCACTTGTTATTACCATTTATCCCCCCTTCCGGAGAGCCTGGTGGGCTCAGATTGACAGCGCTAGCACCCTAGGAGGCAGTTTTGGCACTTTCACAGTTCCCGAGGCAGTTAAAAAATGGGGTAAAGTGGTCACTGAGGAAATCGATTTGGGCAATTGAGGCAAGGTTTTGGCATTTGGTCTTCACAGAGGTCTTCCAGGATGGCATCACTATCTTCCAGTCAGTTTTCACCATGTGGGTATGCCCGGATTGATCACAGGAGGACATTTACTGCTTGACTGTCATGGATTCTGAGGACAGTTTTGATCATTTTTATTATATTCGACATATTTTATTATTTTATTGTGCCTTGGGGATGAGCTAGTAAGGATTGATGCCTCCTAGCCCCACCATGTGCTTATTTTATCATGTCCTAGTCATCATGAGGTGGATTATTGTACTTTTTACCCCTCTAGTGGGATGACATCACCCTCCATTGTACCATTTAGTGAGGGCACTATTGTTATGTTGAGTGATCCATGTGATTTATTGTTATGGGTCATCTTAGCCATTGATTGTATGATGAGATCTTTTAATCTCAACCACTCATTTGATGTAGTATTGTAGAGTGGTATAGGGTTTTGGTCTTTATTTATCCTATATAAGGAGGAGACCCCCCATTGTAAAGCTCACCTTTGGAGCTCTGGAATATTGGAATAGAAGATTTTTTGTGGAGCACATCTCTCTTGTATTGTGGATTCTCTTGCATATTGAATATACAGTATCTCTTCTATGTATCATTGTGGATTTTGGTGTTTTTGCTAACCTTTTGATAGGAAAGTCGAATTGGAGAGAGGAGGGCGACTTCATGAGGGTTATTGTTGGAGGGATCCACATATTCTCTCTTGGGTTGATCTTGTGACAGGGAGTATCATTATTGTATCTTCGTGACATAGTTGATGCTTTCTATTACATCTTTCTACCATTTTCATAATCATCTTGCTTGACTTGTTTCTTTGATCTTGTCTTGTAGGAGGAGGACGATTTGGCTATCTTGGAGAAGGGCGATTTGGTTGGAGCACTTGGATCTCACTCTTGAATACACACATAGGAGAATGCTATCAATTTGCAAGGTGGCCACAAGCAATTGAGGTAAGATCTACAAGGTATGTGCCTCTTTCATCCATTCTATCTTCATTGGTCATAAAACCCTAATTAAATCAAAACCCCAATTTTGGTATTTCTTAGATCTACTTAGATCTAGCCTTGCAATTGAAAAGATTTTAAAAACCCACCTCTATAGGATCCACCCCTAGTTGGATCTATAGTTTGGTGATGATTGGCTAAAAATTGACACACTTTTCAATGCAAAAAGCCTTCTTGAACCTAAATCGATTTTCCTAAGAGAAGCTTGTTGGGTTAGATCTAGTACATGGGTAGGTGAGATCCCACTTGATTTGACATCTAGACATTTGATAACCTATACCCATATCTTTACTTTGGTGAAAACTACCTTGTGGACATCTCTCCATGTTTTAGGGGTTGAAACCCCCTTTTGACCTTCTTGGCATCTTAAAACTTAGATCTACTAAGATCTAGCCATTGGATTCACTTGAAACTTTGAAGGAACATAGATCGGGGTACTAACATCCCGGATCTACATTTTGGTGGCCATTGGACTTGATTTGGTCCACCAAAACCCATTTTTGGACCCTCCTTGAGCAAATCGCACCCCCTTGATTTTTTTGAGTTGGTCCACTTCTAGGAAGTGGGTGTTTGAGTTGTTCGTGGATTTGGAATGCCCATGCCTTGAAACCTAGGTCTATACTGTCCTTTCATCAAGATCCGCCTTGGGGATTGCATTCCTTGTTTTAAGGGATTGTGGTCCACTTTTGGTTATCATTTAAAAACCTAGATCTAGTAAGATCCAACCATTGGATCTCATCCAATCCATTTGACTTGGCTTCTAGGTGTCCCGATCTACAATTTGACATACTTTTTGACCCCATTAGCCCACTTAACAAGGCACTAGTCCATCACCAAGCAAGTCGCACTCCTTGGGATTGGTGTCAAATCCTAGATCTAGCACATGGGTATCCTTGAAATCAACTTCAACTCATAGATCTAACCTACATCTAACCTATAGTACCTACCTCACACCTAACTTCACCTTGTGGGCCTACCTAGAATCACTTCACACTTCCCAAGAAAACTAGACCCACTTGTGTAAACACATGGTACTATACCTTGTCATCATACCCCAACATGTGGCCTAAACCATACATAGGTTGAAACATTAATAATCTCTTACACCTCCCTCAACCATACCTTAAACCTTAGGTCCATTTAGCCTTGCATTGGTTTCCGTAACTCATTACTTACCTACATTTAAAAAACCTTTGTTTGGGTCCAATCAACTGTGATTGGGGTATAGGGTCTCCCCCTTGGTCTAGTTACTCCTTGACCTAAAGCGAAGAGTGCCTCGGTTGACGTGACTCCCACCTGCATTGGGAACCGTGGCATCTCTTGGGTCACCTCTTTAGTTGCCTAGCTCCTCTACCGTCCCGGATGGGATACCTCTAGGGGCAACTACAAGTTGTGTGATAACAGTACTGTCACCTGAATCTCAGCTCCTCCGTTTAGGCTAACTCCTAACGAAGCCAAGGGGGGTAGTCCCTACAAAGAGTTTCACTAAGGCTCTTGTTTTAAGTGTTTTTAAACGTGTGGGGTGATGCGGATGAGTGTTGTTTAGGAGTTTTTCGATGATGAGAGATCACAACTTTAACAATTGAAATAAACACAAGATAACGAAGCAATCCACGTTGCAATAAGAGATTTGAGAAACAAACACTTTGATAAATTTAAAACAAGACAACCATAGAAATATAAATGCTCCAAATAGATAATAAGCAAATAAAATGATGTCAAGGACCAGTGCCTTATGGAATCAAAAATAGTCTTGAGTGCTTGGGTTGCTCGATACAATAGTTCAAAGTGGTGATGTTCGTGAGATCGTCCTGCGAATTAATCTTGATTTATTGAATGTTTTAGTGATATTGTTTATTAGGCTAAGACCAAGGATATCAAAAGTAAAAAACCAACGAGGAAAGATACTGGCAACCTCTTAGATGAAAGGTCGAGAGCACTCAGATTCAAGAGGATAGGTGTCCAATGTTTGAACCGCCCCTGAGTCTGACCAGTGGATTCTCGGCACCACCTGTTTCAGGAAGCAACCTCAGTATTTAACGCCGATTTGCTTTGTTGGGGTAATATTTTATTTAGATTATCACTTGTAAAATTAGCAAGTCCAACACCTTTCTGAGTACTAGCCCAACCTTTTCAGGTTGGCAGAGCATACGGGTGTTGAATAATCGACCAAAGTAAATTAATTAAAAAGGGGGTGTGAGTTGAAATATTTTATTATTAAATAGTACAATTCAACTCTCTCATAGAGAGCGCTCTTGACTTAGTCTTAAGACCAAAGTTCAAGAGACTTTAATTAATCTAAAATGCCTAATGCAAGGGAAAAATGCAAAGCTAGAATGCTCTCTGACAGAGAGTGCTCTTGACTTGGATTTGGCCAAGTTCAAGAGACTTTGGTTCTTTTTATTGAAAATAGAAGCAATTTGATAATAGGAACACAAATTAAGCTCAAGACTGAAAGTGATATAAAAGATACTTGCAAAAGATAAGATGATTGCGATAGAAAATAACTGAAAAAATCTAATGTTCTACCAAACAAGATTATTTCTAAAGGTGGGATCTTCCTCCAAACAAGATCGATCGCTAGAACTGCTATTCCTTGAGACTTTCCAGCTAGCTGAAACTTCGGCAAGGAGGCTAACGGGGGAACGAGAAGCTACCACAAAGCTATGTGGCCCTTGGGATGCAATCCCAAAGTTAGCTTGCTCTGGTCAAGACTTGGAAGAGAGTTAAAAAAATGAAAGATTAAGCTAATCTAAAGCATATAGAAAGAAAATATCTAAGTTAACCAACCACAACACTCTTCCCCAAATGGGAAAAAAAAACAAAAAAAGTGGAGGACTCCTCCACTTAAACTTTTATTAACTTGATACAATTGCCTTTGGAGATGATTCCTTGAAAGGTCTTTAAAGAAAAGTAAAACAATTTAACTAAATGGAACTTGAAAGCCCTTAAAGGCTAGTACACAAGGAGATTGATTTTCTTAGTCTTCTTGGTTCAATATGATTCAAGCCTCTTCTTGGATTTATGCTTTAGATATTCCTTTTGCTTAAGAAAACTTTCCCTCTTGCTTTTCTACACATGAAAACGACTCAACTCACCCATTACTTGTTAGAGAAAAAGAAACAAAATTTGAAACTACTTGGACTAAGATCTATAAAGTATTTTGAAAAACTCTAGATTTATGAGATTTTATTTTCGAAACATGCATAAACATAAAACGGACCAGCAAACAACATGTGTCTAGAATATGCTAGGAATGAGATCTAAAGTATAAAAATTGTGAAATATTTTTGGTATATGAAATCTATTTTTTGAAAGATATAAAAAATGCGAAGAACTACAAGCTAAATGCTACCTATCATACCCTATATGCTCAACAAACTACTTGACATGCAAAAAAAAATACTTCTAGTATAAGATCTAATCATTCATCAAAACTAGTTAAAAATTTGACTAAGACTAACAATGCTAACTTTATAAATAATGGAAACTGAACACTACTAACAAAATAACTTGCTTTCGTTTTGTTTGTTTTGACATGTTTCAATTTTCTTTTAGGGCACTTTTTGTGTTTTGATTTTAGGGCTTCTTGGAGATGGACGAGAGGAGGAATCTAAGGGGATAAACGAAAGAGTGAAAGAAGCCAACAACGAAAGGTAGGAGGAAACTTTAAGGTGGACGAATGGGAGAGGAAGAGAAGAAAAACGAATGGGAAAAGTGAAGATGGATGGTGAGAGAAGGGTTGGACGAATGGAAGAGATAGCTACTAGGATGGCAAGGATGGATCTAGGATAAGAGGACAATAGGCTAGCAATTCAAGGCAAAAGAATCAAGGAGAAAGTGGAAGGTTTGAAGAAATAAAGTTTAAACCCTTAAGAACCAGTAACCATGTTGATGTGTATGTAACTTCGGAATGTATTTCACATATATGTATATTGTATTCCTATAGAGATGTTATTATTCGTCTATACGGAAGTGGTTGTATTCCTATAAAGATGTTATTATTCCTCTATACGGAAGTGTCGTCATTTATATTGTAAGTGTCGTAACTTATACTTGATGGGTTATTAGATCACCTTGTTGGAGTCAGCCCTGTATAAGTCATGTGGGTCGAAGAGTTATTAGACCACCCTAGTGGGGGTCGGCCATGTGGGTCAAAGGGTTATTAGACCACCCTATTGGGTGTCAGCCCAGTCAGCATTGTTTTATGTGGTTAAGTTAAGGCCGACCTAGTAATGGTTATTAGGCAAGTCAAGTCTAGTATAAATAGAGATCGGGAGATCTCTATTTCATCATTCTATTCTCTCACTCACACTTGGGAGAGTGGCACACTTGTGGAGGAGGAGGCTCTGCTGCTAGGAGAAGACTATCTCTTGTATTCTGGTTGTATCATTACTCTATCTATCTCTGAGGAAGTTATTGGGGTTTTTCACCTTTATGGTTTTCCCCAAGTAAAATCTGTGTCTCTTGTGTGCTTGCATTATTGTGTCCATGATTGATATGCTGTAGATATGCTGTACATGTTGTTCTCTCAATTAAGATCCTAGATCAGATTGAAGTAAATTCTGAAAATTTAACATGGTATCAGAGCTAGCCTGAAAGAAGGCATGATATGGCATGTATGACACTTGCTGCACTTACGATGCTAGGGCTTGATATAGCAAAAACCAGTCATCGTAGCACTTTCGCTATAAATCCATTTTGGCGAAGTTTTCGGATCTGAAACTTTTACAGGTCGAAGATCAGATCCCCGCGTACCTTGTGTCCAAAGGACAACCTCTAATTCGTTGTACTTTGTGATTTATGATCTGTACAATATAGGGTTTCTGCCTCTTCCAGATCTGAGTCAAAAATAGGTGACCTTGGCAAAAAGGTCACAACTTGCGCTAGGAAGCTCCAAATGAAATTTCGTAAAAAGTGACAAGTAGTACACAGACTGTACTATCTCAGGAAACTTTTTCAGAGGCCGAAGTTGAACCAATGACACGTGGCACGCCATACAAGTTCGCTCTCTTGTTTTATCCCATAAATAGGTCACGTTGCGACACTTGGCATAACTCTCTCTTAGAGAATCCAGTTGAGGTCAGACCTGTCGGGATGGAAAGATGACAGGTCGGGCTATCTCAGGAAAAATTTTCAGACCCTATGAATCGAAAAGTTCGGAGTTACACCAGAAACAATCAGGTACATATTTCTGTCAAAACGGAATTATTTTTTAGCACCTTCATTCATGGCTTCCGGAATTTAGGGTTTCGGAGAAAGTTGGAATTTTTGTAATCGGAGCCCACGGCTGGATGCTACTCATCAAAATCGAAATTTAGAGATCAAGATCAAATTTTTTGGTTGGGCAGAAGGCCGGGCTTGATCAAACCCCAGTTCGGGACTTTGATCGGAAAGATGGAAAATTAGGGCTTCTGCAAAAATTGAAATTTTCGAAATTTGTGACCACGGCTGGAAGCTCCTCGGAAAAATAGAAGCTTAGAGCTTTGGATCGAACCTTTTGACTAGGAAGAAGGGTGGGCTTTATCAAACCCTAGTTTGGGGTCATGTCAAGTAAATATGGAAGTTTCAAAGGCAAATTTGAGGGGTGAAACTTTGCAGTTTTCAAATTCTGAGTATACCAGCTTGATCAGCTCATCAAGGCGCATATTTCTATCCTTTCGGAAGTTTGAAATTCAAATTTTGAATTTTTGGGGTTTCTCTGACAAACCCTAATCCAGCTCCAGGTCCAGTTCTTGCAAATCAAGTGGATTGGGTTAATCCTAGAAGAGGATGGATTGGTCACCTGCATGAGTGAAGAAGTTCTTGTTTCAGAGGGAGATGAGGCTAAGGCCTTACATAAGAAGATTACAAGCAATCTCGACAGGTATGACTCATCCAGGTATGTCTCGAGATTTGTTCATGATTAAGTTTATGATATGTTTGTCTTCATGTTATTACGGTTAGAACAATCTTGATTTTAGACTTGTTGTATCACCTTAACAAAATTATGAATGCATGCATTAGGGTGTTGACACTTATACTAATGCATTATGGTGTTGTATGAGGTTTATGTTGTCTGCTAACATGCAAGGTACACCAAGAAAGACAAGTCATTTTCTGGTTCAAGAACATATGATCATGATGACAGGAGGACAAAGATTCATCCATTGTCATGGATCGCTTAGAAGATCTACTTACGAGGTATGTATAACTTGGTCCTACAATGGATAACTTATGAGACATGCAGGTTACTAGCACAAGTCATTGAAGAGAGCCAGAAGACATTATGCGGGTATGTTAGACATAACTAGCTAGCATGCTAATCCAGGTATGTTTTTCCTATATCAAGCTAGAATCCTACCTTGTGTTAGGATCTTATACTGTTGTGTTGTTGATAATGATTATTCATGAAGTCATAGGTTTGAATAGTCATGGTTGTATGCATATTATGTTTCTTACCATAATTGATGATATGACTAACCAGAAGAATCATGAAGGTATAGGTTTGAGTAATCACGAGTTTATGCATTGATGATTTAACTAATCAGAAGAGACCTATGATCAAATAAGAATATGCATGAGTAAAATAAGACTTCCCTGAAACCTTGAATACTAATGTTTATTATCTGTGAATGATCATGACTATACATGTTTAAGATTATTGTGTTTTGATAGTATTAAGATTATACTAATAAATGTGTGATTATGTATGAGACCTCAAGGATAACACAATGATGATACTAATAAGCATGCATAGTGATTAAGGATGGATATAAGTTCAAGGACAGGTAATCCAGGATGCAAAGATTCAGAGGGAGTCCACCCAGCAACCAAACAAAGATAAGTATTTGAATTGTCATTTCTTACATAACGTTATTCAATGATGTATATGCTTATGTTCCTAGAATTAGGTTGTGTATTATGCATATTAGAATAGTTGCATTGATGAACAGTATACTACTAATATACATGGGTAAGTGGCCTATGGCACTGTACAACATTCCATTGCTACTTATCTAGAATGAAACCTCTTTGAACAACTCATCCATTTGTGAGACACCATCATTCCCTGTGTTGTTGCTCATTCAGTATATACTTTGGTGTGTTTTCCCTTTCCCATATCCAAAGTGTCACAATGTTATGTCAGTCAAGTCATCCTATTAGCCTAGCCAGTTTATTTCAGCCTTCACCCTTCACTAGCAAATTGATCACAACTATGAAGTGAGTATGTTCCTGAAAGTCTAATCTGAGTGATAATAATAATTAATGACATTATATATTTGGATTTAGATCGCCAATAATGATTACTTTGTGTTATAATTGTTATTTGAATAAGTTGTAGAGCATGCATTAACCTTTGACACTTTGCAGCAGCTTCTGATGACAGTCTGAGTTATATTTGGTCATGTTGACTTGGTCAAACCTACTTTGACCAAGGTCAACCATAGGACATGAGATGGTAGGACCTTGTGATGATACAGATAGATGATATATGGTCCATGAATATGTACATGATGGTTCCATGCATCAAATACAGGTTTATGATGATGATTCATGGTTTTCAGCATTATTTGATCATTTACAGATTATTATTATTTCACCTGTTCCGATATATTGGATGTATTATATGATCATGAAGAGATCCATATGGTGTATGAGTACACATCTTGGATAGATTTGGACCTTCTGAGTCCAATGAGACAGTCTACTTTCAGTTCCGGGCAGTTACAGTTATAATTGAGCCTCAGTAGGCTATCCTAGTGCAGTTTTGGTCTGTCAGAGACCTTGTCAGAGCAGAGATGGATTTTATTTGGTTGACCTAGGGCGCTGTGCTTGGAGGGGGTGGTCCAGCGACTTGTTTTTACCACATTACCCCCCTCCCGGACACACTGGTGCCCTCACCTTGACAGCGCAAGCAGTTTGGGCAGTTTCATGCTTCCCGAGGCAGTTTGGGATCGGTAGAAATGGCTACAGAGGAATTCGATTTGGGCTACTGAGGTAAAGTTTTGGCATGGGATGATCAGTGATGATGAGTGGGATGTCTTCCATACCTTCTCCAACAGTTTCAGCTTCATAGGGACCCACATCCATCACTTATGGCATTTTCTGATGATTTCTGAGGCCTCCTAAGGCCCACGATTTGTCCATAGAGGCACGATTTGGTACTTTGATGACTATTTTATTATTATTGTGCTATGGGGATTGACCAAGGGTGTCTAAAATTACCCCTTGGACCCACCATGAGCTAGTTGTTATATTTTGTCATCATGATTTGGTGGGATCCCTCTCCTAGGGCGATTTTGTCCACTTATTGTTATATTTTATTAGTGATCCATGTATTTTATTGTTGAGCTCATCTCAACCATTGATTAGATCTTTTGATCTTTTAATCTTAGCCACTCATTCAAAAAGTGGTTAGGGTTTTGGTGCCTCTCCTTCCTATTTAAAGGAGAGAGCTTCTCATTGTAAAGGGACTTGTGGCTCTGGATTATTGGAATAGAAAATTATTATTGCATCTATCTCCAGTGTTGTGGTGAATGTTTTTGGTGTTCGTTCGTTGATTCTTCCTTTGCACTAAGTTATTGGAGATCTTGTCTTGCCATATTTTTGCACCATCTTTTTTGCATCTACAGGTGGAGGCCGAATTCATCTAAGGAGGACGTATTGGTAGGGGAGGACCCTCCCTACTTCTTTGGGTTTCTTCGTCGGTAACAGGGAGAATTACTGTCCCAGGACCTTCTATTTCATGTTACTATTGCACTTCGCTTGTATTTCCTCCATACTTGACCTTTCTGATTGAAATCGCTTTCCTTGGATTGACAGGTAGAGGAGGTCGCACTTGCGGGCTAGGGCATCATTTCGGCAAGCAAAATCAACAATCTCTCATTTGCTCTCTGCGGGAGTCTTCCTCAACAACAAGGCATCTCATTCACATCACTCAAGTATGATCTCAAGGTAATTTCTTTCCATGATCTATCCACTTGTCTAAAATACTTCAAACCCTAATTAATCAAAACCCCCATTTTTACATTTTTTCAGATCTACTAAGATCTAGTGGCTTCTTGGGTAAGATTTTTAAAACCCACCTCTATAGTATCCACGGCATCCCAGATCTATAGTTTGGTGAGGATTGGCCTCCATTTGACCCCCTTCCCAAGGCAACTTAGCCTCTCCAAGCGAGGTCGCACTCCTTGGTTTGGGTGAGTCAACCTAGATCTAGTACATGGGTAGTTAAGATTCCTCTTGATTTGCAATCTACATATCCAATAACCTACCCCTAGACTATCACTTTTGTGATTTCCACCTTGTGGGCCCTATTCCACATTTTAAGGGATTAAAACCCCATTTTGGACCACTTGGTATCTTAAAACTCAGATCTAGTAAGATCTAACCCTTGGATTGCCTTGATTTTCTAGATCCACATTGTCACTTGCTTAAACTAATTGGATCTAAATTTTGGATGCCATTGGACTTGTCTTGATCCCATTTATCACACTTTTAACTCTCCTTGGGCAAAGTCGCACTTCTTGGGGAGATTGAGTTTGTCCACTTGTAGGACATGGGTAGTTGAGATTTTGGTGGATTTGGAATACACATACCTTGAAACCTAGGTCTAGTAGGTCATTTTGTGAAATCTTTCCTTGGGGATAGCATTCCTTGTTTTAAGGGATTGTGGTCCACTTAGGTCACATCATGAATTATTAGATCTAGATAGATCCATCCATCAAACTTCTAGTAGCCCACTTGTCTTATGTTATAGGGGTCATGATCTACAAGTTAACTTCACTTTGACTCCATTTATCCCAATTCCCAAGGCACTCATCTTTCTCCAAGCTCATTCGACTTTCCTAGATTGTTGAGTTAACTTGCGGTTTGATCCTTGTTTGGGTTGCTTGAATCCCTTGATGTTGTCCTATCTCATGATCAAGCTTATCTCATGTACTGGTTAGCCCCAATTCAATCCCTAAACTACCCTGCATTGGACACGGTTCCCAAGGCAGTGGATTTTCTCACAATTGACTAGTACTTTAATCCTGGATCTCATTTCAAATACTATAAGTCACTCTCACATCAACAATGAACCAAATCTATATTCATTAAACCCTTTATTCATCTTGTGACTTTATCCTTAGATCTAGGGTACACCATACACCTTACAATATTTCACTTATACTTAACTTTGATTTGGTGTTTTGGTGTGATCTCTCCTGTCGGGAGTAGATCTAGGTCTCCCCCTTTGTTGTCTGGGCTAGATAACATAAAGTGAAGGTTGCCTCGATTGGCGTGACAACCATCCATTGGAAGTCGAGGTGATCGTGGTTGCACCTTTTAAGTTGCCCTTTCCTACTGCCATCCATTAATGGATACATCCACAGGGGTAACTACAGTTTAGGTGATAACAGGTCCAATCATATTTGATTGGTTATAGGGTATCCCCCTTGGTCTTGATTCATCTCGACCTAAAGTGAAGAGTGCCTCGGTTGTCGTGACTCCCAGCTTGCATTGGGAACCGTGGCATCTCTTGGGTCACCTCTTTAGTTGTCCATCTCCTCTACCATCCCGGATGGGATACCATTAGGGACAACTACAAGTTGTGTGATAACAATCACTCAATTCAGTATTTTATTTGCTTATTATCTATCTGGAGCATTGCTTATCTATTTTAATTATATCATGTTGTGGATTCTTTGCTTATAAGTTATCAGTGGCTGTGCATCTTCTAAATCTTATTTTGCAAATACATGCTTGGATTTTAATCTATTATTGTAAATCAACAAAAAACTCCTAAAAAACACCCATCCTCATCATACATCCAAAAAACACTTTAAAACACAAGAGCCTTAGTAACTCTTTTTAGGGTCTACCCCCCTTGGCTTCGTTGGGAGTTTGCCTAAACGGAGGAGTCAGGATCAGGTGACAGCACTTGACTCTTTGCTTGCCCCCAAGGCCACACTTTTCCCCCTTGGGAAACAACTTTCGAAAGATTTATGCTGCTAGTGTGCACATCGGCGGGCAACAAGAGGCAAGGGCTAGAGCCTAGAGGTGGGGGGCACAACATGCTATTGATGAATAGGATCCCAATATAGGTAATGATTTTGACGATATGTAGTTATTTGTTGTAGCATGAAGTTTTGAATTTTTTGTACTCTAGAGGCGATTTAGAGCCTCTTTGTTTATGCATTTTAGGTTAGATATGGATTGCACTCGATGCGATTTCAGTTATATGCAACAGTACTTTCTGTATGAATCTCCTGCTAATGATTTGAGTTGGCTTGATGAGGAGACTAAGAATCCCTCTAGTGTCTCCATTTTCTGGAATGGAAACACCCAATGCACCTACATCACAATTGTTGCTTCGGTCTAGCGATGTTGGCACCAACTCCTTTAGTCCCTAATCTAAGCATTCTACTTCTCGTAGTCATGCATTAGACTTGAGATTGGACTTGAAGACATTGTCTATTTTGATTTTCTAATTCGGTTTTGAGTTATGTAGTTGAACTTGGTACTATTTGTGAATTTTTTCAAGGAATCATCTTTTGGTTCACTATTTTGCATATAAGTATGGAGTGTCAAATGTTGTATTAACATTTTTTTGAGATGATATAATGAATTTCTGCATAGAATGTGGTTTTATAACTTATATGGATTAGAAATGTCATCAATATATTTTTTGTGCAGAAAATTTACTATATTTTGAGTATTTTTTTCTATTTTTCGAGTCTTATTCGAGTCGTCGAGTCGGCCGAGTCCCAAGCCAGCCGAGTATTTGCTGAGTCCGAGTCTGACAACAATGGCTGAAACAAATGGTGATTTAAATTTCATATCTTGGTTAAGCATTCACATATTAAATTTCTGGAATGTCCTATTGGTTTATGGTTTAATTACAAGTGTTTGTCTTTCATAATCTTTTACTAAAAGAATCTGGAAAATTTCTTTGTGCAAGTCTCATTGATTTACTTTTATTTGGCACATTGCTCTTGATGATATATATGCTCATGGATTATGGATGTTAAAGGCAAAGTCAATTAATTAAATTATAAAGTTTGTGGCATCTAAACCACTAAGATCTAAACACCACATTTTTAAAGTGATTTTAGTTTTTAATCACTTCAACAAGTTTGGGTTGTTTGTTATAAGTTTGGGTTATGCCCTTTTGCAGAAATTTTCTCTCCAAGAGAGCATCATTCAAGGATAATCTTCACAAGCTAAATACTACATAATTTCTATGACTGGCCTCCATTGATAAATTTCACTTGTGATTTGTGGTACCTTCGTTTCCATAAGTTTATTGTTAATGTCCATGGTTCATTTCATTTTCATATCTTGAGCACATTCATCTTTAAGTGTTTGATCTATTGTTTATCACATATCTTGGATGATTAAAAACTTATATGGGAAACCTACCTTAATACACAATTCACACAATCAAAAACAAGTTAAGACTCTTTCCCTCAAGCTCTCCTAAAACTCAAATCTAATTACCCTATAGGAAAGCCTCCCTTGGCCTTGAGAGCTGCCCTGAAAGAAGGAAGTCATGCACTAAGGTGACAGTGGTGCTTTCCTTCCAAGGTTGCACTTGTAGCACTAGTGCATTAGGACTTGTCGACTTGGGTGCTAAATCGAGTTGTAGCACTGTCAAAGAGGGGAAGTGCACCACATCATGAAGAGTTTAACCATTAGGCATATGCTATCTCATAATAAAGACATCTTATACAATAGCTACTAGCAAACATCATAAGCATCAAATCAACCACAAGATAGCATCATCTCCAAGACAAAATGCAAATGCACCCCTGTCCATCAAGCATCTAGTAAATGTAATCCTACAAGCTCAATCCTTATGACAAAAGTCTCAAGTGTTGTGATGAAAATAAAATAACAAGTGCAAGCCTCATACAACATGCAGGGGTAACAACCCCCAAACATGGGGTAAACACCTTCAGTGTAACCCAAAAGCTATAACAATAATTACCTATTTGAGTGCCTAGTTCGGAGAATTGTCTAAGGTTCGAGGTTAAGCTACCTCTGAGAGCATGGTTTTGGTCTAGTTTTAGCAGTGCTAGTTTTAGTAGGGTGATTGGACTTTGGATACCCATTATGGCATACAGACTTATGACAGTGTCAAATCTCAATCCATTTTGAGCACTTTCAAATTTCAGGGACTTGTTGCATTTTAGCATGGTTAAAAGGGCACTTGGTGGGCCAACATGAGGTTTACTTACTATTTTTGGAAATATTTGTTGTAGGAAGCTTCTATGTGAAGAGACTTGGTGCGCTTTCCTTGATGAACTTCATTCCACTTTCCTTGAGCCCTATTCATTGCTATTGTAGACCTAATCCTACTTACCCAACTCCTTAGAGCCACTTACCACTTTGCAAATATGTCTTATTTAGCATTTAATGGTGGTTAGTAAGTATGCCAGGGTTAACTTTTGATCAACAAGGGGAGTGCATGACCTCAGGTCCTCAAGGAACCTTCCTTGCTATGACGGAACTTGAATACTTGCTAAAAATACTTAGGAAGGGGTGCACCTTGTTTAAGGCATGCAATCACAATTTTTAAACTCTTTCTCCCTCCTAAATTTAGACCTAGCCATCATACTATTCCTAGAGTGAGCATGTGTTCTAAATTCTCACTTATTCATATGATTTAACTTTTAAGGCTTAATTTTAGGGGATTCTCCCCTTAGGAAATTTGTTGGACCTATTTTAGGAAAGAAAAAAGTGCGTTAAAAGAAGAAATCGGCCATATACAAGTATATTTTCTCTTGCAAGTGTTTATTATAGGAGGGTGAAATATGGAGAACTAGCTTCTACATGCACATGCTATTTTCTCTCAAAGAGGAGCACTATACGTGGAGACTACTATTCGTATTGCCCTTCTATTTTCTGCACATCTCCTATCTCATTCTCTTCTTCTTCTATAAATTGTACAAGCAATGTGAGGGCAAGGACATTATTATTTACTATTTTTAAGAGCAAACAGCTGTTGACTATTACCTTACACTTTTCATTGCTTCCATAATCTTCTCTTGAGAGATTGTAATTGAGAGCAAGCAGCAGGTGCTTGTGATAGTTGGATTCCACCTTGCATCATTGTGATTGTTCCAATCCCATTTTGTGGAGGAGGAATTGTACATCTCGGTTTCCGCATGATCTTGGGGAGTTATGTTGTGTTTGGATCTATCAAGGAGACTGTTCATCCTACAACCCTTGGTAATAAAGACATTCAAGCACATTCTTTGCGACTATCCCTTGTCTTCTATGTGTGTGTAAAAATTTCTATATCCTAGACTCTCACTTGTTTTCAATTCATTCTTGATGGAGTTTTTAAGCAATAGGATTTGGATATTATTCACCCTATGCATGTTCTCTTCATTCATATTTCTATTCCATAAAGGCATTGATCCAATTACTTCAGGCCATTGAAATAGTCACAAAAAAAAACTATCAATTCATCTCAATTTACATACATTCTAGGTATTCTAGGCATATAGATTACTAATAAGGCATATTTCGTTTACTGTTTATCACTTTTCTACCATAAAACAGCAAGATCAGCTTGCCGTTTTCTCGTTTTTCATAGAGAAAGAGGGAGAAACCCTACATTTTTCTCAATTTCCCTGCACTAGAAAGGGCATTAAAAACACATAAAAACAGTATTTTAATTGTATTTAAAGTAAAAAAACAGTCCAAACAGCTTCTTGTTTTGCTGTTTTTTTCTGTATTTAATCAGACATTTAAATTTTATATTTTGCATTGGCTTGCGCCAACATAAACACAAAATTTTGCATTAATTTTCAGCATTTACAGCACATAAACAGTAAATTACAGCATGTTATAATTTCTGTTTTGTACTTTAAACAGCAAATTTTCAGCATATGTTTGCATTGGGTTGCGTGCCCATCATAGTGTTAATTTTCTGCATTGTTTTCTGTGCATTTAGGACTGCTTTAGAGAGTTTTTAGATTGCTGTTTTTTTACACTTTAATCGCAGATTTCTAACAAAACAGCAATCTTTTATTGGTTTAAACTTAAAGGTACTTCTAATAGTTTATTGACTTGAAGTTAATACCTTGGATCAATTAGGGATACCCCCTTGAAGTTAGCAAGCACTAACTTCGAAGTGAGAGAGTCAAACGAAGTGACAGTGGCTTGATTTATAATGTTATCCAGACTCCCTTAGGTTTTGAGGAATTGGGAACTTCCAGGTGATAACACAACAATTAAAATTTGATAAACAAGAAAAACATGCATTCTTTTGTTTCATCAACCTTTTCCTCCTGTTCAAAAGCAAGGATTAAATTGTAAAAATCTTCAACCTATGAACGATGATTGAGATTACAAAATATCTCCAGTTTACATGCTTTTCAAGCATGTTTTGAAGAAGATCTAAAGCAAGTCAAACATAGCATTCACTTAGCTCTGTAGTGATTGAGGGTTCAAGGATGTCTATAGAAAGAGGTTGAGTCGATTTGGCACACTTTGGACTTTCTCAAGGTGTAAGACATTGACAATTGCAAAAAACAACTAAGCCACATTCCTCTAGCTTAAGCAAGAACTAAATCTATTGTAATAAATCCACCAGTGTGTAATAAGAGAAAAAACTCGAACAAAGGAGTGATAGTGAGTTTTCAGTGTAATGCTCCTTTCATGGCCCTCGAGGTTACCAGAATAATTTTTCAAGCCAACCTCTACAGGATTCATCTAAGCCCAATGCACAAGGTGTAATCTTTTTGCTTTTGTCACTAGTAACCACAGGTGACCACAACGAGCCACACTGGCCAATATTGACCACTATTTGACTTTCTTGAAGTTAATTTTTCTTGAAATTAACTTGTTATTTTCTCTAGAATGAGAAAAATTCCGTTTAAACTTATTTGGCATCCTGCTTAGTGATTTCAGGGTCTTTTGTCTGGTTATTCATTGGTTTCTTGCCCAATTTCATCTAGAAAGTTTGTTAGTATTTAAATATGCACAACAATCATACTCAATAAGAAAATGTCACCTCACAACTTTTATGGTAATGAAATGAAAATAACCCATATAGCATCTTGTGAGGGATTGTTACCTGCAATATTGAGTTCAATATTTCAAATAAAAGCCTCCATTCTTGGAACACTATCTCTAGTTTTAGGTTTATTTGGAATGTAGATATTAATACAATTTGTTTTCATCTCTGCTCTTGCCACGTTCAGCTGATTGGCATAGAATTTCTTGAAGCATAAGCATTTTTTGTGCAACATCCTTGTTCCTTTCCATCCAATTTTTGGCTCGTGGTGTCCAATTTTATTTTTTTAGAAATTGCATTTATATTGAACAAAGAAGATGTACAGAAGGCAGAAGAATGTACAAAGAAATTATGTACAAGGAGTCAGGTGTCCAAGTTATTTGAATCAATACTTGTGAACTTACACTTAGTTTATCTATCTCATTATTTTAGGTTAATGAATTGAGATGACAACATTAGGAGGATTTGTGGAAGAAAAGCAACCTCAAATTAGATTTCTTAGAAATCATAAGTAATTAATAATTATAGCAAAGTTTGTCTTTCAAATAAATTTATGAGAAAACACTCATCTATAGCAAATTTCATAACTTTTTATTATCACGAGATTAGATGAGCCAAGAAAATAAATATAATTCCTTTCAATTATATCTACTGTTTCTATTTTTGCAGCTTTTGGGGTCAAATTGAATTTGAAATCTACTGCCCACTCACTTATTCATATAATATCTCAATTTCAAGATTGTAAAGGATCATATTTCAGAACACATTCACAAGAAGAATTATAGGCAATAAAATCTAAAGGATAACTGTGAAAAAAAGAACCTGATGCCCAGGAGTGTCAAGAAGAGTTATTTGGAAACCTTTAGTCTCAAACACCATAGCAGTTGATGTGATTGAGATACCTGTAATCAACTTCCAATCATTACATCCCATACTTAAGATGATATGACACCCAATACTCACACAACTCATTAAATAAAAGAAATTTTAAATATATTCTTAACAAGTCTCTAAACAACCATAGGCTTCTTCAGCACAGATTACTTTGATTATATACAAATGCTAAAAATGGACTCATAATCAGGAAAATATAAAATTACAGAATACTAACCCCGTTGCTTCTCTAAGTCCATCCAATCTGATGTAGCATGGCGTGCTGCTCTTCGAGCCTTTACAGCACCTGCTTCATGAATGGCTCCACCATAAAGCAATAACTTCTCTGTCTATGTTCGGCAACTAAATCAAATTAGAATGCACAATATGATTTAGTGCAACACTTTTAGAAAACAATAAAGCAGAGAAGCAATCTAAAAATGCCTTTTTACATTAGAATAGCTATATGTTTTTTTATTTGATACCTACTCTTACCCTCAAATTCTTGTTAGAAACTAGGATCAATTATGCCAACTAAGCCTAGGGGTGGCAGGTGCGGGGGGGATTCTTCTGGATCCCAATGGAAATACAGTGCTCACCTACGAATGGGGAATGGGATAGGCAACCAACAATCAGGCAGAGAGGTATGCATTATATGTGAGCCTGGAATTTATCATTGCTCTCAAGATCCATAAGGTTTTAATCCTAGGAAACTCTTTGTTGGTAATTTCTCAAGCAAGGAGAAAGGTCATTAAGGAGGAAATGATAGTCGGCCGTCTTTGGCAGCGGATTATTGACAATCTCGAACAGACTAGGGCCCTGTTGCCGCCTTTCACACACCTGGGGGTTAGCGTGGCAGAAATCTTCAAGCCACTCGGTGTGTCCTTGGGGGGCAAGCTTCGAGTCAAGTATTGTCACTTCATTATTGACTCCTCCGTTTAGGCAAACTCCTAACGAAGCCAAGGGGGTAGACCCTAAAAGTTACTAAGATTGATTAAGCTGTTTAGTGGTTTTGGTGGATGAGTAAGTTTTTTTGGAGTTTTACGAAAAATGAAAACTGAAACAAGAGATAGCAATATAGAAATTAATACAACAGCGTAAATATCACATAAATCTTATAGTCATTCAACACATGATAGATTTAAACAAAGCTTATATGAATAAAGCAAAAGACCAATGATGAAAAATGGAATCAAAATGGAGTGTTGTTGTGGTGCTTGAATTGTATTGTGAATGCCTTAGTTGTGAACATTTATCTTGTGAGTGAATGTATTGTATCTATCTTTGAGGATAGCCACCGAAAATACCCTCAAAGATAGATGGAAATCACTTAGAACAATGCCAAATTACTAAGGTACCCCTAATGGAGAGAGATAGAAATCACACCTTTGAGTTAGCCAACAAATGAGTAAGACAAATCTGGAAATGACTTACTAGATCTAGTTTATGTCTTAATCGGCCCCCAAAAATGGCAAGAAGAACAACTCGAACCACTAGATGGATGCCCAAGTAAGTAGGGTTGATAATAGACCTTGTCTTCAGCTTGTAAAACCCTTAAAAGATTAATTTAGATGATCGTACTTGTCAAATCAGATCTGAAAAAACATACATAGCACTTGCACATAACCATTAATCTCTCAAACCAGCCACAAAAGAGGGATGCCCTTAGAGATTGACCATAAAATCAAGTAGGGCGCATCACTTTAATGGATTAGTTTCTTCAATACTGCAATATTTTTTGGTTTTTTATAATTTTTTATAATTTTTCTATATTTAATTTTTAGGGTTTTGATATATTTGATTTTTGTTTTTTTAAATATATAAAATATAGAATTTTGGAAATTTGAAAAAAAAGATGAGGGAAATAGACCTAGGTCTTATTCTTCAGGGGAATGAGACAAATCGAGGCTAGCACTTTCTCCCAAGAATTGGCAATTCAATATCTGAATGAATTAGGGCAGGGCTAAGAAACCCTAGGTTGTGTTAGCACTTGACCTAATTAGGGCAAACAAAATGCCAATGCCCAAAACAAGAGAGATCCTTTAGAAGACTGTCTCACCAAACAAAATTAAACTATTATGCATAAAATCCTAATTTGCTCTTACCTTGGATGCCTCCGACGGTCTTAGTCACTGCATTCAGCGAATTTCAACCTTGAAATTCGAAATTCGCCGAACTTCAACCAAATTCGAACTTGAAGCCGAATTTCAAAGTCGAACTTGATATCAAACTTCAAGTCGAATTCGAACTTCAAGGCGAATTTAATCGAATTTATTCAATAAAAAATTTAAAAGGTAAAAAAAAGACAAAAAACCTAACCTAAATTCCTAAATTTTTAACAAGATACCATCCCTTTGAAATATAATTATATATGTTAATGTTGGCATGCAATTTTCATTTTACATAATGTTTAATGAGTGCCTAGAATTTTATATATATATTAAAATTTTGAAATGTATAGTCCCTCGAACTTAATGTCGAATGTTATCACCAAATTTATCATTGTTGAATTTTTGTAGAATTTCAAGGTCGCCGAATTCGAACACGAACTCGAACCAGGTGACTTAGCCAACAGTGCGAAACAAGAGTTAAGATCTTATCACAATTGAGAGAGAAAAGGAGAAGAGAAAGAAACCCTAGAATCCTTTCACCTTGGAATAGCCTTGAAAGATTACAAAGAAGCCTCACACATCAAAATTTGATCCTTGAAATCCCTAGAAAAGCCAAGAAGAGAGGTGTGCACCACATCAAGATCTCATATACACATGTAAGAAAAAAAATCCAATCATACTTGATCCCTTTATCTTTCTTAATGATTACAAATGAGAGGAGGGCGCTATATTTATAGGGAAAAAGTGCTAACTTTTCCCTCCTATAGACCGACCTAACTAATTTTAAGTTTAAAATGATTTTTAGGATTTGTCACCCACAATCAAGGGACTAAGCCTCATAAAACATAAAATAATGATCAAATGTGTGATATCTTCAACAAGATGAAAAGTTGAGCTTGGAAGGAGGATGTCATGCCCCATCTAACCCCAACAAATGTTTTTTTCTCCTCATCACCCTCCTTCAGATGGCACGACCTTCAAAGCACTTGCTTTAAGAGTTGGACAATTTGCTCTTTTGACCTAGATGACCAAAGGAGAGGGGGTAAAATAATAAATTAAGGTCCAAGTGGGTATAAATGAGGTGTATTAGAGCGGGTACGACAACCCTTACAAGCACAATCACCTTTACAAAGCATGAAATCATGAGGGTGGCTAGGGGTTCCTAAGCCATGAGTCCTAATGGAGTCACCCCAAGATGCACTAATACCTACCCAAGGCATAAATGTCTAACATGATGAGGGGTTACCACCCATCAAAGGGTAGTCAACAAGGCCACAAGACCCTCCTAGTGTCACTTTATGTTTCATTGTTTTGACCCCATAAGGCACTGGTCTTAGTTTCATAGGTTGCTATTGAAAGGTATTTGAGTGTTTGCAGATATCCTTCACCGAAATTAGGGACTTCCCCTTGGTCTTAGGAGTTGACCTAAAGTGTTGGGAAGTTGGGTTGTGGTTGTTAAAATTTTGAAATTTGATAGCAGTAACAGACTGTAAAATAAAATAATGCAAAGATGGCTAGCAGTAAACACACATCCACAAAAATTGAACACAGTATTTTCACGGGGAAACCTTTCAAGGAAAAAAGCCCCAAAGCAATTAATAATAATTTATCTCCTGAATGAGATGACTGATTTTTTACAACAGCAGGCTAAGAACAAGCCTTTTCAACAAATTAGAATTTGTTTCACTGATCAAGAAGAACCCTGTACAATGTCTGCTATCCGTAATCTGCCACTGGATGACTGTAGGTGCTGCTAGATGCCTGGAGTAGCTTCAGTCTAACACAGTCAACCTGTGCATGCCTGTCAATGCAAAAATTGCTGGTGTATACTTTACTGAGGGTGTCGAAGTCTGTTTAGACCCTGTGTAAGCCCTTTGGTGGACTGCTGCAACTGTGGGTGCCCTAATAGGGCTGCCGAAATCAAACCTTGATAAAACTCGCATGCACTTAGATGAGAGCCCAAGCAGGGCTGATACACACTGCAGAAAACTTCAAATGGAATTCGGGTGGCAGCAGCAAACCCTAGCTGAGATAGGGTACTTTTAAACTAGTAGGAAAAGAGTTGGGCTTTCACTTCTCCAAAGAATAGAACCCAGCAGAAAAATAAAACCAACCATGAGCTGAGCAGAGAAGACAATAAAAAAATCCACGAGCTAAGCAAAGAAGATGCACTCCGAATTGATGGATAAAATGAGAAATCCTTCCTTTTATAGTGAGTCGAATGGCCAAGAAAAATCATGTTGGGGTCGACCTATCCTCATAAATATTTATTTTTTCTTTCAATAATTCAATTGAGGCCGACCCATGAAAATATATATATTATTTTTATTTTCTTCAAAAGGTGGGTACATGGACCAAGCCAACTGATGCTTGGGTTTCATGGTTCTTCAAGTGGTTCATAATAAATTATCCAGGAGTTCTTCAAGGTCTTCAATGATCCACTCATGTCCACTCCAAGTACATCATCATTAGGAGTATTATTAATTGCTTTTACTTCTCCTTGTTTCCACCAAAATCCAGTGCTAGGTATTTCCACAAGGGTTGATCAGTCCCTTGAGAAGGTCCCATAGCCCATAGATCAAGGGGAGGAGTACACCACTTGCCTAGACCCGGTCTAGGGCTTACAGTGAAATCCTAGTAACTGACCAGGTGCCTCCATTCTCCCAGAGAATGGCTCTCAGCCCCAGGCTGAGCTTCCAGTCCCAGACTGGATCAATATTCTGGTAACCAGGTGCCTCCATTCTCCCAGAGAATGGCTCTCGATGCTGCTCAAAAAAATCAACACTCCCTCTCAGCGAGAGGGTCATTCTCTGCAATACCAAGCTTGTCTCGAAAGTGCACAAGCTTTGTCAACGATAGAGGCTTGGTCAATATGTCAGCAACCTGTTCGTCTGTACGGATGTACTGGAGCTTCATGGCACCTCGTTGTACCATATCTCTAATGAAGTGATACTTCATCTCAATGTGCTTTGACCTGTCGTGAAATACAGGGTTCTCTGAAAGCTTAATGCAACTCTGATTATCGCAATGAATAATAGTTGGCTCAAGCTTTCCACCAAACAGGTCAGAGAGAAGCTTTCTAAGACAAACTGCTTCTCTGCAGGAATCACTGGCAGCAATACACTCAGCTTCAGCTGTGCTCTGAGCTATGGAACCCTGTTTTCTGCTGGACCAAGAGATCATGGCTGATCCCAAACTGAAAAGGTACCCTAATGTGCTTTTACGGTCCACTGCACTGCTAGCCCAATCGGAGTCAGCATATCCAAGTAGCATTACTCCACTGTTGGAAGTATATCTAAGCCCATCAGTAATAGTACCTCGCAAATATCTGAGCACATGTTTGGCAGTTATCCAGTGTATGTGCTTCGGCTCGGACATGAACTGACTCAATGCATTCACTGCATAACAGATATCTGGTCTCGTATACACTAGATACATCAAAGATCCAATAAGTTGACGATACTGAGTAGGATCCATTGCCTTTGAAGAAGTAGCTGAGTCACGTAACTTCTTCAGGTTTGATGTCATGGGTACACTCATGGGTTTACAGTCATGCATCCCAAACCTCTGCAAGATATCAATTGTATACTTCCCTTGTGACAGGAAGATCTCATCTGGCTTTTGCCAGACCTCTAAACCAAGAAAATAGTGCATGAGTCCTGTTGTCCTCCGAAATGGCATGCGTGTCGTTTGAAAGCCCAAAATGTGCAACGCCAGCTGGATGACAACTCTCTCAGGAGAGAGGCCAATGTCACCACACTCCTCTCCTCTTCGCTTTAGGTTGGCTCTTCTCCAACACTAGGGGGGTATCCCTAAAATAGGATCACTAAGGCAGGTTCAGTAACGGGCAAGGTGAATGGAAGAGGCTGCCTTAGGGAAACGGGGGTAACGAAAGATAATTTTGGATAGGTGATGGAAAGGAAAGGAAGATCAATCCTCAGGGAAAGACCAGTGCCAGTATCAAAGAGGGGCGAATGGAGTCAAAGGAAAAATCTAAAAGGACCTTGCTGCCAGATGAATGTAGTAACCAACTAAGAACTCTTGCACTAGAGCATACCTGAAAACCGCAAAGCTTAAGAGAAAAACATGGGTCAAATAAAGTTGTGCTAGATTGTTAGCCTTCTATTAAGATGATTCCCAGCTTAAGAATCGAAAGCAAGGAGCTAAGAGAGGTATTGCCTCATACAAGATGAAAGATGGCATACAAATAAAAATGGCAAACAAAGGACGAAAGAATTTCCCATTTAGCCAAAGAATCCCATCATGATATTTTTCTATTAAAGTCTGGGGAAGAACTCCCAAAAATCTCCATCTTTACAATGAAGGAGCTGGCTCCTTTTATAGGCAAAAAAGACCTCTTATGAAAAGAAAAGAAAAAATAATAATAAAATATGAGAAAAAGGTGAAATTCACCTTCTCCTCCACTAAAGTCGACTACATGACTGGAAACACTTTATTAATGCAACTGTCACTTAGGTAATCGTTGCATATCCATGAAACTACTCGCCCACCGTAAGAGTTGCCTTCTTTTTTGATTGAAGCCCTCTGCATACAGCTGCTGGTTACTGACACGTAGTGATCAATATGTGAAAGCAGCTGTCAACCAAATGAAGAAACCCGCCGATGGGCCATGCAAGAAGCAGTCTTTAGATCTGCTGGTCGTTGAAACCCTGCAAAATCATGAACACCTACAACAAGAGCCAGACCTCCGAGTAACAGCTACCAAGGTGATACACCGGTCATAGGGAGACAACTCATCAAAATGGAAACCCTTATGGATCCTTAAGCCAAGTGTAAGTGCTGTATTCGACTGTCAATAGCGTGAATAAGCGCCCAGCTCAGACTTACGGCTGCCAAGCAGAAAGCCTCCAATGCGGATTAAAAAAGGAACCGCTCCAAAACAAATAAACTCCACGTAATTGACAGCCGTCAAACGCCGAAGACGGAACCGACCACCACTGCAGTCAGCTATTTAACCGTAAATCATGGTTTCTATCAGCAGTTAAATGCAGACAACAGCTAACAAGGTCGTGGGTCAAAGACGCCACCAACACGCGATCAAATATCCAGTAAATCGCGTCAAACAGGAGCCATCGACTGATGCGGCCTTCATAACATTCTGTATGGTAAAAGATGCTGATGGAATTCTTAACGAGTTTTTAAAATTGTTGGTAACTCAGCATCGAAATCGGCTATCAACAGAGCCTCACAAATTGAGGACACATCTGCGTGAATGGCGTAAAATAGACAGGAAATAGATGGCCCGTGGCTAGATATGATTTTGGAAATCGCGACCTCTGCCGATGAGTTGATTTCTCCTTGGGCCCGAGTTCATTTGATTGAATCCGCATTAATTAACTCGCTGTCGAGAGGAAACTTGAACCCAAGCTCTCACCGAAATCCATGTGATTGGATGCTGTTCACCACGAGATTGGTGTAATTTGGCTGTCAGTAAAAACAAAGGTCAAAACTCTTCGTTGAAGAAAGAGATCGGCTGTGTATTTATTGAACCCGAGCTTGGCATTCTGCATAAAAATCCGGACCCGATACTCATCTCAAAGTAATAATAGTGAAAACAATCACGGCATGCTTCCGAATGTGTAACTTGCTGGCCGCGTAGGAATAAGAATTCTAAAGGCATTTTACTGGGAAGTACGATGTCTACCTCAACAAAATAATGAGAACCAAATGTATAAGCTTTGACTGTATCAATCTGCCGTATTTCTTGGTGATGATTCCAACAGAGGTATGTCAACTTTTGCAAATAATCAGGCGAAGCTGTTTTCCCAACCAACGAATTCACATTTTCCAAAACTGTCTTTGACCATGTTCTTATTGTGTAAAGTGCCAGCACAATTGCTCCAGCAGGATCGATCCACCGTAACACCTTAATCATCTTAGCATTTTTTCTTCTTCAATCTCTTTTTAGCCAAGGTTGTAGCAGCAGACAGCGTATACAGGTCAGTGCATAGTTTAGATGACCCTGTGGCATAACTGAGTACACAAACAAAAATACTAGCATCCTTGGGAACAGGATATGGGTTGTCAGCATTATGTGCTTCCTCAATTTCTTCTACATAAAGTGCCTTCTCAGGAAGTCCAACTGCTCAAGCGATAGCAGGCACATCCACATAAAACCACTGGCCAGAAATAGGATCATTCAGAGGCATGAAAAAGTTTGGGCTTTTACTTCCACGTATTACTCCAATGATTTTTTAAATAAGAGTCCACATCATAAACCACTCAGAAAAATAGTGCATCCCAAATGTATCACCAGTAAACAGAATTCTAGCTCCATCACAAACTCCGGCAGGTGTCCCCTTTCTTAAGTCCAGGGTGTTGCCTTTCACAACTAAGCTTTTGAATAGGCCTAAGACAAGGCTCTGCAGAAACAGTCCTATCCACAGGTCTAGGTGTAAAAGTTTAATCAATAAATGAGGCTGCACTTGCTCATCTCCAGACCCTGTAGCTTTGGAAAGAAATCTGCTGCAACTCTGTCTGAACCAATCATATCCTGTAGCAGTTTGTTTATTTCTTCCAATATTCATGTAGAAGTCCTGCACTCTACGGCTTGTCACTTTTTTGCAACCATCTGTTCCCTTAATAAAATGGCGTACTATTTCTCGATACTGCCCATTCCACTCAGACTTGGTTGGATGTTACTTGTGGCAGCTCTCTCACATTCTGATTTCAACACCTTCAGCTGCCATTGTTCTTCTTTGACCATCATTACCGACTCTTCATTTAAATCCTCAAGCAGCAGTTTCACCTTGTCTTCAAGTGACCACCCATGCAAAATGGGGGTTAACAAGTCCCAAATCCTTCATCTCAAATTCTGAAGTAAGCTCCCTCTTGCACTGAGCTATCAGTTGCTCCTCTCCAGTAAGGAACAGGTCATCCACATATAGGACTAGGATCAAGACATGGTTTTGAACAACCTTAAAGTAAAGGTTGGAATCAACAGTGCTCTTGGAGAATCCCAAACTGTGAAGGTAACTGTTATCACCTAAACTGTAGTTACCCCTGTGGATGTATCCATTAATGGATGGCAATAGGGAAAGGCAACTCAAAAGGTGCAACCACGATCACCTCGACCTCCAGTAGATGGTTCTCACGCGAGTCGAGGCAACCTTCGCTTTATGTTATCTAGCCCAGACAACAAAGGGGGAAACCCGATCTACTCCCGACAGGAGAGATCAAAACCAAGACACCAAATCAAGTTAATTCTAAGTGAAGTAAGGTGTATGGTTTATCCTAGACCTAAGGATGAAGTCACAAGACAAGTGAGGGGTTCAATGAGTATAGCTTTGGTTCATTGTTGATGTGAGAGTGACTTATAATATTTGAAATGGGATCCAAGATTGAAGTACTAGTTCAATTGTGAGAAAATCCACTGCCTTGGGAACCGTGTCCAATGCAGAGCAGTTAGGGGTTGAATTGGGGCTAACTAGTACAAGTGACAAGCTTGATTGTGAGATATGATAACATCAAAGGGTTTAGTCCACCAAACAAGGATCAAACCACAAGTTAATCCAACAATCTAGGAAAGTCGAATTGGAGAGAGATCAGTGCCTTGGGAATGGGGATTAATGGAGTCAAAAGATTCACTTATGGTTTGTGACCCCTATGGCATAAGACAAGTGGGCTATTAATAGTTTGATGGATGAATGATTCTAGATCTAGCAATTCATGGTTTTACCTAAGTGGACCACAATCCCTTAAAACAAGGAATGTTATCCCCAAGGCAAGATTTTACAAAGTGACCCACTAGACCTAGGTTTTAAATTATGCTCGTTCCAAATCCACCAAAATCTCATGTACCCATGTCCTAGAAGTGGACCAACTCAATCTCCCAAGGAAGTGCGACTTTACCCAAGGAGGCTAAAATGTGGGATAAATGACTCAAGACAAGTCCAATGGCATCCAAACTTTAGATCCAAGTGGTTTAAGCAAGTGAGAGTATGGATCTATAATTTCATAGCAATCCGATGGCTAGATCTTACTAGATCTGAGTTTAAAGATACCAAGTCGTCCAAAATGGGGATTAAATCCCTTAAAATGTGGAATAGGGTCCACAAGGTAGAAATCAGAAAAGTGACAGTCTGGGGGTAGGTTACTGGATGTGTAGATCATGAAACAAGCGGGATCTCAACTACCCATCAACTAGATCTAGGGTAACTCACCTTCCCCAAGGAGTGCGACCTCACTTGGAGAGGCTAATTTGGCCTGGGAAGGGGGTCAAATGGAGGCCAATCCTCAACAAACTATAGATCCGGGATGTCGTGGATACCATAGAGGTGGGTTTTCAATACTATACCCAACAACCCACTAGATCTTAGTAGATCTGAGAAAATGTAACAATGAGGGTTTGAAGAAATAAGGGTTTTATCAATTTATGAGCTATGTCAATGGATTGGATCAAGATAAGAGAAACAAACCTGTGGATCTTACCTGGGTAACCTTGTAGATGCCTTGATGATGATGATCTATGCAAACCCGATCAATTTGAGAAGCTTTGAGGTAGTTTTCTATGCAATCAATTTAGTCCAAGAAGCCAATGCGCCCTCTCTCCTGCACAACAAACGTCAACAATATCAGATTTGATGTAATCAAGAGATAAGACTAATGCCACAAGAGAAATAACAGAAAGATAGCATAGATCACAATGATACTAATGATAACCCCCTGATACAAGCAAATGCCAAGAAAGTCGATTTGAAGAAGCCTTGCAAAATCGCCCTTGTTGAAGTCGCCCTCCTGTAGACAAGACAATGATTTCCAAAATAGATAGATCTTACCACAAATTCCAAATGCTAGGTTGCAATAGACTTTCCAATCACCATCTAAGAACACCAGATGCAAAGGAGACCACAAGAATTTCCACAAGAAAGTCTTTTTATACCAATAATCCAAGAGCCAAAGACCCCTTACAATGAGAAGCTCTCTCCTTTAAATAGGAAGGAGAGGCATCAAAATCCTAACCACTTTTTGAATGAGTGGCTAAGATTAAAAGATACAAATGTCTAATCAATGGTTGAGATGAGCTCAACAATAAAATACATGGATCACTCATAAAATATAACATAAGTGGACAAAATCGCCCTAGAAGAGGGGAATCCCACCATATCATGATGACAAAATATAATAAGAAGCTTATGGTGGGTCCAAGGGGTAATTTTAGCCACCCTTGGTCAATCCCCATAGCACAATAATAATTAAATAGTCATCAATATACCAAATCGTGCCTCTATGGACAAATCGTAGGCCTCAAAAGACCTCAGAAATCATCAGAAAGTGCCATAAGTGATGGATGCGGGTCCCGATGAAGCTGAAACTGCTGGAGGAGGTGTGGAAGACATCAATCCATCAATCACTGATCATCCCATGCCAAAACATTGCCTCAGTAGCCCAAATCGAATTCCTCAATAGCCATTTCTACCAATCCTGAAATGCCTCGGGAAGCGTGAAACTGCCCCAAACTGCCTCCTGGAGTGCCTGCACTGTCAAGGTGAGGGCAGCAGTGTGTCCGGGAGGGGGGTAATATGGTAAAAACAAGTGGCTGGACCACCCCCTCCAAGCACAGCGCCCTAGGTCAACCGGATAAAAATCACATCTTCTCTGACAGGGTCTCCGACAGACCAAAACTGCACTGGGATAGCCTACTGAGGCTCAATCATCACTGTAAGTGCCCGGAACTGAAAACAAACTGTCTCATTGGACTCAGAAGGTCCAAATCCATCCAAGATGTGTACTCATACACCATATGAGTCTCTACATGATCAAAATATATATCCAATATACCGGAACAGGTCAAATAATAATAATCTGTAAATGATCAAATACTGCTGTAAACCATGAATCATCATCATAACCCTGTAGCTGATGCATAGAATCATCATGTACATGTACATAGACCATATATCATCAATCCATATCATCACAAGGTCCAACCATCTCATGTCCTATGGTTGACCTTGGTCAAACTAGGTTTGACCAAGTCAACATGACCAAATATAACTCAGACCATCATTAGAAGCTGCTGCAAAGTGTCAAAGGTTAATGCATGCTCTACAACTTATTCAAATAAAAATTATAACACAAAGTAATCATTACTAGCGATCTAAATCCAAATATATAATGTCATTAATTATTATTATTACTCAGACTAGACTTTCAAGATCATACTCACTTCATAGCTGTGATCAATTTGCTAGTGAAGGGTGAAGGCTAAAATAACTGGCTAGGCTAAGGGATGACTTGACTGACTTAACTTTGTGACACTTTGGCAAAGGGAAAGGGAATACACACCGTAGTATATACTGAATGAGAAACAACACAGGGAAAGGCGGTGTCTCACAAATGGATGAGTTGTTCAAAGAGGGTTTATTCACCTTTAACAGATGCGCACAATCCATAATACAAATGAGGCTAGCAATAATTTAGATATAGCATTTAAGTTCCATTGCTTTTTGGGCCTGAAGTTTCCATAGCCTTGATCTATGTGTGTTTATAAACACATTGCATAGATTTACATTTATTTAGGCTTTCTGCTGTAGGTGTGTTTTTAAGGCACTTGTTTACCTGAGCACTTCTAGGTGTGTCACAGGCAGCTTGTTTACCTAGGTATTTACATTTCCAAAAGATATAACATTTTATTTTTATGGCCATTTTCATTTGGCATGCCTTTCATTCATGTGTGTTTAGAAACACATTGCATGAATGGGCTTTTCATACAAGATATAACATTTCATTTTCCAGACTTTGTATTCATGGCAGCACTAAAAGTTTCAGGTTTAGCCAACACAACTTTAGTGACTAGGGGGAATTCACAAGGAACTCCAACTCACCATAAGTAAGTTTTGTCACCAACTCAGAGCCGAGACACAATAAACAAGGAAGCTCATCCAATATAGAGGCTACAGTGGGGAAAAGTCCTCCATGCCACTAGTCAAGTAGTAAGTCAGGGTGATAAACTAAAAGGTAGGTAATGGATGGATGAAGACAATGAATAATGGAGCCAACACTAGCAAGCCAAGGTATGGTGGAATGATCACCTCTATTCTCCCTAAGGAGGGTAAAACCAATGAGTATGAATAATGAACTTCTAAGTCTAAGTAGGGACAATATAATATACATAATAAGCTCAACCAGGTCCACATATCTATATGATCGCTAGATCATGACACTAAGTGCTAAGACATGCTATAAGAATAAGTATAAAAGCAATATAACCATAACACAATGATATACCTGCTAAGTCATATACCTGAATGCTCATCATCTGAACCATCATCTGTCCTCTGAAACTGCCACTGTAAATCTGGGCACTACTGACTGCTCTGTACAAATGGTATAATGGCTATATCGGTCATCTCTCTGAGTGTCCTGAGACTCAGTCATGGCAATAGGGAATAGATATACTTTCCAAAATCTGATAGTGATCCAATATAGATGCTCATCTCAGCATCTCAATGTAAGGGAACTGGCTGAATAGTGTACTGGAATCTGACAAAAAATGCATGGTAGCTCGGCTACTATATATGTGATAACAGTAACCATCAATCCTAGCATACCAGACCCTTGGGGCCTGTTTGAGTCCATACAAAGCTTTCTTTAGCTTGCACACATGAGACTGCATTTCATGAGTCACAAAACCTTCAGGTTGCTCAATGTAGAACTCTTCTTCAACTTCTCTATTAAGAAAAGTTGTCTTTACATCCATTTGATGGAGTTTCCATCCAAAGACAGCAGCGAGGGAGATGATGGTCCTGATGGTGGTATACCTGGCAACAGGAGCAAATGTTTCATCATAGTCTATGCCTTCCTTTTGTGAGAAACCACGTGCCACAAATCTTGCCTTATATTTCTCAATGCTGCCATCAGCAGCATGCTTGATTTTTTAGAGCCATTTGGAAGTCACCACAGACTTCCCTTTTGGTCTAGGAACAACTTCCCACATATTATTTTTCATAATGGAATTATATTCTTCTATCATGGCATCAATCCATACCTGATGAGTTTCTGCTTCTTTGAATGTAGAAGGTTCTGCATCAATGAGCTTACTCATAAGACCCGAGTACTTCTGGGGCTTCTTGCTTTCTCTGAATGTCCCAGAAGGAGCTTTATGCTTCTCTCCTTCCTGCAATATCTCTCGACACCAAGCAGGTCTTCTCTTGGAAGGAGGAGCCTCAAGTAGTTCTTCAGCTGGTCTTTCTGGTTCTGAGGAAGTATCTAGAATTGGAGGCTCATCTTCTTCCTCCCTCCAATTTTCTGAATGAGGAGAGTTTGGAATGTCGGAAAGAGATTCTTCTGTATCTTTTGTAAGTTCTTTGGAGTGGCGGAAAACAGCTTCCTCATGAAATATCACATCTCTGCTGACTTCAATGTATCTTTGACCAGGAACAGATGCGGTAGGCTTTTGAATTTCCACTGTACCCAATAAATGTCCCTTTCTTTCCGGAAAGCTCCAGCTTTAATCTCTTTTCTTTTGGCACATGGATGTAGACTGGAGTGACAAAGATCCTCATGTGGTCAACTGCGGGTTTCTTACCTGTAAAGACTTCTTCTTGAGTCTTTTCCCCCAAAATGGCATGAGGACTTTTGTTTTGAATGTAGACAGCAGTACCAGTAGCCTCAGCCCACAAAGACAAAGGAAGATCTAGATCACACAACATGGCTTTAGCAGCCTCACAAACTATTCTGTTCTTCCTTTCTGCAACCCCATTTTGTTGGGGGTTGTAAGGTACAGTCAACTCCCTCTTGATTCCTGCTTCTTGGCAAAAGTCATCAAAATCATTAGATTCAAACTCACCTCCATTGTCTGACCTCAAGATACGGATGTGTCTTCCTGTCTGATTTTCAATCAGTGCCTTGAATTCCTTAAACTTATCAAAAGTTTCATTTTTAGCCTTTAGAAAGTAAATCCAAGATTTACGAGAGTCATCATCAATGAACAGTACATAGTATAAACAACCACTTAAAGAAGGTGAAGACATGGGTCCACAAATGTCAGAGTGAATCAAATCCAAAATCCCTTTTGATCTGCTATTACTCTTTGAAAAGGACTTCTTGGAATTTTTACCAAGGGCACAACCTTTGCAAATACCACTATGCTCATTAGAAAACTCAAGCATACCTGTAACCATCTTTTGAAGACCAGGGAGAGCTGTATAATGAAGGTGCCCAAACCTTCAGTGCCATAACTCACAAGGGTTGATTGTACTGTGAACCAAAGCTTGAGTAGAATGCCCAAATGCCTTGTAAAGGCCTCCTTTTCGAACCCAAATCAATTCTGCTGCACTCAACCTTTCATTCTTTGACCATAGCAGAACCTTTTTGTCCATGAATATAACTCTGTAGCCTTTATCTTCTAAGCCAACAACGGAAAGTAGATTTTTCTTCAAGCCTGGAACATACAGTATGTCTTCAATGTGCAACATGGTCCCTGAATCAAGTTGAAATGAAACTGCACCCATTCCCTCAATTTTGTAGGTGGAGTCATCTCCAAGTTCTACTTGAGTGGCAAACTTCTTCTTTCTGTAACTTGAAAGAACTTCACGAGAACCTGTCATATGTTTTGATGCTCCACTGTCCACCAACCAAGAATTTGAGTTGTTGGTGATGGATCCTGCTAGAGCAGAAATCAAGTAGTATTCTCTTCTTGACTCTTCTTGCTTGGAAGACTTGGCATTCTTCTTCTTCTTTAGTTCTTCTTCTTCAGCTGTAGATGCTTGGAACCTTCTTTTGCACCTTCTCTGTGGCTGCCTGCAGTCTCTAGCATAATGTCCCTTTTTGTGACAGTTAAAACATTCAATTTGTGACATATCAATTTGCTTACCTTGTGGCATCTTTTCTTTCTTCTTGGGAGGGAAGGGTTTATTGAACTTTTTCTTAGTCTTGGCTGTTAGTGCAAGATTCCCTTCCTTAGGACCTGTTATCACACAACTTGTAGTTGCCCCTAGAGGTATCCCATCCGGGACGGTAGAGGAGACAGGCAACTAAAGAGGTGACCCAAGAGATGCCACAGTTCCCAAGGCAAGGTGTAAGTCACGTCAACCGAGGCACTCTTCGCTTTAGGTCAGGGTGTAACTAGACCAAGGGGGAGGCCCTATACCCAATCACAGTTGATTGGATCAAACAAAGGTTTCTAAGGGTAGGTAAATGATGAGTTACGGAAACCAATGCAAGGTTAAGTGGACCTAAGAGTTAAGGAATGGTTGAAGCTGGTGTAAGAGATTGTCAGTGTTTCAACCTATGTATGGTTTAGGCCACATGATGGGGTATGATGACTAGGTATAGTACCATGTGTTTACACAAGTGGGTCTTGTTTTCTCGGGAAGTGTGAAAGGGTTCTAGGTAGGCCCACAAGGTGAAGTTATGTGTGAAGTTGGTACTATAGGTTGGATAAAGGCTAGATCTATGAATCTAGGTTGATTCTAGGGGTACCCACGTAATAGATCTAGGGTTGGGCACAATTCCCAAGGAGTGTGACTTGCTTTAGAGAAGGACTAGTGCCTTGTTAGATGGGCTAATGGGGTCTAAAAGTATGCCAAATTATAGATCGGGACACCTAGAAGCCAAGTCAAGTGGGTTAAATGAGATCCAATGATCGGATTTTGCTAGATCTAGGTTTTCAAGTAATTACCCTAAGTGGACCACAATCCCTTGAAACGAGGAATGCTACCCCCAAGGCGGATCGTGACAAAAAGACAGTCTAGACCTAGGTTTCAAGGTATGGGCATTACAAATCCACGAAAATCTCAAACACCCACCTCCTGGAAGTGGACAAAGTCACTTTTTCAAGGGAGTGCGACTTGCTCAAGGAAGGCTAAAAAGTGGGTTTGGTGGACCAAATCAAGTCCAATGGCCACCAAACTGTAGATCCAAGATGCTAGTACCCCGATCTATGCATGCCCAAAAAAAAAAGTCAATCCAAGGGCTAGATCTTAGTAGATCTGAGTTTTGAGGTGCCAAGAAATTCAAAAGGGGGTTTTAACCCCTTAAAACATGGAGAGATGTCCACAAGGTAGTTTTCACCAAAGTAAGAATCTGGGGGTAGGTTATCAAGTGTCTAGATTGCAAATCAAGTGAGATCTCACCTACCCATGTGCTAGATCTAACCAAACAAGCCTCTCACTAGGAAGTGCGATTTGGGTCAAGGAGGGCTTTTTGCCTTGAAAAGTGGGTCAATTTTTAGCCAATGCTACAACAATAAAAAGTAATAAATAGGTAACTATTCCTAATAGTAGTTAATAATATTAAAATATAGTTTATGAAGAGAAGTGTCTCTTCAATATGTGATGGCCAAGCCATATTTAAGGCAACCATATCCTTTGTAATTTATCATCATCTTTATATCATCAAATATTATTATTATCTATTACTCAAAATGAGAGTCGGATTCGACTATTAACCTAGTGAACGGATTCGTTCACCGCATTTGGTATCAGAGCTTCGTGCTAGATTCCGGCCTTTGGCTGTCTTTGGGCTTTTAGCCATTAACCAGGGTTTCCCTAAAGTTTGGTCTTTGACCATAAAGTGGCCTTTGGCCAAAACCAGATTTTTTGAAACTCTTCCTCACTCACTTCCATCTTCCAGCTCTCTCCACATTTTATCTCTTCCCCGTCGTCCTCATACACCTCCCCTGCGCACTCGTCTCCCACACCCTCGCACTCTCCACAGCTCCCATCTCACCCCTTCGCCCTCCACGCTCACGCCAATGTTCAACCTGCACTCCTTCCCCAACTGCACGCTATTCCCTCTGCCGCGCATCTCAACACTCCACCTTCACGCCACTCCCTTATCCTCCATTCCCCCACGCTCTCCCTGCCAGTCCACACACACTCCATCCACGCGTCCGCTCGTTCCTACCCTGCGCCATCCATTGCTCCCTTCCCTTCACGCGGCCTCCCTCCTGTGCTAGCCCTGCACCCACACCCTTCCACGGGGCCTCCCTTCTGCCATCTCCCTTCGCGCCCGCCTCTCGAGCTATTGCCCCCCCCACCACCATTCCACCGCCTCTCGTGCTACCCCCCCCCACCACGCCATTACCCAACATCCACTTCTTACATCGTTCTCCACGCTGCTGCCTTTCCAAGAACCTCACGTCCATACTTCCCCCGCCTTCACGTTGTCAAAAACCCTAATTTTATATATTTAAAAAAAGAAATTTATAATATTATTATTATTGTAAAATAATAATAATTATTGTACATTTAAAAAAATCCCTAATCTCATTGGATCCAAATAATATTATTATATTGAAATAATAATAATTATTATATTTAGTTGAAAAAAAAAACTATATAAAAATTATATATAGTTTAAATAATAATAATAATTATTAATCAATTATTATTTTTGAAAAAAAAAAAAAATTATATTAATAATAATATTATTATTAGCTTTTAATAATAATAATTATTATTAGGGGAGGCAGGAGGGGGAGGGGTTTTCATTAGCCCCGATGGACATCTGATATTCACTTATTCCTGGAATTGAGGAGTAGAATCCAACAACATGGCGGAAGCCCTGGCCCTTTGGCAAGGCTTAAACCAAGCTCTTCTCCATGGCGCACAGCAAGTAACTGTAGTAGGAGACTCCAGGATGATTATCCAATGCATAAACACTATGAACTTACCAGCATCCATGTGACTTCGTCAGGTTCTCCAAAGAATTGCTCTGCTCATTCCTCTTTTCCAGGACATCGAATTCTTCCACGTCCTCCGGAAGAATAATGGACAGGCTGACAAAGCAGCAAACGAAGCAATTAACTTAAGGAAAGGGTTTCTTAAAGTCAATGAAGAAATCAATTGGGTTTCTATCCCGTAGCTCCTTGAGCTCGTATCCGAACATGCAAGTTATGGGCAGTTGGCATGGGATTATAAAGGCACGTGTCTTGCGCCACCTTTGCCGAATGGATTTCACTTGGGGGTGTGATATGTTCTTCCTCGAGGACATCTTCCTCCCCACCAGCCTGCATTATCTCCCACTCACCTCCGCACACCTCTCTTCAGCAAGGGTGACGGCATCTCCGCCAAGGCTGATGATGAATCGTACCAGTTTTCGTACCAGGGATCAGGGTGTACAATGGAGAAAGATCTGCTTGCCTTTAATTTACCACCTAGACGTCACCATGCGTGGGGGTTTGCCTTCCTCATCCTAGCTCAGCCTGCACGCCATCGTCACAGGGGTTTTCAAAGCCACGTCTAATTATTACAACATGCTGGTGCATGATTCTCAGGAGATTACCAATCTCAGCAGTACGAGTTGTTATTTAAGGAACAGTACGATTCTGGGTAAAGGAGCCATCCGAAAAGGCTGAAGGATTCGGCGGCATGCGAGGATTTAAGGGCATTTATGCCTAATTCATTCCATGGAGTGGACATCAGCATTATAAACGGCAATTCCCCTTGCTCTGGCTCTAAAAGATTTACCATTCTTGCTATAAAAGAGGTTTCTACAGGAAGGTGGAATTTGTTACTTCTCGACGTTAATCTGTGTAACCCGGTTAGTAGTTGGTACCTGCTCAAAATCATGGCTGATACTGGAGACTCTGCGGCTTCTTCCCCTGATCCATTGCTGGAATTGGAGGCGGAAATTCGGGTGCTCCGTCGTCGAGTTCGAAGGCAGGGAGAACTTATGAACCGCATGGACGCGCAAGGAGGAAGGCGACTGGATAGGCTGGATGATGAAGTTGGTAGCACCCGCGAAGAGTTTGCGGTAGCCCTGGAGACCCTGGAGATGAAAATCATGGCCGCCATCGAGAACCTGGATCAAAGGCTACAGAATCTGGAATTAGCTATGGAGAACCTCCGAGGAGCCGGAAATCCAAGTTCGAGCAAGAATCCTTCAAAGGCAAACTCGTCTGTAGGGGCACGCCACCGTTAAATCCTATCTAGGTTCTTCTCTGTTTATCTGTCTGTTTTCAGTTTTACTGTTTCAGTTTGAAAAACACAAAAGTCCTGATCAATTACAGGCATTTGTAATTAACGGTAGCATGACTGATAGACCTGCTATAATTTTGGCTTGTAAAACAGTGGGTGGCTTTGCCACAGATCTTTAATATAAATCTTAACCGTTTTTGTCAAAAAAAAAAATAATAATAATAATAATTATTATAAAAAAAAAACAAAAAAAATCAATTCTTTTTGAAATAAGAATTGTTTGAAGAAACAAAGCAAATTCAAGCCAAAGAAGACCAAGTCAAAGAAGAAATTAAAGGCAAAGTCCAAGCAAGACTCCTTATCATCAAAGAAGTCGAAGAACACTTATCATCGAAGAAATCAAGTCAAAGTAAAGGAAGGCTCATCAAGAAGTCGAGACACGTTAACGACAAGGATGACCAAGTTCGACATTATGAGCAAGGAACAAAAAATGTTAGACCAAAAAATGACGCAGAACCATAATACATTAATGGAGGTGTTACAAAGACTAATGCAAAAAAAGGACCAAGTCGGTAGTCCAAATGTGCTAGATGCCTCATCTCATATTTTCACACAGGAAGCACTTGCCAAAAATCAAGATATAAAGGAGGAAATAAATAATTACGAAGCAGAAATAATACGCTTGAACAAAATCGTTAGCGACAAAGATGAAGAACTAATGCAGTTACGACATAAATTAGAAAGTCAAGAATCAGAGGTCGGCCAGTGTCGACAACAGATAAAAGTTCTTCAACAACAAAATGACGACTCTAAAAAGACACATAAGTCAGAGATCGCGAAGAGTAATAAAGCATTATCTAACAATGCTGAAGAAATCTTTAGACTAAGAAATCATAACAAGATACTAGTCACAAAAATTAAGAAGTTGAAAAATAGTCGGAAGATAGAACAATCTTTGGATGACATTGAAGGGAAACTTCTAGACAAACAGGAAGAAAATAGTTGTATCAGAAGTCATAATGAAGATCTTAAGGAACAACTTAAGACATATGAAGCTAACAGAAAATCGCAAGTCGAATTGATTAAGAAGTTTCAGAATGATAATAGGCAGTTAGAAAACAAGTTGGAAAAAATACAGAACAAAAACTTAAATCCTCAGGAGACGAAAATACAACTTCCAACTCAGATCAATGCTCTAAAGGCGACATCCGAAAACAAAAATGACATCGTGAAAGTTCCTTATCGACACCCCAACCATAAAAATCGATATTTGAAAAAGTGGGAAATGTCGAAAGATAATGGTACTAATGTGATCAAATTTCCTGACGACACATCAGTAGGGAATCCCATCAGTCCACAACAAATCAATTTGGGATGGATTCATCCGTCGACGTATCGGAAGTTATGCTCTACACTTAGCAGTTCATATCGACATGTTTCGGCGGCCACGACATTGCAAAGAACAGTGCGACAAAATTATAAGGCTTTGAGGACAAAGCCTCTCTAAGAGAGTGGCAATGCTACAACAATAAAAAGTAATAAATAGGTAACTATTCCTAATAGTAGTTAATAATATTAAAATATAGTTTATGAAGAGAAGTGTCTCTTCAATATGTGATGGCCAAGCCATATTTAAGGCAACCATATCCTTTGTAATTTATCATCATCTTTATATCATCAAATATTATTATTATCTATTACTCAAAATGAGAGTCGGATTCGACTATTAACCTAGTGAACGGATTCGTTCACCGCAGCCAATCACCACCAAACTGTAGATCCAACTAGGGGTGGATGCTATAGAGGTGGGTTTTCAATATCTTTTCAAAAGCAAGGCTAGATCTAAGTAGATCTAAGAAATACCAAAAACAAGGGTTTTAATTGATTAGGGTTTTATTGATCTAGAAACCATGGATCGCTGCCATTCTTGAGAAATACATTGTACATTTTAATGGGACTGTCCCATGGGTTTGTGGCTTGTTGAATGTGAGGGTAATATCTAGAAAAGAAATTCATCACAACTCTCGTGGAATGATGCATATAACGTGGAAAAGTCCAAGAAGGCTAGCATGTCTCATCTTTGTGGGACATAGTCGCCCACTTAAAAGGGGCTCCCATGGTACCACATATATTTATAAAAGAATATTATCATTTTAATGTTGAGTTTCCCTTTCTATGCGTTGAATGGAAAATATGATTGAGGATCACATGAGTGAAGAAGATATAATAATATATTATAACGTGCCTTTCCTTTACCTCATGTAAAGCATGAAAAAGGTTTTTGGATAATGGATCAGCCATTACATATGCCATGTTGGATCGATTCTACTTCTTGACCACATTTGAGGAGTTCGAACTGCATGGGAGAGCTCTATTTTGAGTTGCCTGCACACCTTGATGGAGCGCCCTCTTGGAGACTTGGTTTTGTTACCATAGGGACACACTTTTGTAGAGTGACCCTCTTTAGAAGTTGAAGTTTGGTGGTGACTTATGGACGTCTTTTGTTGAAGAAGCTTCTTGAAGGGGCCTTTGGAGGCCATGTGACATCATCACCAACCACTCGTTCCTTCCTTGTTGGAGCATTTTCCCCTCATTAAGGGACCCCATGTATCTCATGATTGTACAAGTGGCATTGACCACCTTATTTTATCATATTGTCAGGAGTTAGTTGCTTGTAGTGGGGATTTGTATTATTTTACCCCACCATAGGCTAAATCTAAGGAAACAATTGATATTTTATTGTAAAGGATGTTTTAGCCTCTCCTATAAATAGAGAGGCACTTCCTCATTTAATTTCATTGTTGGACATTGAGAGTTGTTCCTTTTTTGGAGCTTCATCATATCGTTCTTGTGTGCACTTATGGTGTTAAGGATTCTCTCTATGTGGTGAAAGTGTTGTCAATTCTTGAAGCTTCTTCTTCTTGTATCTATGATTGTGCTTAAGGGTTAATGGTGGAATCCTCAAATCTTCTACAAACCTCTCAAAGTTGATCCTAAGAATAGTCATTGATAACTCTTGGAAGGAGGGTGTCTTGAGCTCTTGGTTCGCACATTCTCCTTTGTTGATTTGGGTAAGTGTTTTTGCCTTGTCTTGATTATGCATTTGGCTCCTTGGTAAGGGTTTAAAGATATTTGCTTTCTCCATAGTTGATCTTGGGTGGCTAGGGACTTTCCTTCGTTCAAGCTCCCTATGGTAGACCTTGAAGTCCATTGTTTATCCTCATTGGGTAAGTGACAAATTTCTAATACCCGATCCCTAATCTTTGAAGGAAGTAGATCAATTCTTGAAAGGCATTCTTGTTGGCCTCACTTACCATTTGAGTCACCTTGACTCCATGACCCTAGTTGGATATTGGCACTGATCTCCAGGTCTCTCCATCACCTATTCAAAAACCCTAAAAACTACAACCTCGTTTTGCTAAGGCTATCTCTTCCAAATCACCTTGTGCCCTCATTGCCATAGCCTAGCAATCCTATCCTAGGGACGTCCCTCAAGTTGGAGAAGAGCCAATGGGAAGTGCATAGAGGTAGTTATCGTGGTGACAATGGGTAACACCTCTCAAGTTACCGTGAACTAGTAGCAATCTTTGGGGCTTTAACTTCACTTGTTACTTTGCACAGTAGCAAATCTAATATGATAATAATACACAAGTATGTTACAAATACACATTTTCTAACAACTCAATGATCATCATTTTTTAACTCATCTAGTCTAACATTAGTGTCACCCTTAGAACCCTTTTACATGTGAGAGTCCTAAGTCAGCATGCATAGCTTAGCTACCTAAGTCGAGTGAGGGTAAATGAAGTGAAGTACATACATAGGGAGGAAAGGGGTCTTTGTGAAATAACCATCATAGTAACATAAGTGTGTTGGTCTATCCTTAACTTTCAAGAGTTAAGATTTTTTTAAATATTTCTTCCATATGTGTGCCTAAGGAAGTGATGTATGGGTCATCCATCCTTGCACCTTCATATTGCGATCACTTTATTTTAGTTTTCATTTGATATTTCATTCATTTACATTTCATTTAAGCCCTTTCATTGGATTAGTCCTTTTTTCTTTAGATTTGGCTTTGATAACCTAAGACAAGGGAACCTGGTTTTTGCAAGGGGAGTATCTCCCATAATTTTCCATTTGCTTTTGTATTTAATTTATAATCAAATCCCTATTGAAGAGTACAAGACTCTTTTGACTTTATTTGATGCATTCATACAATGGAATAGTAATGAGACCATGTGTTATTATTAATGATAGATCATTCACAAAGTGGAAAGTGAATGGGATGGGTGAATTGGTTAGCGATATGAAAAATGGCTAAGTAAAAAGTTATGAAATTGAAGAAACCACTTGACTTAGTTCACCAAGGTACAAATCAACCTTTGTACTAACACACTTACTAAGTTAGAAGAATAACACTAAGGTTATACTCAGAGACGAGCAACAGTTTAAGTATATGAGTCATTATAGAAGCATACATGTAACATCTCATGCTAACATACCGTCACACCAAGAAACACGCTAAGGGTAAACGAGGGTTAGAGATATCACATCACTAGAGGACCAAGCACTATCTCTGACTAGGCACATTAAGGCACGTTGACCATCTAACAAAGTTGAAGTACCTCTAACCAATGATCTATGGTGAAGCCACAAATCTCATCTTAGGAATAGGAACTACTGATCAAAATCACCCCTACTAAAAGAAGGGTAACAATTACTAAGGAAAATGCTAGTGCCTAGAATCCATTGGGCACATGGGGACATAAATGAAAAGATCATGCTAAAGGCTCATGCAATGAAGAAGGATCTACAATTACATAATCTAGTCCTTTTACTAAAACATTCAAAGGGATAGATCTAATGGTTATATGAATAACTTTCTACAACAAGGATGAATTTACAATGGAGCAATCTATTACATAGTCCTTTTAACTATTACATTAGGAAGGAAATATGTAAGTTACAACTATGAAATGCAAGAGGAAAGACACTTCCTACTTAATAAATTCAATTAAGCAAAACATTACCATACAAGAATTGCTCCAAGTATATATCCATCACAATGAAATCCTCCTATGAAAATATTCCAGCATCAAGGCTCCAACAAAGATCTTATTATATTCCCCAAGCCCAAAATATATGCAAGGCAACCAAAAGAAATCTCCCAAAACCATCCAACCATCTAACCATGAAATCCTGCAAGCTTAACACTTGTGAAAAATTTTCACAAGTAATGTGACCAAAATCACAAGGTAGTAATATGTTGTAACAACTGGCTCCAACTTGGGGACATGTGCTCTAAAGGGAGAGTGCATGAGAACCTCAAAATATCTGGTTGTAACTCCTTGAAAATAAGAAAGAAGGCAAGAGAACTCTATGTGGTGGGATGGCTCAATTCACATCGCAAAACCCCCATGTTTATTATAATAGCTAAAGCTCAAAATTTGGCTTTTAAAAAACAAAACATAAGCCAATAATGCCCAAAATAACATGCATAAAACCATGCCGACATGTTGAGCTTATTTCTCCTAGTGCTCTTCAAGGGATTTTTCCTTCTACCCTAGTCTACTTAACATAGAAAGATGAAAGTGCTAGGTGTAATCATACAACCAATGCAACTATGCTAGCACTTTATCAATTACATACATTTTTCCCTTGTGTTTAATGATCAAATAAAACAAGGAAATCTGGAAAATGAGAAAGACATGGTGGAATGTCCATGAGTGCCATGCTGAAATATAGAGGACTGTTACAAGCAAAACCAAGCATACCAAACCCATGCCAAGATTGACATGCATTCATACAAGAAGACTCTATCCATTAATGGATAGGGCTCATATAAATTTCTTGAGGACAAGACAAACCATCATACCTTGGCAAAGCATCCCTCTTATCCTCAAGAGACAAAAAAGTAGACTCCTCCCAGTCATGTGTGCATGAAGATAAAGCACAAAATACATCTTCAAATCTGGAAATACATTTCTATTTGCTTGTTATGACTTGTTGGCCCAAATTAGAAGATTGGAAATTTATGCAAATTATTTCAGATCGGATCCCTTGATGCCCCATACAATTTCTAGCCAATAAATATTCATTTCCAACCACTATTTTACATGAAATTTCACAAAAATCTCAATGTGAAAGTGGCTGGAAATTATCTTTAAATTTATGCAAGTTTTCTGAATTTTTTAATGACATACATGGTTGGAAATTGTGCATAAAAACTTCTGAAAATGACCTTATTAAATGTTGTTATAATTCTGTATTATATGTAGGAAATGAAGGCTGAAAATTTTATTTATTTTCACCCTTATTTCCAGCCAACTCATCAACACAATAAGGCTGCCAAAACACCACCCAGAGGTGCCAAGCGATATATGAAACTAACTTCAGAGACAGTGTTGTTGAACCCTACAAACATTTCAGTGAATGGTGCGCACTGGACATTATGGCAATTGCTACCCAAAGCTTATGCCCTTAGGGACTAAATTTTAGAATCTTGCTAAATGCCGTGATAGGATAAGGCCACAGCCCATAGGTGAAATGCAAATGGGAAGTCTTATGCACTGAAATACCACAATTCAAGGGCATGGTCCTCTAGAGTAGCCCTGCCCCAGATACAGACGACTTCCTTAGGCTTAAGTGCCATGTCTAACTAGTTGGCCAGGGACTTGCACCTGGTGTCGACATCCCTTTGAAACGCGTACCATTCAGGTGGATGGCTTAGTACTCAGTCAACCTCACCAGTGAACCAGTGCCATATTAGCTATTCAGGTGAGCAGAGGATAGAAAAGGAACAAGATAGCTTAATACTCGTCTACGTCGTTAACAATCCAATGCCCAGTTGGCTATTTTTACTTCTTTGCTAGTCTAATTCTTACTAAAAATTTAAAAAATAAATCAGCACTAAAATTTACATGTAAAGCAGCTTACAAGTGTTGTTTTTCCTGCATCTGGGTGGGAGATGATGGCGAAATTCCTCCTTCTATGAATATTCTCTTTAAAACTGGGGGCGTTGCCCTCTGTGCCTTCGACCGAACTCTCCTCTTCCGTAGCGTCGGCATCATGTTCTTCGATTGTTCGTCTTAAGCTACCATTTTCTGTCAAATGTAATCCATTTTCGGCGCTAATTTTTATGTGAGCATCTTCTTCAATAGTTGGAGAGGGAGATAGAGCAGCTCGGTTGACTGAGAAATTTCGTTGTATGCAGTTATGTAGACCAAATTGCAGTGCATTAATTATTTTTTTATCTGAGATGAAGCTGCTAGTTTCAAAATTTAGGAATTTGGGCTTGTAGACAAGGGCATTATTGGTGATGTCAGGGTTGCAGCGACTGAGCGTCGAAAGCGAACATGGCAACGGAGATCGCATAGAGAGTAAGGTAGCCATTGTTATTTGCTCACAGAAACACCGACCACCATCAAAAGCCTCGAGCCAAGCCAACAAAACCAAAAGATACGTATGTGGATACGTCTGTGTTTGAATGGATATATTAAGCGATAAGAGAATGCAAAAGCTTGTAACATGGTAGGAAATTATGGAGGAATAAATTAGTTTAATTAGGACGAGCAACTGAGCTTTTTACTCGTGTGTGTTTGGATGGGTATATCAAGCAATAAGAGAATTTAAAAGCTTGTAATATGGTAAGATAAATATAGTCCAGGGAGGAGCAATGGGGTTTTTACTCCATGCGTGCTTGGATGCAAAAGTTGGTATATAGTTCAAGGAGGTACCAGTGGGGTTTTTATTTCTCTGTATTTGGATGGATATACAAGTGACAAAAGTGCAAAAATTTGTAACCTGTTAAGACATTATGGAGTAGTTTTAAGTGCAAAAGTTTGTAACATGTTAAGAAATTAAGGAGTAGTGGGGTTTTGAAGATAATGTTATAAAGTCACTAAAAATAATATTATTCTTTATTTTTATTTTCAAAGATTTATTGGATAATAGTGAATGGGTGTTAGTGTTAGCCCATTTTATCTTGGGATATGTGTTTAGAGAGGCGAGGTTTTATGCGGCATGCAATGATGCTAGGCACTCCTTGCGTAAGGTCGCAAGGTCACCGGTCACCGGTCACCGGTTCTCCATGAGTGTGAGCCTTAAAAAAAAAATATTGGATAATAGCTTTAGATTTGACATTTTTTATGATTAAACCTATTATCAAAAAATATAAAATAAAATTAATATTTATATACATTAGCACTTTGCATAAATATGTATTTGACATTTTTGTACTCATTTGAATCCAACATAGGGTGCTTTGTTGTATCATCACATTTAATTTGACTTCTATGCGATACCAAGTGAAGAACCAACATTGTTGTATCGGCACATTTAATTTGACTTCTAGAGACATCCAAGCTAAATGATCGTTGTGGACTTAGCAATCGTTGTTTTCTAGCTTGGGTTCTTGTTATGTGTATATTTTGGCAACATCAATTAACATCATGTTATGGCTCACATTATACATAGGAGATCCACTTGTTCTCGAGTGTGTTTGTATAATAAGATAAACTACATCTATCCTTAACTAGAAGCTATATCCTTGGTTAGGAAAGTAAGTAGCTAACTAGTATTCCAATGTTTGATTTGTAATTTTAACATTTTTCTCCCGTTGAAAATTATCGTCGGTGGCTTTGAATTAATTTTATAGCATCATGGGTTGGATCTCCATCTCTTTGTTAACCCATGGATTTCGATTTCAACTCAGTTATCATTGCAATCACAACAACTTTAGTGTAATTGAAACTATCAAATCTCCTTATATCGATTCTCAACATTTTCAAAAGAATTGAAAAACACATTTTCTATAGCCATCTCTATGTTGAAATTTACTTAAGTCATGTTTTACTAGATAAGATCATTTTAGATTGAAAAAATTCTCAAGAAACAAGTATTATATTATATGAATATGGATTTTCAATGTAGGACTTGACAACATGCATGTCATTTGTAGGGTTCTTCTTTAGCAGCATTGGTCCCTCTAGGAAAAATGGCTAACAATAGTAAATCCATAGGATGGTAATCATCAAAGAATAAACCTTCAACAACGTCTACAAATCAATGTGATCATAATAGAGACCCTTCTGGAGTGGTAAGATATCCAAAAGATTAAGATATAATGAAAATTCATTAGGTCTTCCAGGTTGCAACAAATTACTCCATAAGTCAATTACATATTTATAGATGTTGTAAATATAGCAAGATCAACAAAGCTTGGTCAAATCAAATATTACTTGTGATCCTAATTGAATATGAAACCCTCCAATCACTCACATATATTGTGAATTTCTACAATTTTATTTATTTTAGCAAAAATATAAAATATAAAGTATATCTACTAATCCCTATCTACAACAGAACTATAATCAATAACTTGCCAAAATTTTCAATATATATGTATGTATTTCCCAATTTTGAAAAAATATTTTATCAACTAATTTTTTTCCAATATATAATTACAAATGATGTTTTGTGATTGACTAAAAACCTTGAAATGACTAATTTCCTCATTTCAATGTCTATTGTAAAAAGAAAAAATGAAAAATATTCATATAACATTATTTAAAATGCTTTGCATTTAATCATTTTTCTTAAATTGTAGAAAATCGATGACCTTTTGATGTCTTCATCAAAGATGTCCCACCTGTGCTTACAGACCAACAGGGTATTCATGCTCATATGATTGATGTGTTTGATGCAATAGGAGATTACCTCATGTCGAGTTGCAGCAAGTATAGATACTCTAGCAGGATATTTAAGGAACTATTGATATTGGTGACTTCAACAATGTAGAAATGTAATAAGAAAAGGAGGCCCGTATGCCTGCCTATATGCCTGTGTGCAAGACAAAAAAGAGTGAATGAGATAAGTTGCATATGTTCTTACTAAACATTTATTATTATTGTAAATATGTTTTGGCGTCACTGATAGTGATTTAACATTATAGAACTTGTATACACAAATGCAAAGCTACTAGAAATTACAAGGAAATTTGCAACATCATTATGTTTGAGAAGTGGTAGTATATGTAGTAAAGAGAAATGGCAGTGTATGCAGAGAAAGGACAGAGGGAACTTCTTATCCATCATAGTATACTTGAGAGAGATAAAGTATACTATACTGGTAACTATGAATGATAATACTAAAATAAGGATTTAAGTTTTCAAAATGTAACTAAATTGTGTACTAACATTGAAATTACTATTTTGAAAGTTTCACTCTATGAATTAATAATCACTCATACATTAAATTCGACCACTGCACATTCTCCTCTCCTTTATGCCCACCATCAAACCTTAATTCTTATTCAATATTAGTGAAAGAATTCATAAAGCATTTCAAGTGGCAAGCTCTTTGAAACTTCCATAGTTGTTTAACTTGAAGATTCTTATAAGCAACACAACCATCAATGCATGTTTCTACTTATGTACCAATACTTTGTTAAATTTTCTGAATTTACTTCAATATGATCTAGGATCTTAACTGAGAGAACAACATGTACAGCATATCTACAGCATATCAATCATGGAGACAATAATGCAAGCACACAAGAGACACAAAGATTTACTTGGGGAAAACCATAAAGGTGAAAAACCCCAATAACTTCCTCAGAGATAGATAGATCAATGATACAACCAACCAAGAGAGATAGCCATAACCTAGCAGCAATCCTCCTCCTCCATAAGTGCGCCTCTCCTCCTTGAGAGCATGTGTGAGAAGTGAGTGAGTAAATAGAGTGCCTCCCGCACTCTATTTATACTTGACTTGACTTGCCTTTTTACCTAACTCATGTAGGCTCGAACTTAACCACATAATATAATGCTGACTGGGCCGACCCCCAATAGGGTGGTCTAATAACCCTTTGACCCACATGGCCGACCCCCAATAGGGTGGTCTAATAACCCTTTGACCCACATGACTTATACAGGGCCGACCCCAAACAAGGTGGTCTAATAACCCATCAAGTATAAGTTACGACACTTACAATATAAATGACGACACTTCCTTATAGAGGAATAATACCATCTCTATAGGAATATAATATACATATATGTGAAATACATTCCGAAGTTACATATACATCAACACTCCCTCTTAACTAGGAAGGTATTTCTCAGCACAGTTCTTTCAGCACAAGTCATCTTCTCTGGATCATCGTCACTGGATAATCGTCATCGAGTCATCATCATCGTCACTGCTGCTGCTATCTCAATCAATCTCTGAATCTACTCGTCATAGGAAGTTCTACAGAGCCAGTCCTTTTTCATACTGGATGTAGGCCCACCACCTGCAGGTCTTCGTCATCACTGGCCATACTGTGGAATCCTCAGTACTTTTACGTGCGTCACAAAACCTCGCAAGAGCATCCCAGGCTGTTACGAGCACACAGCTCTACCTATAGGATCTCCCAGGGCAACGAATTACATGTGACCTCACCACAAAACCTCGCAAGAGCATCCCAGGCTGTTACGAGCACACAGCTCTACCTATAGGATCTCCCAGGGCAACGAATTACATGTGGTCATGGCAAAACCTCGCAAGAGCATCCCAGGACTGATTACGGGCACACAACCCAACCTATCGGATCTCCCAGGGAAACGAATTACATGCCATAGGACAAAACCTCGCAAGAGCATCTGCCAGATATCCCAGGGCAACGAATTACATGCCATAGGAAAAACCTCGCAAGACTATCTGCAGATCTCCCAGGGCAACGAATTACATGTCCTCCCAGAGCAAAACCTCGAAAGAGCATTTGCCAGATGTCCCAGGGCAACGAATTACATGCCATAGGAAAAACCTCGCAAGACCATCTGCAAATCTCCCAGGGCAACGAATTACATGCTCATCTGCACAACCTGATCCACGGCCACAGAGTATCAACCTGATACTCACCATACATCATCCTGATGTATCCATGATCATCCTGATCATCATCACTGCAACGTCCTGCTGCATGTCATCTGGAGCAACATCCTGAAGCTCGTCATCTATGATCATCCTGATCATCACTGCAATATCCTGCTGCATGTCATCTGGAGCAACATCCTGAAGCTCGTCATCTATGATCATCCTGATCATCACTGCAACATCCTGCTGCATGTCATCTGGAGCAACATCCTGAAGCTCGTCATCTATGATCATCCTGATCATCACTGCAACATCCTGCTGCATGTCATCTGGAGCAACATCCTGAAGCTCGTCATCTATGATCATCTTGATCATCACTGCAACATCCTGTTGCATGTCATCTGGAGCAACATCCTGAAGCTCGTCATCTATGATCATCCTGATCATCACTGCAACATCCTGCTGCATGTCATCTGGAGCAACATCCTGAAGCTCGTCATCTATGATCATCCTGATCATCACTGCAACATCCTACTGCATGATCCACCTGATCATCAATGCATCTACCTGATGCATACCAAGTATCGACCTGATACATATCATAATACATGATCCTCCTGATCATCAATGTATCCACCTGATACAAATACATGATACATATCATCATACATGATCCTCCTGATCATCAATGCATCTACCTGATGCATACCAAGTATCTACCTGATACATATCATCATACATGACCCTCATGATCATCAATGTATCCACCTGATACAAATACAAATACATGATACATATCACCATACATGATCCACCTGATCATACAATGTATCCACCTGATACATATACAGATACATGGTCCAAGCATCCAACATGATGCATATACAAAATACGTACACATGATCCAACTGATCATATCTAGCATCCAACATGATGCATACATACATAAATGATCCAACTGATCATATCAAGCAGAAACCAGAACATCATCCTGATGCTCATCATCCAACGCTTACATCCACAGTCATGTGAAGGATCCTCCTTCCAACATGCTTGGAATGGATTCAACAAATGTGTCCATCACTTCTTCCTCGAAGTATCCTCGATCTGAAGCATGCCAAGCCTCTCTCTGAAGTACTCGAACTTCACCCTGGCTAGTGGCTTCGTCAGCACATCTGCAATCTGCTCGTCTGTCGCAACATACAGGAGCTTCACAGCTCCTCCCTGCACCATATCCCTGATATAGTGATATTTGATCTCTATGTGTTTCGACCTGTCATGAAACAATGGGTTCTCGGACAGCTTCACACAACTCTGGTTATCACAGAAGATACCAGTAGCCTCCAATGGGAGATCAAATAACTCAGACAGTAGCTTCCGTAGCCATACTGCCTCGCAACTAGCTGAGCAGGCTGCAACATACTCTGCCTCAGCTGTACTCAGTGCTACGCAGGACTGCTTCCTGCTAAACCAAGAGATCACACCTGATCCCATACTGAAGCAACACCCAGATGTGCTCTTCCTATCTGTAGCACTGCCAACCCAATCTGAATAAACATAACCCTGTAGGTTAAACTTTTGATTTGCCTCATACCTGAGCCCATAATCCACTGTACCCTTCAAGTACCTCAGAACATGCTTTACAGCAACCAGGTGAACACTCCTCGGATCTGTCAGGAGCTAACTCAATGTGTTCAAAACAAAGCAAATGTCTGGTCTCATGTTCGTCAGGTACATCAAGGACCCAATCATCTGACGATACAAAGTGATATCAACTGGCTCAGATGAAGCATCACAAAGAAGCTTCAGATTCGATACCATCGGTGTGGCCATGGCCTTGCAATCCATCATCCCAAATCTCTTCAGGATATCTACTGTGTACTTCCCTTGACCAAGGAAGATCCCACCTGCACTCTGCCACACCTCCATACCTAGGAAATAGTGCATCATTCCCAAATCTTTCATCTCGAACTTGGCAGCAAGCTTCCGCTGCGTGTTGGCAATCAATCTATCTTCACCAAGTTCTGCACACATATAAGACTGCACCATGCTGTCTTGAAATCCATCTGGTGCATCTTCTATTTCATCACTTTTATATTTCTTAATGCTGCCATCTGCAACATGCTTGATCTGATAGTTCCATTTGGAAGTCATAACAAACTTCCCTTCACATCTTGGGACCGCATCCCAAACATCGTTCTTCATGATCGACGGATCATGGCATTCTTCCCGTATCCTGGGAACTTCAATATCTTCAATATATAATTTGTTGCTGAACAAATGTTGTAGTTCTTCTTTTGTAGGAGATGGCATACGATCTTTCCTACACAACAAGTTAAATTGCATGATTAGAAAACATCTCATAGTTTTCAAAACAAATTCTTACACATAAAGAAATATGCCATACAGTCATGCAATTATCCTAGCCAATGCTTCAATACAACATTTATCCATATTCCGTAACTTTCTAGATGCCTTCCAATCTCTACCAGAACATTGTTAAGAGTGTGCACAACTCCAACATGTCAGCAAAGAGGTTTCATTCTAGATAAGTAGCAATGGAATGTTGTACAGTGCCATAGGCCACTTACCCATGTATATTGTTCATCAATGCAATTATTCTAATATGCATAATACACAACCTAATTCTAGGAACATCAGTATATACATTATTGAACAGTATTATTTAAGAAATGACAATTCAAATACTTATCTTTGTTTGTTCGTTGGGTGGACTCCCTCTGAGTCTTCGCTTCCTTGCAGGAGCTGCTGGAGTCCTAATCTGAAGTAGCTTCTTCTACACCTTTCTGTTGTGGGATGTAGAGAGATGGTCAACTCCCTCTGAATATCTGCATCCTTGCATAAACCACTGGAGTGTACTCCCTCTTGATCTTTGCTTCCTGGATTACCTGTTCTTGAATCTCATATTCATCCTTGGTCCCTATGCATGCTTATTAGTATCATGGATGTGTTATCCTTGTGATCTCATATGAAATCATACATTCATTAGTATACTATTAAAACACAATAATCTCAAGCATGTATAGTCATGATCATTTCAAACAGAAATAATAAGCATTAGCATTCAAGGATTCTTATGGTTAGTCAAATCATAAGAAACATAACATGTCTAAACCTGTAATTACTCAAACCTATGACTCTTCAGGTTAGTTGAATCATCAATCAAGATAAGAGATATAAAATGCATAAAACCTGTGATTATTCAAACCTATACCATCATGATTCTTCTGGTTAGTCATATCATCAATTATGGTAAGAAACATAAAATGCATACAATCAGGATTATTCAAACCTATGACTTCATGAATAATCATTATCAGCAACACAACAGTATAAGATCCTAAACCAAGGTAGGATTCTAGTTTGATATAGGAAAAACATACCTGGATTAGCATGCTAGCTAGTTTATGTCTAACATACCCGCATAATGTCTTCTAGTTCTCTTCAGTGACTTGTGCTAGTAACTTGCATGTCTCATATGTTAACCATTACAAAACCAAGTTATACATACCTCGTAAATGAATCTTCTATGAGATCCATGACAATGGATGAATCTTTATCCTCATGTCATCATGATCATATGTTCTTGAACTGGAACATGATTTGTCTTTCTTGGTGTACCTTTCATGTTAGTAGGCAACATAAACCTCATACAACACCATAATGCATTAGTACAATCATAAGTGTCAACACCCTAACCAATGAATATCTTCTATCATGCATTCATAATTTTGTTAAGGTAATACAACAAATCAAAATTGTACTAACCGTAATAACATGAAGACAAACATACCATAAACTTAATCATGGACAAATATCGAAACATACCTCGATGAGTCATACCTGTCGAGATCGCTTGTAATCTTCTTATGTAAGGCCTTATCCTCATCTCCCTCTGAGACAGGAACTTCTTCACTTATGCAGGTGATCAATCCATCTTCTTCTAGGATTAGCCCAATCCCCTTGATTTGCAAGAACTGGACCTTGAGCTGGATATGGGTTTGTCAGAGAAACCCCAAAAATTCAAACTTTGAATTTCAAACTTCTGACAGGATGGAAATATGTGCCTTGATGAGTTGATCAAGTTGGTATATTCAGAATTTGAAAACTGCAAAGTTTCACTCCTCAATTTTGCTTTTGAAACTTCTGGATTCACTGGACGTGACCCTGAACTGGGGTTTGATGAAGCTCACTCTTCTTCCCAATCAAAATGTTTGATCCAAAGCTCTAAGCTTCTATTTTTCTGAGGAGCTTCCAGCCGTGGTCACAGATTTCAAAAATTCTCATTTTTACAGAAGCCCTAATTTTCCACTTTTCTGATCAAAGTCCCGAACTAGGGTCTAATCAAGCCCGGCCTTCTTCCCAACCAAAAATTATGATCTTGGTCTCTAAATTTCTATTTTGATGAGTAGCATCCAGCCTTGGTCTCCGATTACAAAAATTCCAACTTTCTTCAAAGCCCTAAATTCCGGAAGCCATGAATGAAGGTACCAAAAAATAATTCTGTTTTGACAGAAATATGTACCTGATTGTTTCTGGTGTAACTCCGAAATTTTTGATCCACAGGGTCTGAAAAAAGTTTCCTGAGATAGCCTGACCTGTTATCTTTCCATCCTGACAGGTCTGACCTCAATTGGATTCTCTGAGAGAGAGATATGCCAAATGTCGCAACGTGACCTGTTTTGGGATAAAACAGGAGAGCGAACTTGTACGGCGTGCCACGTGTCACTGTTTTAACTTCGGCCTCTGAAAAAGTTTTCTAAGATAGCTCGGCCTGTTGCCTTTCCATCCTGACAGGTCTGACCTCAATTGGACTCTCTGAGAGAGAGTTATGCCAAATGTCGCAACGTGACCTGTTTATGGGATAATACAGGAGAGCGAACTTGTACGGCGTGCCACGTGTCACTGATTCAACTTCGGCCTCTGAAAAAGTTTTCTGAGATAGTACAGACTGTTTACTACCTGTCACGTTTTACGAAATTTCATTTGGAGCTTCCTAGCCCAAGATATGACCTTTTTCCCAAGGTCACCTGATTTTGACTCAGATCTGGAAGAGGCAGAAACCCTATATTGTACAGATCATAAATCACAAAGTACAACGAATTAGAGGTTGTCCTTTGGACACACGATACCTGGAGATCTTAGATTTGGCCTGTAACAATTTCAGATCCGAAAACTTCGCCAAAACGGATTTATAGCGAAAGTGCTACGATGACTGGTTTTTGCTATATCAAGCCCTAGCATCGTAAGTGCAACAAGTGTCATACATGCCATATCATGCCTTCTTTCAGGCTAGCTCTGATACCATGTTAAATTTTCTGAATTTACTTCAATATGATCTAGGATCTTAACTGAGAGAACAACATGTACAGCATATCTACAGCATATCAATCATGGAGACAATAATGCAAGCACACAAGAGACACAAAGATTTACTTGGGGAAAACCATAAAGGTGAAAAACCCCAATAACTTCCTCAGAGATAGATAGATCAATGATACAACCAACCAAGAGAGATAGCCATAACCTAGTAGCAATCCTCCTCCTCCATAAGTGCGCCTCTCCTCCTTGAGAGCATGTGTGAGAAGTGAGTGAGTAAATAGAGTGCCTCCCGCACTCTATTTATACTTGACTTGACTTGCCTTTTTACCTAACTCATGTAGGCTCGAACTTAACCACATAATATAATGCTGACTGGGCCGACCCCCAATAGGGTGGTCTAATAACCCTTTGACCCACATGGCCGACCCCCAATAGGGTGGTCTAATAACCCTTTGACCCACATGACTTATACAGGGCCGACCCCAAACAAGGTGGTCTAATAACCCATCAAGTATAAGTTACGACACTTACAATATAAATGACGACACTTCCTTATAGAGGAATAATACCATCTCTATAGGAATATAATATACATATATGTGAAATACATTCCGAAGTTACATATACATCAACATACTTGGCTTAGCCAAAAATGTGTCGTTGATAATTTTGGCATGCTAGTCATGTGTCTTTTGATAATATCAAATACTAAACCAATGTTGTAGTAATTAAATGGCTTAAAGAGCATTTCTTAAAGAACCAATGCTGGATAATTTCTATAAAGTGGTAATGTCACGTTTCCTTTACATTAGTTGTTCCAATTTTTGAAAGGATATAGAGCTAATAACTTCTAAAAAAACAAATTATGAAACTTATAAAACCTAAATAAATTTTTGGAAGAGGATCATACCTAATAACTTTTCAAAAATAAGTATTATATTTATGAAACATGCAAAATTTAAAGGATTAATCTATCTTTATATTTTTAGACCTAATAACTTTTCAAAAAAATATTAAATTTATGAAACATGCAAAACTTAAATGAGTTATTCATCTTTATATCTCATGTTATATGATATTTGTTGACCACCAAGCCAGCTAGGTGGGAAATCATGTACCATGAAGATAAATGAAGTGTACCTGTAAAAAATTTCAAGCTCTAGAAGACTTAGCAGGGCAATATTGCCGCTTTCTTCTATTCATCTTCTTCATGAAATTTTCACACCCCTGCGGGGGATTTTGTAATGATATGTCAGCATGAAGGTTAATTTTTTGTAAAACTTAGTTACATAGGACTTTATCATTAGGGAAGTCCTTTCATCGAGTGTTTTTTCCTTTGGATAATTAAATTTGTTTTTTAGTGATATTAATTATCTGAATTTTTCACTCAAAAATTCCTCCAAAGTGATGAAAGGCGTTTTAATGATCGAGTCCATGGGGTGATTAAGGTCTAGGAATGTTGTATATTACCATGTTAGACATTATATAGAGTCTTGCGGAATTTTGTTAAGTTTTGCATAGTTTTTTTTAATTATTTGTAATTAAAAAATGTCCCTCGGCATAAATTGTTGTATTGTAAAAGAGGGATAAGTGGCACCTAATGCCCATAAATAGGGGCATAGGTACTCAAAATCAATGGCATGAGACCCCCTACACCCTTCGACCAAGTTTTGAGTCAAGCCGTTAAGTTTTGATAAGGTTTTGGACATATTTTCCTAAGTCAATCTAAAAACATCACGAAAAATAGACATTAATCAGAATGACAAATTTTGGTAATGTGCCTAAAGTCACTTGGAGGAGGGAAATTAAGTTTCCTAAAGTCATATTACATACCAACAGGGAAATCAAAGGCAAAAATGGGGCCCCCCATGTAAAGTTTCAAGAGTTTGAAGTTGTCTCCCTAAGGGGGAAACCCTCTCTTACCATGGGAAATGAGAAAAATTGAAATAAGTCAAAAGGGGGGTCCCACCTTCATGATTCCCTCCCCTTGGCCTCTGAAATAGAAAACATGGATGAGGGGTTTCGCCCCCCCCCTCATTGATTGTTATTTTAAACCCAAGGAAGTGCACCCCCCTTCATGGGCCCCCTCTCTCTCTAAGTGACAAGTGCCTCTCATGCAAAGGGCTCTCTCCTCCCTCTTTTGCTTTAAAAGGAGGCCTCTCCTCCTCATTTTGGGTGACAATCTCTACAATCTCTCATGCTCTCATGCTCTTTCATTTTCTTGCTCTCATTTTGCTCTCACTTTGCGAGCCATTGTAAATTTCAGCCATTTGGACATTTTAATAAAAATCTTTGGAGAAAAGCTGGTGTGTCTTGGTGTTCATGGTGGTTTGCTCCTGTGCTCCATAGTTGCTCAAGTGGTTGGAGGCCAAAGAGGCAAATTTCTTTGCCTTGGTGAGATCTACTCATTTATGTTAGATTTCATGAGTTTTTAGATTTGCAATTAAGAAGTTCGTTCATACATCTTTTGTTCGAATAATATGATTTCTTAGTTCATCTTTTGGAACTCACCTCTTTCTAGTTTGTGTAGCAAAAATATTCCAAGTTGCAGGTTGCTAAATTTGGAGAATGGAATTCTTCGGTTAGATGCCCCACTTCTTCAAGTGTTGAAGAACTAAGAGCACTCTTTCCTCTCTTATTTACTATAAAAAAATTATGCATAATATTTATCTTTGTTCTAGCACCTTTGAATCTAGTTTAAATCTTCATTTTCATAAGTTATTTGAAGTTAGTTACTCCATTGAATTTTCTGAAATTTTGTACATAATTTTTATGCCAACATTCATAGTGTCCCAACGTGATTTTGGGCACTTTTTACTATTTATTTGTTTGTTGTTTTGTGCAGGTTTTTAGCAGCACAAGAGGAAACTCTGTCAAAATTTGGATAAAAAATAGTGCAAAGGACTCCCAAAGGTCACCACTTCAAAGTCCATTGCCTAAAGTGGTCAAAATACCTTCCTCACTCTTTTTTTCTCACTAAAATCTACAGCAAAATTGTATTTCTTATTGTAATGGCCAAGAGAGTCTCTTGAGCCCATCTTCCATTTATTCAAGTTTCATTATTTTTGGGTCTTAAATTTTTATTAGTGGCACTCATTGCATGCAAAGGTAGTTGGGCTTTGCCCACTTGCATAGCAAAAGAAAAAGGCTAGGATTTAAATTTGCATTTTACTTCTCATAAGTTCTTTTCCTTAATGTTTTCTTTGTCCTTGGAATGGATAAGAATACTCTTTCTATCAATGAAATTATGAAGCATAATCCTCATCTCAATGTGTTCTTTTAAAAAAGAAATTGGTTGGTTTAGCTGTTGAAGAGAATGGGATTTTTTGCTTGGTGAGTGCTAATTTGGTTCAAGAACATGCCTCTGTGGCTAGTAGTGGATAAGACATATGTTTACTTTGGAATTAGAGATATGGCCATCTCAATTTACACCATCTTTATTTTTGTTACTACTTAGAAAGTAGTGGATGGTCTCCCAGATATTTTACTAAAAAAAACAAGACATTGTTGTTGCGCATGTCTTATGGGGAAGCAAAAAAGGAATTCTTTTGATGAAGGAAAGGCTTGGAGAGCCAAATTACTTCTTGAATTAATTCATGTTGATATATGTGGACCAATGATTACAATATCATTTTCTAGTGCCATGTATTTGTAGATGGCATGTATAATATTTATTTGTTATAGCTTCTTTACATGGATTCGCCATGTCAACTTCTTACAATGGAAATTTTAATGTTATGCTCATAAAAATGTGAATATGAAAATTCAATACTCAAGGAAATGGACTTTATCCTCGACAACGATGCCAAAACGTTACCTCCCAAGTTCTCAATAAAGATGTAAAAGTTCCAACCACAGATATGAGACCCTAAGGAGAACTTAGGAAAGTCACCCACTATCACCAAGACAACATTTTCCCTCTCTTTGGATTGTCTGTCCCCCAACACAAAGGTTGCTTCCCTAAGCAAACTAATTCCATCAAAGTATAAGGAATGGAAAAGGGCATCTAAGACTTAGGGTAAATCTAGTTTCAATAATATTAATGTAATGGGCTTGTTGGGATAACTTGAATTTATTGATAATAATGAAACCCTAGTTGCCTAGCTTTGCCTCCTCTACAACCTTTGTGAGCTACATGGATGCTCCTCTAAGCTCTTGTTTAGGGGTGGATCCCACCCTCTGATGTTGATGCCTTCGAGAATCTAGTCGCTTCATATTGACCTGCTTTTGCACCCTATGATCCACCTTCCACTTCATCAAGATAGCCTCAGTACTAGAGGTCAAGCTCACCTCCCATGTGTTTCATCTCAAGGCTCTTGGTCTCTTGGAAACAAGATTGGTTAGGAATTTCACCAGTCTTTGGCCTTCCCCTTGAGCTATGGAACTTTTGGATAAATAAGAACCAGAGACTTCTTATTACTAGTGATATACAACATGATTATGTGGGAGAGTATATTATGTATTTCTCTTTGAGAAGAAAGAAGATCATAATTTGATATTCTGAAGTGGACCTTACTTCATGGGACCTAAGGGTGTGTATCTAAATTGGTGGCCCTTGGCCTTTGATCCAGAGAAAGATGTTCCCTCAATGGTCCCTATCTAGGTCAAAATCCCTCATCTTCCCTTGCACTATTGAAGTGATGAGGATCTCATGGCAATAGGTAATACTTTGGGGAAATGTATTAAAGATCTAATCCTAAAGCCCCAATGTTTTCTTTTGCTTGCATTTGTGCTGAAGTAGATATTGAGAAGGTGCTTTTGGAGGCAATCGATCTCTCTTTGAATGGACCCATGTGAAAAAGCTTGACTATGAGAAACTCCCTTTCAAGTGCAATATTTTCCATGAATATGAGCATTTTGCAAGGAATCGTTCTAAATCCCCCCTACTCAAGTGGAAAAGGACAAGGAGGCTAGATGGTAGTGAGATAATGAAAGGCCAAATCAATAGGTGAATCATGTCCCTCTGTATTTGAAATTGTCCCTTTTGAACGATCTCCTTGTAATCAATTTCAAATACTTTCTCAACTGGAACCTAAAGATCAACAAATAAAGCAAGCTCATGATATGCATATAAGTCCTCCTAAGTGACAGAGCAAAATTCAATCTAGCCCAATTTTGGAAGAGATCGAAAGTATGGAGTCATATGTTCCATTGCTTCCCTCAGATCCCGTTCAAGAGGTCCAATGTTCTCAAGCCTGGTCTGCAGCAACCTCCCATAGTGTTATCACAAGGAATAAAGCCAAACAAAAATTGGATGATGTTTAAGAAGAACGGCAAGAAGAGAGACCTCCCTCCAAGAAATCAAGCAAGAAAATGACTAAAGAAAAGGGAGAAGAGTTGGAATCCAAGAAAAAGGAATTAGAGAGACAAGCTATAATAGAATCCTCTCTTAAATAGTCAGTCTCCAAAAGTCCTCAAAAGAAGAATATGGAGAGTGAAATGGGAGAGGAGCCTCTCCTTTCAAATACTCAATAATGAGAATGGTCTCCTAGAACTGCAAGGGCATGGGAAGCATGCATAAAGTAGAAGCAATTAAGAACCTGATTAGAAGTGAAAAGCTTTCCTTTTTGTTAAATTAGGATACCAAAATGGAAGCAACAACAGTGATTTCCACTATTTCAAAAGTTTGAAGAAATTGTGAAGGGCATGCAGTCATTGCCCAAGCTGTTCGAGGGGGGATAACAACTCTTTGGAATAAAGTGTAGTATAAGAAAGTGGACAAGATTGAAACTCGACATTGGATAATGAATCAGTTAGAAAATAGGGAAACTTTAGAAGTTATTAAAGTTTGCAATGAGTATGGACCTATTAAATATAATAAAAAGGAAAATTTTTGGAGATCACTCTTAGTGATTCATGAGAGGGGGATCAATCATTGAATAGTTGTAGGTGGGGATTTAATTTGGAGAACAATTAGAGGATATCATATCAAACTAGGACCTTCTATATACTCCTCCAAAGTAGGGTATCTTCACCTGGACTAATAGGTAGATTGGGCATGGACACATTGCTGCTCACCTAGATATATTTCTTATTCACATATCCTTTCTTCTTAATGGTCACTCTTCCCTTTCTCAGATCCTACCCTTGGCATATTCAGATCATAGACCCTTCTCCTTTTCCTTTAAGAATTTTTTTGATCTAGATTGATTCCCTTCCATTTCAATCCTCTTTGGTAGTAAGAGGAGGTTGCACAATAGATTGTTCAGAATATGTGGTTGATTCTTACCCAATGCTCCCCTTCTTTCATTTGGGAAACTAAACTAAGGATATTGAAATGTTCTTTGAAGAAATAGGCTAAGGCACAATTCATATCTGCAATATTAAAGAGATTAAATAAGCAATTACTAGAGCTAGAAACTATTCAATGAACTATGGAAGAAGGAGAGGTCACCTCAGAATTGCTAGCCAAAGAACAACCAATCAACTAAGAGATTCATAAATTGCATAATCAAGAAGAGGAAGAATGGATTCTTAAGTCCTAAAGCCTCTGGTAAAAATTTGTGGACATAAACACAAATTTTTTCCATAAGCAAGCAAAGAATAGAGTATAGAGAACATAATCAAAGAGATAAAGGGTGATAATGGAAAGCAAATAAAGGACTTTCAGGAAGTGAACAATGAAGTCTTTCAGTGTTTCAAGGATCTATACATGAAGATTGGGAGTTCGAATCAACAAGACAAGGAGAATTTGTTACATAATATACCAACAATTATAATCCAAGAAGAAAATTAGATGTTAAAAAACGAGATCATTGAGAATGAAATTTTGGAGGCTATTTGGAATTTGGAGCCGGACAAAACCCCTGGGCCAAATGGATTCACAATCCATTTCTTTTGAGCATGTTGGAATGTAATCAAATAAGATATAAGGAAAATGCTAAATTGGATAAGAGGAAAGGATAAGATAGGAGGGGCGACAAACTCCTATTTTATTGCTCTGGTCGCAAAATAGACCAAACCCTCTTCTTTGTCTTGGTTTTGACCAACCTCTTTATGCAATGTTGCTTATAAGGTCCTCGCTAAAATCCTTGCTTCAAGGGTTAAACTTATTCCTAATATAATATCTGACAGTTAAGGTGGGTTTGTAGCTAAAAGACAAATATCTGACAATAGAATAATTGTGAAAGAAGCCACTCATTCCAACTTTTCAAGAGGTGACCAAGGTATGATTATTAAAATTGATTTTGCTAATTCCTTTGATAGAGTTCGACATAGTTTTATATTTTCAGTTCTTAAAAATTTTGGATTTTCTTCCAAGTACATTAGTTGGGTCAAGGCATGTATTAGTCACCCTTGGATAGAGCCACTAGTCATTGGGTGTCCAACTTCATTTTGTCAAGCTTCTCATGGTATGAGGCAAGAGTACACTCTATCTCCCTTTCTTTTATATTTTAATTGATGAGGCTCTTACCTGAAAGCTTGAGAAAGAAAGCATAGATGGAAATTTGAGAGGCATCCGTGTAGCCATAGGATTCAAGGCCATGAACCATGCATGGTTTGTCGATGATACTCTCTTTCTAGGTGGCGTGTCTTCCATAAATGCAAGGAGATTCAAGGTCATTTTGGACTCTTTCATTGAAGCATCAAGGGGGGTGGTCAATGCAGGAAACCGTCAAGTTTATAATGGAATGTCTCTGAGAGGCTCTTTCATTGCATCTCATCCATTTTTGGGTTTGTTGGATATCACTGATGGTCTTCATTTCGACAATTTGGCACTCCCATCTCCCCGAAGAATCCACAAGAAGAAGAATATACACATGTGACTCATAAAATCAAATCCAAAGTGCAGGCCTAGGGAATGCAATGGCTTAATTCGACAAGTAAAATCATTTTAATAAATTAAGTTTTTTCCTCTCCCAATTTTTTAGTTCTCTTCTCTTTTGGCTCCAACTCACATAATGGCCAATATGTGTAAATAAATTAGGATATTTGTTTGGCAAGGATGGAAAAATAATCATAAAAATTTCCATTTAGTAAAATAAAAAAACAAATCGAGGTTCTATGGAACAGTGTGGCATAGGAATTCAGGATACTAAAATCATGAATCTAGCTATTGGATCAAAAGACCAGTGACTATTCAAGTGGATTGGTGGAAAGTTGGTCTCAAAAGGAAATACTTCTCGGGACATAAAAACTAATGCCTAGATCATTGTAGATGGGATGGGAAGGGTTCAAGTATATGGAGGCTATGTAAAGTTGTTGGAAATCTCATTCAAGAGGCTTTATTTGGATCTCAAGTATAGGGTAAGAAATTAGTATATGGGGAAATAAATTAGTGGGAAGGCACCTCTAGCCACAAAAATATAATTTTAGGAGCTTAGAAGTTGGATCTTAGCTAAAGGCATATTCGCTTTATTTGATATTTTTGTGTGGGATTCCCAAGGTCAGTGGATAGGTTGGCAGAAAATTCAAGCTCTAGAGCATTTGCAACTCCCCCAAGATGCTTTCTCGGTTCACTCCAATGGGCTACTCCATTTAATATTAATGTCAAAGATTGCATAGGATGGGGGAAGATGGGTCTATATTAAGTTCGCGGGGGGTATTTACAACTTCTCAATGACCTTCCATCTCCTCCTTCCTATAAACATGGTAAACTAATATGGAGTAAGGATGTGATACCAAAGATAAATGCCTTGTGCTAGGTATCGACACACGGTAGAATTCTCTCATTGGAAAATATAAAAAAATGAAATATACAAGGGCCCTCTTGCTATGCACTATGCCTCATGGAGGAGGAGACTACAAAACATATTTTACTGGAATGTGATTATACTCTATCAGTTTGGGATGAGGCTACAAAAGAGTTAAGGTGAATTAACATATTTCCTTATTCTTCATGTGATTTGTTCTTGCATTGGAAAAATTACTAACTAGGATCCTTGCATCTCAAACCTAACCTAACTGGAATATGGATGGCCCTTCCCAAATATGTCTATTGGAAAATTTGGTTGGCTCAAAACAAGTTGATATTTAATTTGGAGGTCACTCATCCTAAGTGTATAATCATCAAAGCAATAGCTCTTTTATTTGAAGCTCTTTCTTCTCAAGGGATTCAAGGCACTAAACATGAATCTCTTGTTGTCCATGAAAGGTCTTTGGTAAGAAATATTCTATTTAGGAGCCCCCTCAGTATAAATATATCTTCTATAAACTAGTGGAATAGTTAGCTTAGAGATTGGATCTACAAGAGTATGATTTCCAAGACAAGATAATTAAACTCTCGTGAGTGCTTTAAAATCTTCTTTGATGGAGCCTCCAAAGGCACCTCAAGGACGATAGGAGTGGGAAGGTCATTATTTTCCCTGATGGAAATACACAATTCACTTATACATGGTGACTCAAAATAGCAACCAACAATCAGGTTGAAGCCTATGCCCTATACACAGGAACTAAGATCTTAAAATCTTGTCAAATTGACAAGGTAATGATCTTTGGTGATTCACTTCTAGTGGTAACAAATATTTGAAATATGCACACATAGGAAAGAATGATGCATAGCAAACTCATAGATTGAATCAAATGGAAGCTTAAATAATGGTCAAGTTGGATGTCTATCGTGTTAAAAGAATCGACAACTATGTGGTTGATCGTCAGTGTAATGTAGGAGTTTATCTAGACAAGGGGGTTCTGTTCCAAAATGGGGATCCATCTGAACACCATTTGATCCCCTAAGGATGTTATGAATACTATCAACATTAGGAATTATAAAATATCCCTCCCCATGCATCTAGAAATTAATGATCAGTAGGACAATTGTAGACACCTTATGCATCGCAACCTTGAAATTCATGTCGAAATAAAGGTGCATGAGGGAAGCATAACACCCTCGCATGCCTAGAGCTTTATCAACTCCTGTTCTATTGTTTGCCAAGAATTATCCTTTATAGACTTCGTACATAGTAAACAAGTTATACAACTTGATGAGAACCCGACATTATTCTTGTTTTTATTATGGTCAATTTTAGTAGATGTTTTTGCCCCCGTTTCAGAAAGTGTGTATACTAGTAGAACCATTTTTTTGTGATTTTGAAACTTCTTGGTCATAAGAAAACTATAACTTTTATTTACAAGGGAGTTTTTTCAAAGTTTACAAAAAAATATACATTTAGTAGATAGTTGTAATGAAAAAATACACAATTTTTTGAATTTTTTAACTTTTAGAAACCATTTAGAATGAAAAATATATGTATTTTTGAAGTTTTTTTTATAAATTTTCTCCTAAATAAATTATTTTATGAGCAAATTTGTAAAAAAAACGAAAAAAGTCATTTCAAGGTTTTTTTATGCATTTTAAGTCTTTTCTAAGTATGTAACTAAAGCATTTTTTTCTTATTTTTTTTAATTTGAAAAAACACTCAAAACAAAAAAAAATACAAAACAATTAAATACAACAAGATTTCAAAAAAATAAAACTTTAAATTTATGACTAAATTAAAAAAAACAAAATTCAAAACTATTACAAAAATTTAAAATAAAAAACATATATTAAAAAAATTATATTTAAAAAAAATTAAAAACTAAAAATTATTAAAAATAAAAAAAAAAAATAAATAAAAAAATATAACCACCTACCACCCCCATCCCCTACCTCCTCTCCTCCCCCCCTCCTGTTGCCACTACCTCCCCTTCCCCCTCCCCCTCCCCGTCGTCTACGTGCTGCCCAGCCAGCCCCACGAGCGGCGCTTGGGCAGAAGAAGGTGCGACGCCGCTCCTTCTTCCGCCCAAGCATCGCCTCTACACAACGGCGTGATTCTAAGAATCGTGCCACCCGTGGGAGGGCTGGTTGGGCACCACGCGGACGACGGGGAGGGGGAGGGCGCAAGGGTGGAGGGAAGGGGGGAGAGGGGGGGGGTGGAGGGAAGGGGGGAGAGGGGAGGGTGCGAGGGCGGAGGGAAGGGGGGAGAGGGGAGGGGGAAGGGGAGGCGGGAGGGGGGGGAGGAGTGGAGGTAAGGGTGGCGGGAGGGGTAGGGAGGTAGGGGATGGGGGTGTTAGATGGTAATGTTTTTTTGTTTTTTTTTTAAAGTTTTTTTAAATTTTTTTTTTTTATAGTTTAAAAGTTTTATAATGTTTAAAAAAATTATTTTTAATTTTTTAAAATTTATTATTTTTTTTTTTTTTTTCAAATGTTTATTTAAATTTTGTTTTAAATTTTAGAAAAAAAATTGTTTAATTTGAAAAACTTTAAGAAAAATAAAAAAAAAATAGATAGAATTTGATTTAGGATTTTTTTTTAAATGTTAATTTTGGTTCTTAAATTTTTATTTTTTTGAAATTTGTGTTTTTTTTTTTACAATTTGTTCTAATATTTTTTAATTTATTTTTAAAAATTTTCGTTTTATAGGTTTTCTTGTAAGGTTCTAATTTGTTTTTTAAAATTTGTTTTTTGAATTATTTTAATAAATTTTGCAGTTTTTAATTTTCATATTTTTTAAATTTGTTTTATTTTATTTTATTTTAGGAGGTCCACTTTTCAATCTGAGGGTCGATTTAGAGTTTCTATTACAACAATATCACTCATGGTTCATTTTGATGTTGTTTTTTGTTGTTTTTATGCAAATATATAAATTTTTATAACTTGAGTTCTCGTTCTTTATAAATAGTTGTTGTTTTAGAGTATATTGTATTTCATCTTTCTCCCTTGTGCCCCCAAATATCATAACTTCTATATTTTATGGTTTCATCTATAGTTTTATTATGAATAATATCATAAATCCTTTTATTTTATATGAAAAGTGTGGTGAAGTAATTTCTTGAATAATTTGTGTTTAACTCAATGCTAGATTTATATAGTGTTACTAAGACATTTAATATATACAATTTTAAATTATGATACAATGATATAATAATGTCATTTTTTGAAAAAGTGTGCTACCGGTAGCATTAGTTTTCAATTTAGGGCTTGATTTTGAGGTTTTTGTAAACAACAATAAGGATTGTTTTGATCTATGTCTATATTTTTAACAAAAAAAGAAAATGGTGCTACCGGTAGCACCACTTTTTGATTTGGGGTTGTTTTTTGGTGTTTTTATGCAAAAATATGAGTTTTTATGGCTAGAGTTCTCGTTTTGAGTATAAAGTTCTCATCAAGTTGTATAACATGTTAGTAGATGATGCACATGTGGGATATCTTTTGGTCACCTGGAGGTTTTTGTTGTCATTTTCTCTAATGAGACATGCCTAGTGGATAGATTGGGACACTACTAGTCTAGCCCTAATGTGCTCAGTCTATCTTGGGTGAGTGCTCCAATTAATGTTTTCCCTATGTTGTTGTGACTTCAAGTTTACTTTTTGTTGTACAGTTAATTCCTTTTGGATAATTTGGAGGGCCTCTATGTGGGTGAAAGGTGGTGTCCCTATGCTTATGGACGAAGAATTCTTGGAGTTTGGCCATTTTAGTGGCTTTCCCTATTCACCTCTCAGCTTGTAGTTAGTGTTCCAAAGACTCAATGGACTCCACGCATTCAAGTACTTCGAAGGATGATGGGATAAGGAAAATTAGGTGCATCATAAGGCATCTCAATAGTCAAATGGATGGAATTGGAGCCATCAATTACCTTAGTTGGTATGTGAATCTATTAGAGAGCATGAAAGAAATTATGGAAACTAAAGCTACGAATCAAGTGGAAAATATTGAGAAGTTGATTTCAAACACGATGGTGCCCTACCATATCTTCTCAGGTTCTCTCATGGTTCACAATTAGTTGCAGGGAAAAATTTGGTATCTTCATGTTCCAAACAACTTGAGGAGAAAGTGCAACAACCAGTAGTTCCCATCATACATCAGTCAATTTCACAAGTTCTTCCTAATTTGGAACAATGAGAGCACTTCATGGAGGAAGGTCATAGTGCCATCACTTTACTTAGTCTTTATGTCATATGTTATTTACCTGTTTGTTGATGTTAGAACAATTTATTAGGCAATATAGTTATAAACATTCCAAATATGTAGTTTTTTGGACTCCCTTTTTGCCCTTGTAGAATATCTTGTTATGATAGTTCAAACTTTAAGAGAAACTTTGAAAAATAGTGCTCAAAATGTGTTATCGATTTGTTTGGTTCCCATTTCAATATAAATTTATAATAGTTTATGTTAAAAATTTAAAAAAAAAATCTAGTTTCAATAATATTACAACATTTAATGAATTCCGGATTTATAAAACAAGTAAATGAGTTATTTTTATTTCTTTTAGGTGGTTGAAAGGAGTGACAAATGCCTAAATTCTAGATTGAGCAAATAGTTCAATAGGGCACATTTAGTGGGTTGTTTAAACAACATTTTAGAGGAAAATGAGTTGTAAAATGCATGCTACAACAATTCCTAAATGGATAGAAATTAATACAGACAATAATGAAGGAAGGAGAGTCTAATAGATCACCTTCAAGTTGGTTCAAAGGTACATTTTAGTAAATAAATGAACTAAAGCAACAACTCATTTAGATATTAGATGCAAATCAAATTACTTCTTTTAGCCAAATAACAAAGGAACTAGATAGAGGAACTTTCACACCTAGTTTACTTCCATTGTGTTTGATAAACCCCTCCTGTTAGCCTTGTGAACAAGATTTAAATTATTTTATATAAACAAAAGTACTTTAATTCAATTGTGTACATTTCTCCTCTTCTCTTTTACTTTTACTTTATTTTTCAAAGCCAAGGTGTGAAGAAACAAGGCTAGAAGCAAGTGAAATATGTAACAAACATAATAATAATAATAATAATTGAAGGGACATAACCTTGTGAATAGTTATCAAAAGATTCTTTTATGATTGTATATATACAAGCTTATGATTGTATATATACAAGCTCACTCATTGTATTGTAATTATCTTATTATTCATTTTATTCAAATATATTTTTATATGGATTTTTGTCATCTAACCTATTTAAGTTGGATATTTCTTATATAAATAAGAACTCTTCGTTTCATTAGTATCAAAGCTTCATCTTAATCCCGACTTTTGGCCAACAAATTTTTTTCAAAATTTCCATGTTTATTAGATCTTTGACCACCACCGTTAACTTTTGATCATTAACGTTTAAAATTATGCTGCAATGGAAGAAAATTAAAATCAGATTACCTAGCACCTAAAGCAAATGTATATGCTGAAATTATAGTTAAACCGCCACTTGAGGGAGAACACTCAAAAGAAGGAACTCCCAAAATTCTGATAGATCAATCACACAAGAATTTAGAAATGTTAATATTTACAAGTATTGAAAAGAAGAAAAAACAGAAAGATTAAACAAAGGCCGCCGTCTACCACTTGCAAATTCATTTGAAGTGTTAATATTTACGAGTATAGAGAAGAAGAAAACACAGAAAGATTAAACAAAGGCCGCCGTCTACCACTTGCAAATTCATTTGAAGTGTTAATATTTACGAGTATAGAGAAGAAGAAAAAACAGAAAGATTAAACAAAGGCCGCCGTCTACCACTTGCAAATTCATTTGTAGTAGTCACAATTCGTGAAACCACCAACAATTGTAATTTTGTAATATCTGTTAACGTAGGTTGATGACTCGATAATATTTTTTTAAACCCACAAATTTAATAAATTCTGGTGCTTTGTGGCCACCATCCAATACAAACTTGACCATCGTTTTAAGAATTAAAACAAGCATGCTTGTCGTGGGAAGAGGGTTGAACGAGGAGTGCTGTATCTATCAATTATGTTGATGTTGTGCTTCTTCCCTACCGTACACATTCCACGTAGATTAACAATTCCATGTGGAGAAAGAATGGTGCGTTTCATATCAAAAGTTGTCCAAAGTCGTCCAGTATTTAATGATTAAAATCGTATATTAAATGGTGACTTTTTTTTATTAAATGGTGACTTTTTTTTCCACTCAGAAAATAAACTATACCTTTATTTATAAAAGTATATGTATTTGTCAAGAGATTACAATGCTGTAAACAACCAATATGTCAAAAAAAAAACCTCCACACAAGATCTCAAGATACAAGACCAAAGAAACCCTGCCACTGATACAAGAATCACATCCCACGGCGACATACAGGAATCCGACAAGGTCATAGGACAACCAAAATAGAAAAACAACATGCCAAATAGAGTAGGCAAAAAGAAAAATAGAGCCGCAAAAGATACAATATATATATATATATATAAAATAGTCTCCAAGAACAAAAAGACTAGTGCCGAGAACCAAAAAGGAGGATAAAAAATGGAAAAGGGCCATGCTACTAGATGAATGGAGATATCCATCGATCCATTCCTCGAAGTGTATAGAACCCTCCTCTACAAAGAGGCCCTTTTTTGAAAGAGAATCTGCAAGTGAATAATATTCACGAAAAATATGTAAGATGGAAACCTGTGGAATGTCTTTGAGGAATGATTTCACTTGGACTGTCCAGGGAGATAGCGCCATAGCATTAATAGGATACAAATCCTTTTCCTAGTTACTAATAACCTGAGAATCACCTGCAATTTCCTGTAAACTAAAATGATGAAGGTTAGCAAAAAAATAGGACTCACCAAATAGCCATCAGCTCCCTTCTTGTGTTAGTTCCATATCCATAATTCATCCATAAGTTACAGTTCCTATCCCTCCAAAAGGATTACAGCACCAGCTCCACATTTTTTTTCTTCATCTTGTGACGCCCAGCGAATCTTGCCCTACAACTAGTCGAAAGAAGAGGAGGAAGACTTTTGATATTTTGCGAGCCATGTGAGGAACCCAATGCAAATCCTGAGAATTCCAAGAAGTTGGAAATCACTTTCCTAGCACACCATTCAGGATTTATGTATTTTTCTTCGAAGATGTATGATTTCCTCGTTGTCCAAGTTTCCCACAGTATAAAACAAGCTACTTCACCAAACTGATAGTTCTGAGAGAACCACTGTTGGAGACATTCTCGCAACGTATCCCCATGCCAGGTTGTGATGCTAGTGAGAGAGTGACTGATACTAGCAACGTATCCCCATGCCAGGTTGTGATGCTAGTGAGAGAGTGACTGATAGCAATCCATACTTGCGCAGTGAAAGAACATGAAACAAACATATGTTGGACAGTTTCAGCATCTTTCCTACAAAGCGAGCACATGTTTGGTCCACAAAAACCTCTTTTTTGCAAATTTTCCCAAGATAAAATCCGGTTCTCTAGAGCAAGCCAGATAAAAATCCTTACCTTCAAAGGCAGTTTCCATTTCCAACATGAGGTATACATCCAATTTTCACCTGCAGGAATTTCAGACATAATGGCTTCGTAGGCAGAATTTGCATTTAAGTTTCTGTCTTGGGTGTTCCAGGACCATTTTAATTGGTCTTCAGCCTCCGGAATCAGAATGTTACCCGTATAAAGATCTTTGATATAACTTGTCCATGCAATTGCTAAGCATCCATATAATCCCAACTGAGAAGCATCGATCCATTTATTGGAAACACAATTTGATGTATTTGAGATCAAAGCATGGTTGAGGAACCTTATACCACGCGGAGAGATTCTATAATTGTGAGGGCCTCCAATGATCAGGTCCTCACCTAACATAATTGACCTTCCATTTTCGGGTATCCACGCCAACCAATCTGCTAAAACCTGAAAGGATGAAAGAAGACTATCCCAGATATTAAAGATGCCTTTTTTGTTTTTTTCTTTTGATCGTATCCATTGGGGAATTGACAGATTTCTAATATATTTTTCTTTGATGATGCAGCTCCATAGGCTATCAACTGTCAAAGCCCGCCATAAGCTTTTGGCCAATAAGGCTGTGGAGAACTTATAAATGTTTGTATTGACCAACCACCTCTATCCTTTGGGCATGATAGTCTTTTCCACCCTAATAGATGGAACTTATGTTTATCATTGCCAACCAAGATGAAATTAAACATTTTTCTCATAATTCCTAAAAGAATCGATTTTGGAATTTTACAGAGAGACAACCAATACACTGATAGATTTTGAAGTACTAAATTTGACAATGTGAATCTACCTCCAATGGATAACCACTTCCAGCTCTAGGGATGCATCCTCTTATCGAAACGCTTAAGAAGCCACAACCAATCTGCTACCCTGTAACTATTCGGCTTTATAAAATATCCCAGATATTATGCTCCCTCAACACGATCAAGGACTTTATAAGGCAAAAGATTTAATATTTCCACAACTGCTTATCCTCTGTATTATGTTTTAGCATGATAGATTTTGCATCATTTATAATAATTCTTGATGATCTGCAAAACAAATGTAGAATATTTTTTATATTTCCCCATTCACCCGTCTTACCAACTCCGAAAAGCATTATATCATCAACGAATAGTTGATGAGTAATCGCAGTTTTGGGAGATATTTTTAAACCTTTGATCTCATTTTTATCCTTAGCTTTGAGAATGAGCTTGCTCAGACCTTATATGCTAATCAAGAACAACATAGGTGAGAGTGGACAACCTTGTATTAGGCCTCTAGAGCAAGGAAAAAAATTCAGTAGGACTGTCATTTATGATAATTGCATAATTCACTGAGGTAATGCAATCCATTATCCATCTTATAGCCTTCCACGGGATACCAATTTGCATAAGATCCAATCTTAGAAACCCCCAATTTACCTTATCATAAGCTTTCGACAAATCCAGCTATAGGATTATACCATTTAAATTCCTTATCTTTATACTATGGAATGCTTCCTGCACCATGCCAATAGCATCCAAAATCTACCTATTTTCTAAGAAACCGAATTGTTCTTTTGACATGCACCTTGATAGAACCGGTTTGATTCTATTTGCAATAATTTTAGCTATTATTTTATATATTAAATTGCACAAAGAGATTGGTCGATACTCATCAAAGGATTCAGGCTTTGAATTTTTTGGAATTAAAGCAATAAAAGTAAAGTTTAAGGCCACCGAAACCTTACCCGAAGTCCTGGTGTCTATAACCATAGCAAGTATGTCGTAGCCCATGATGTCGAATATTTCAAGGAACAACTCTGAGGTCCATCCATCCGGACTAAGTATTTTTTCTTTTACAAACCCTTTTAATACATTTTGAACTTCCTCCAAGGTCACTGGTTGTAGATCTCTTCTCCTTCTAGGTCAGAGAAGAAGTGTGGATATTCTTTTATTACTTGGATTTGATCCCTCACGGACAAAAAACCCGGATCTTCATAATAGCTATTGAAATAATGAACAACTTCCAATTGTAGATCGCCTTGATCACCAATCCATTCACCATTTCCATTCTTTAGAGCCCAAATAGAATTATAGACCCTTCTGCAATCAACAAACTTATGAAAGAATTTGTTGTTTTGGTCCCCTAAAGAAATTCATAAATCCCTGCTTATGAGACGCCATGTCTTCTCCTCTCTTAATAAGATTTTTAATTTGCTTTGTTCCAGGCTAAGTAGAATCAATTTGGATTATTCGGACAATAGACCCTTTATAGATTCTTTGTCGATAACCTCTAACTATGCCTCGATCCTGCATAAATAGACCCTTTGGGACTTTTTTTGAGCTCGTTCCCATTTCAATACTACTTTCTTCAAACATTTTAATTTTTGAACCAAGTTATGGGATGGAGAAGCAGTGGGATCGGGCATGTAGGAAAGCCATTCTTTGATTTTGAAATCCCCTTCCTTTAACCATGTATGGTTAAATTTAAAAGGAAAAGGATTCTTAACTCCTTCGAATTCCAATTCTAAAAATATTGGATTGTGTTATGAAATGGAATTATAGTCCACCCAAGAACGATATATGTGAGTAACTTCTAAAAAATTGTATTCCATCATGAATTTGTCAAGGAATTTTGATACACCTTCCACTCTAGATTTTCCATTGCTCTAGGTAGGAGAGAGTGGAACAATCTCAATATCATTCAAGCCAACCGAAGAAAATACTTCCTAGAAATAAACACTTAAAGAATCCATCCTTGCAGACTCACCCCAAGTTTTAGCAGCACTCAGTATAAGGTTCAAATCACTTGCTAAAATCAGATTTTTACATTTAAGCCATGATAAAAATAAGGATCCCCCTTGACAATATCTTCCCCAATCGAGTCGCCCTTAGCCTCTGAAGAAGATATAAAAACTAGTTTGACTTCTGTTAAAGAGGACACAAAGACAAGATTTAGGGCCTGAAGCTTACCGACAAAGGTTGTGGGAAACAGATTACCTTCCAGGATTTGATCTGCAGAAGGTTACTTCTCAGTTCTATCCACACCAGTATCATCATCTGAGGAGATGTAGCAGTCTAAAGACCAAGCTTGTATATCTTCCGAGGAGTCTTCAAGATCCGAACTAGAGCTTCCCGAGGTGCATTGACGCCATAAATGCCAACTGCTTTGCATCGAGAGCATATGAAGGGTAGCCCCCATTAGTCTATGGTTTGGGAATAAATCCCCCCCCTCCATTCAATATCTAACTTTTCCAGTAACCCTTTAGACATTTTGATTTCAACCAACATCCTACTAACCCTTTTATCCATTCCATAGAGGACTGCATCGCCAATATATAGGAATCTACCGAGATGGTTTTCCATAGCTTCAAAGTCGGTCATGTTCCACATCGCCATTGGGAAAATAGGAAGATGGAACCAAAGGTATCTAAATCTTATTCTTTCAGTGTCAGGGTCGAACCTAGAATGCCATCGTTGGAGCGTCACGCTACCGTTTCCACGCAACTAGGTTTTTTCCAAGATAAAGGATGCATGCTCCTCCTTTCTAAAGATAAACGCATACCATCCCTTTGACATTATCCATATCTTTGGTCTATAACCAATAAGTGGAGCCCATGTCAAGGAAACCCACTAAGAAATATCTCTAGGGTTCATAGCCCCGTAACTAAATTTTCCCACTAAATCCTTAAAAGACAGGGTAACAATGCCTTCCAAACCAACGTCTCTTCCCACAACCATGTTTCCACCTTCCTTACGCATTTTCCATTTCCCGTATCGTCTCATACCTCCATTTGAACTTTGTCCCCCTGACTGGTTTAGATCAATAGGCGAAGTTTTGTTTTGGGGAATTTTTTAAGTCTCCCATGAGGATTTGGTGGAACCTTCACCCGAAACCCTAGTATCAGACCCAGTTGTTGTTTGTGATTCCGACGGCCCGACACCTATCAAGTCTATCACTCTATGTGTCATCCCAATCTCATTTTCAGGTGGTCCGCTTAAGGCACACGCCTGGAGCATGGCCTTGTATTCATCATCATATTTGAATATTCCATCCCTTTCCCACCATTTGTCAGACCAACGGTCTTTGTCAGATATGGAACCACTCGGTGTCGGAACCCCACCCCTTTCTGACATCTAGGTCTCCTGAAAAGGCCAAAAACAATGTATTAGATATAGACAAAAAGACATGCAAATTGTTTGCACGAAAGTTAACAATGGGAAAGATATACACCCAAATCAACATAACAGAGAATACATTAAAGCTCAACTAAACATCCATGATTAATGGATGGATCGAACCCTATAAGTATAAAAAAAAGACATTTTCAAAATATCCGGAATGGGATTTTCATCCCACTCAAATAACATAACACCGAATTTCCTTAATTTACGGTTTTCACCATGGCTCTAGAACTCTTTATTCCATTGTTGTTTCTACTTCAAGGGATTTTTATATTAAATGGTGACTTTGATCTATCGTTGGTGATTAAGTCAGTTCTATTCCAAGATTGAAATGAAATTTTTTTTTCATACAGTAGTGAAACTGGCAGCTCAATATGCGAGAGCGCCAAATCTGACAGGGTCACGGGGTCAAACCTGGGTGGGGACGGCCACAGCCGACCGCCCCAGCCACCCGGCCATAACGGCGGCCTCAAGATTGAAATGAAATTAAAGAAAGTAATTGTTAACACTTCATGGCAATCGTTAAAGAGCGTTATCTCTACTTATTATATTTCTAAGGGTATTATACTTAGTAAGGATATTATAAAAGTAATAATGCCTAAGTTTCAAAGATTATAAAAAGAGTTATTCAAAGTTATAAAGTACAAACAGATTTAAAGTTATAAACTAAAGTATTAAAGAATTATAAAACTAGCAATTTCCCCAAGAGGGGCAAAGGGGGCAAAAGGAACGTCGAGAGGAAAAGAGCACAAGGAAGGAAAATCAATTTGGTCAAATTATGGGCAACATGTTACACCGACATCATCGAAATAAGAAACAAAAGCACAATTGAAGTATGAATCTTTGACTAACTGATAGAATGAAGTAAAGTAAATACTCAAGCTTGATAGATACTTCCAATCCTAGCTCCCAAGTATCTCTTTCTCTCAATACTTACCTATACCATAAGGAGGATAAAAAAATTTCTAACAACAATAAATATGAACATATGGCAAGTTGGGTATAGACTAGGATACATACATATTATACATGTGACAAATGTATCAATAGGTTACAAGAAGATACTAAACTGATTTATGTTTCATGTTTCTTACACATTGCTTTGTGTCTCTTGTTCATGTCCTAGAGGTAAAGTATATTCTTAGATGTTGCATATTTCAACATTAAATATAGATAAGAGATAATAGTAGTATTAAAAAATTCCCCCCTAATTGGAGAGAGTCCTCGATATAGAAGATTTGTTAACCACATAAATTAGCACTTTGCTTTGAATATCCTTCCTTGATAGGCAAAACTAATATGTGATTTTTGAGTAAAGGACTATTTCTTTGTTTAATAGATTAGTTATACAACACACTATTACTAAATCAACCTTTATCATAAAAATCTACAAGGTCACATTTAGCCATTGTTCTTGTCAGTCAATACACTTCAAATTTATGCATGTCCTTTTGCAAGTGGGTCGAGTTGGTTTATAATGATTAGATTATGTTGATTGTAAGAAGTTAAGCAAAGCCTTCCCTTAGGTGGTAAAGTGGATCTTAGTACAAAATATTGATCCATTACAAACATGTTATTTAATCTCAAAGGATGTGGGCATCCACCCAAAGTCCACTACTATATGGTTAAGTGTCTTTATGATTTTTTTTCCTTTGAGTGCTTTTCTAAATTGAAATATTTTCGCCCGCAGGGGTGTAGCTCAACTGACGATTCGCTTGATATGAAGGAAATGTTGTAAATGGAGGTCATGAGTTCAAATCACCTCGGCTTACCCGTGCCCCATGCTTGCGGGCTATGTGGGTGCACCTAGGTGTATAGTGGTAGTGGATGGCATTGGATTGTTAATTTTTTAGAATTTACTTCATTCTGATCTAGGATCTTAACTGAGAGAACAACATGTACATCATATCTACAGCATATCAATCATGGACAAAATAATGCAAGCACACAAGAGACACAGAGTTTATTTGGGGAAAACCATAAAGGTGAAAAACCCCAATAACTTCCTCAGAGATAGATAGAGCAATGATACAACCCAAGCATAAGAGATAGACATCTCCTAGCAGTAGCTTCTCCTCCTCCACAAGTGCGCCACTCTCCAAAGAGTGTGTGTGAGAATAGAATGATGAAATAGAGTGCCTCCCACACTCTATTTATACTTGACTTGACTTGCCTAATAACCTTTACTAGGTCGGCCTCAACTTAACCACACAACACAATGCTGACTGGGCCGACACCCAATAGGGTGGTCTAATAACCCTTTGACCCACATGGTCTACCCCCAATAGGGTGGTCTAATAACCCTTTGACCCACATGATTTATACAGGGCCGACCCCAACAAGGTGGTCTAATAACCCATAAAGTATAAGTTACGACACTTACAATATAAATGACGACACTTCCATATAGAGGAATAATAACATCTCTATAGGAATACAAACACTTCTGTATAGAGGAATAATACCATCTCTATAGGAGTACAATATACATATATGAAATACATTCTGAAGTTACATATACATCAACACTCCCTCTTAACTAGGAAGGTATTTCTCGACACAGATCTGATAGCACAAGTCTTCTTCTTTGGATCATCATCAGCGAATCATCGTCATCGTCACTACTGCTGCTATCTCAGTCAATATCTGATTCTACTAGTCATAGGAAGTTCTACAGAGCCAGTCCTTTTTCATACTGGGTGTAGGCCCACCACCTGCAGGTCTTCATCATCACTGGCCATACTGTGGAATCCTCAAGACTTATTACGTGCATCACAAAACCTTGAAAGAGCATCTCGGGCTGTTACGGGTACACAACTCCAACCTATAGGATCTCCCAGGATCTTTTACATGTGACAGTCACAAAACCTTAAAAGGGTGTCTTGCCAAGCAAGAACCCTAAAGAGCATCTGAGGCCTTTTTCATCCTGTCCAGATCTCCAGGTATGATGACATGTGACTCCTACCACAAAACCTTAAAAGGGTGTCTTGCCAAGCAAGAACCCTAAAGAGCATCTGAGGCCTTTTTCATCCTGTCCAGATCTCTAGGTCTGATTACATGTGGTCATGGCAATGCCTCGAAAGAGCATCTGAGGCCTTTTTCATCCTGTCCAGATCTCCCAGGTCTACTTACATGTCCTCCCAGAGCAATGCCTCAAAAGAACATCTGAGGCCTTTTTCATCTTGTCCAGATCTCCCAGGTCTACTTACATGCTCATCTGCATAACCTGTCCACGGCCACAGAGTATCAACCTGATACTCACCATACATCATCCTGATGTACACATGATCATCCTGATCATCAACACTGCATCATCCTGCTGCATGTCATCTGGAGCAACAACCTGAAGCTCATCATCCATGATCGTCCTGATCATACAATGCATCCACCTGATGCATACACAGTATCTTTCTGGTACATATCATCATACATGATCTACCTGATCATACAATGTATCCACCTGATACATATACAAATACATGATCCACCTGATCATACAAAGTATCCACCTGATATATATCAACATACATGATCTACCTGATCATACAATGTATCCACCTGATACATCTACAGATACATACACATGATCCAATTGATCATATCCATCATCCAACATGATGCGTACATACATATACATATAAATGATCCAACTGATCATAACCAGCATCCAACATGATGCATACATACATATACATATAAATGATCCAACTGATCATATCCAACATCCAACATGATGCGTACACACATATACATATAAATGATCCAACCGATCATATCAAGCATCCAACCTGATGCATATATACACATACGGAGCAGTAACTGGAGCATCATCCTGATGCTCATCATCCAACGCTTATATCCACAGCCATGGAAGGATCCTCCTCTCACCATGCTCGGAATGGATCCTACAAATGTGTCCATCACTTCTTCCTCGAAGTGTCATCAATCTGAAGAAAACCAAGCCTCTCTCTAAAGTACTCGAACTTCACTCTGGCTACTGGTTTCGTCAGTACATCTGCAACCTGCTCATCCATCACAACATACAGGAGATTCACTACTCCTCTCTGCACCATATCCCTGATATAGTGATATTTGATCTCAATGTGTTTCGACCTATTGTGGAACATCGGATTCTCAGACAGCTTCACACAACTCTGGTTGTCACAAAAATACCAGTAGCCTCCAGCGGGAGATCAAATAACTCAGATAGTAGCTTCCGAAGCCATACTGCCTCACAACTAACCGAACAAGCTACAACATACTCTGCCTCGGTTGTACTCAGTGCTACGCAAGATTGCTTCCTGCTAAACCAAGAGACCACACCTAATCCCATACTCAAGCAACACCCAGAAGTGCTCTTCCTATCTGCAGCACTGCCTGCCCAATCTGAATCAACATAACCCTGCAAGTTAAACTTTTGATTTGCATCATACTTGAGCCCATAATCAACCGTACCCTTCAGGTACCTCAGAATATGCTTTACAGCAACCAGGTGAACACCTCTGGGATCCATCAGGAACTGGCTCAATGTGTTCACCGCAAAGCAAATATCTGGCCTCATGTTCGTCAGGTACATCAAGGACCTAATCATCTGACGATACATAGTGACATCAACCGGATCAGATGAAGCATCACATAGAAGCTTCAGGTTTGATGCCATAGGTGTGGCCATGGCCTTGCAGTCCATCATCCCGAACCTCTTCAGGATCTCCACTGCATACTTCCCTTGTCCAAGGAAGATTCCATCTATACTCTGCCACACCTCCATGCCTAGAAAATAGTGCATCATCCCCAAGTTCTTCATCTCAAACTCGATAACAAGCTTCCTCTTGGTATCGGCAATCCATCCATCCTCGCCTATAACAAATAGGTCATCCACATACAGAAGTAGTATCACAGGATTTCCTTCCTCAACCTTGTAGTAAAGGTTGGAATCTACTTTACACTTAGTAAAGCCCAAACTGGATAGAAAGTTGTTTATCCTACCATACCAAGTCTTGGCTACCTGTTTCAAACCATACAGGGATTTTTTCAGTTTGCACACATGTGACTCTCGGTCATGTGTCTCAAACCCGAGTAGTTGCTCCACATACACTTCCTCTTCGACTACACCATTCAAGAAAGTTGTCTTGATATCCATCTAGTGTTTCTTCCATTTCATCATTGCATCCAGAGCAAGTACTAATATGATGGAAGTATGCCTGGCTATAGGTGTAGAAGTCTCTTCATACTCAATCCCTTTTTCTAGGAGAAGCCATGAGCTACAAACCTTGTTTTGTATTTCTCCATGATACCATCTGTAGCATGCTTGATCTTATAGATCCATTTGGAAGTCACAACAGACTTCCCTTCAGGTCTTGGGACTGCATCCTAAACATCATTCTTCATGATCGACTGATCATGGCATTCTTCCGTTACTTCATCCCAGATCCTGGGAACTTCAATATCTTCAATAGATATCTTTGTTGCTGGAACAAATGTTGTAGTCCTTCTTTTGTAGGTGAAGGTATACAATCTTTCCTACAAAACAAGTTAAATTGCATGATTAGAACATCTCATAGTTTTCAGAACAAATTCTTACACATAAATAAATATGTCATACAGTCATGCAATTGTTTTATCCAATGCTTCAATACAACATTCATCCATATCCTGTAACGTTCTAGATGCCTTCCAATCTCTACTAGAACATTGTTAAGAGTTTGCACTACTCCCAACATGTCAGCAAAGAGGTTTCATTCTAGATAAGTAGCAATGGAATGTTGTACAGTGCCATAGGCCACTTACCCATCACATGCATATTAATAGTATACTGTTCATTAATGCAATTATTCTAATATGCACAATACACAACCTAAGTCTAGGAACATAAGCATATACATCATTGAACAACATTATTTAAACAAACAAATATGTAAGAAATGACAATTCAAATACTTATCTTTGTTTAGTTGTTGGGTGGACTCCCTCTGAATATTTGCAACTCCATTCTGATGTGGATTGTGAGAAGTGGTCGACTTCCTCTGAATATCTGCATCCTTGCAGAAACTACTAGAGTGTGCTCCCTCTTGATCTTTGCTTCCTGGATTACTTGTCCTTGAACTTATATCCATCCTCGATCACTATGCATGCTTACTAGTATCATTATTGTGTTACCATTGAGATCTCATACATAATCATACATTCATTAGTATAATCTCAATACTATCAAAACAAAATAATCTTAAACATGTATAGTCATGATCATTTCAAACAGAAATAATAAGCATTAGTGTTCAAGGACTCTTAAAGTGAGAAACATAATATGCCTAAACCCGTGATTACTCAAACCTATACTTTCATGACTCTTTTGGTTAGTCATATCATCAATTAAGGTAAGAAACATAATATGCATACACCCATGATTATTCAAACCTATGAATAATCATTATCAATCATGCCATGTATACTTATATAAGAGATCCTATCACAAGGTAGGATTCTAACTTGATATAGAAAAAAAAACATACCTGGACTAGTATGTTAGCTAGTTATGTCTAACATACCCACATGATGTCTTCTTTTTCTCTTCAATGACTTGTGCTAGTAACCTGCATATCTCATAAGTTAACCATTATAGAACCAAGTTATACATACCTCGTAAATAGATCTTCTAAGTGATCCATGACAATGGATGAATCTTTGTCTTCATGTCACCATGATCATATGTTCTTGAACTAGAACATGATTTGTCTTTCTTGGTGTACCTTTCATGTTAGCGGACAACATAAACCTCATACAACACCATAATGCATTAGTACAATCATAAGTGTTAACACCCTAATCAATGAATATCTTCTATCATGCATTCATAATTTTATTAAGGGGATACGACAAGTCTAAATTTAATCAAGATTGTACTAACCGTAATAATATGAAGACAAACATACCATAAACTTAATCATGAACAAATCTCGAAACATACCTGGATAAGTCATACCTGTCGAGATTGCTTGTAATCTTCTTATGTAAGGCCTTAGCCTCATCTCCCTCTGAAACATGAACTTCTTCACTTATGCAGGTGACCATTCCATTCTCTTCTAGGATTAGCCCAATCCACTTGATTTGCAGGAACTGGATCTGAAGCTGGATTAGGGTTTGTCAGAGAAACCCTAAAAATTCAAACTTTAAATTTCAAACTTTTGAAAGGATAGAAAGATGCGCCTTGATGAGCTAATCAAGCTGGTATACTCAGAATTTGAAAACTGCAAAGTTTCACCCCTCAAAATTGCCTTTGAAACTTCCGGATCTTCTAGACAGGATCCCGAACTAGGGTTTGATAAAGCCCACCCTTCTGCCCAACCAAAAGGTTCAATCCAAAGCTCTAAACTTTGATTTTCTGAGGAGCTTCCAGCCGTGGTCACAGACTTCAAAAATTCCAACTTTTGTAGAAGCCCTAATTTTCCACTTTTTCGATCAAAGTTCCAAACTAGGGTTTGATCAAGCCCGACCTTCTACCCAACCAAAAAATTTGATCTTGGTCTCTAAATTTCAATTTTGATGAGTAGCATTCATCCGTGGTCTCCGATTACAAAAATACCAACTTTCTCCGAAACCCTAATTCCCAGAGCCAGGAATGAAGGTGCTAAAAAATAATTATGTTTTGACAAAAATATGCACCTGATTGTTTCTAGTGTAACTCCGCACTTTCTGATCCACAAGGTCTGAAATGTTTTCCTATGGTAGCCTGACCTGTCATCTTTCCAGCCCCATAGTTCTGACCTCAAATGGATTCTCTGAGAGAGAGTTATGCCAAGTGTCGCAACGTGACCTGTTTATGGGATAAAACAGGAGAGCGAACTTGTACGGAGTGACACATGTCACTAGTTTGAGTTTAGTCCTTTGCAAAAGTTACCTGAGAAAATAAAGTCCATGCACTACCTGTCACTTTTTATGAAATTTCATTTGGAGCTTCCTAGCCCAAGTTATGACCTTTTTTCCTAGGTCACTTGTTTATGACTCAGATCTGGAAGAGGCAGAAACCCTAGATTGTACAGATCATAAAACACAAAGTACAACAAATTAGAAGTTTTCCTTTGGACACAAGGTACATGGGGATCTGATCTTCGACCTGTAAAAGTTTCAGATCCGAAAACTTCGCCAAAATGTATTTATAGCGAAACTGCTACGATGATTGGTTTTTGCTATATCAAGCCCTAGCATCGCAAGTGCAACAAGTGTCATACATGCCATACCATGCCTTCTTTTAGGCTAGCTCTGATACCATGTTAATTTTTTAGAATTTACTTCAATATGATATAGGATCTTAACTGAGAGAACAACATGTACAACATATCTACAGCATATCAAGCATGGACACAATAATGCAAGCACACAAGAGACACATAGTTTACTTGGGGAAAACCATAAAGGTGAAAAACCCCAATAACTTCCTCAAAGATAGATAGAGCAATGATACAACCCAAGCATAAGAGATAGACATCTCCTAGCAGCAGCTTCTCCTCCTCCACAAGTGCGCCACTCTCCAAAGAGTGTGTGTGAGAATAGAATGATGAAATAGAGTGCCCCCCGCACTCTATTTATACTTGACTTGACTTGCCTAATAACCTTTACTATGTCGACCTCAACTTAACCACATAACATAATGCTGACTGGGCCGACACCCAATAGGGTGGTTTAATAACCCTTTAACCCACATGACTTATACAGGGCCGACCCCAACAAGGTGGTCTAATAACCCATAAAGTATAAGTTACAACACTTGCAATATAAATGACGACACTTCCGTATAGAGGAATAATAACATCTCTATAGGAATACAAACACTTTTGTATAGAGGAATAATACCATCTCTATAGGAGTACAATATACATATATGAAATATATTCCGAAGTTACATATACATCAACATGGATCCCTGGACCCCGTTTCACGCGAGTACCAGCCCCTTCCTAGATGCTGATTCCCCTAGTTACAAAAAAAAAATGAAATATTTTCCAATTACAAGACATATAACTTTATGTTATTATTGAAGGTAACCTTTAAATTTTTGTTGAGTAAAATGAATTCTAGAACGTTAAACCAATTACTCATGATAGAAAATTACACACATATGCTCAATCACTGTGCCATGCACTGCATCACTATATGATCTTCATGATGATGTATTAAACCTCTTCAATACTTTTCATAATTATGATAAGAACACTTAAGAAACTTACAACCTAAATTTAAAATTTATCGAGGAGGTTGCGAACCTAACATCATGAAACACCCAAGGGGACCACAACCACAACCACAAGTTCGCAAAACACCCACAAAGACCACAACCCCAAGGTTGAGGAACACCTAAGAAAGTCACAACCCTGAGGTTGTAAAGATCAAAAGAAACCAAACTAGAACTAGAGAAATCATTGTGACATCAATATGTAAAGAAATTCGAATTGTAATATCCAATTTGTCATTGGCCTTTCAACTTTATGGATGTTGAGAGTCGAATACAATAATGGTATACTTCTATAAATGGAACAAGATCTATAACAATAAGAAAGAGGAGCTAAAGGCTAACTAAGAATTGTCTAAAATCTTAGCACAAGAGGCAAGTGCAAAAATTGTAATATTGAGTGTAAAATTATTGTAATAGAAGTATAAGTTACGATAGTGGTGTAATGTTCCAAGAAAATGCAATATATTAATGTTATAATTAATGATATACTTCTATAAATGGAACAAGATCTATAACAATAAGAAAGATGAGCTAAAGGCTAGATAATAATTTTATAAAATCTTAGCACAAGATCCAAGTGTAAAAATTGTAATACTCAGTGTAAAAATAATTGTAATAGAAGTATAAATTATGATAGTGGTGTAATGTTCCAATAAAGTGCATTATATTAATGTTATAATCTATGGTCAAATTGTTAGTTTTGTACTTTGTGTAAACACTTCAGGCACATGAAAAATGATAGTTTTGTACTTTTTGTAAGCACTTAAAGCACAAGAAAAATGCATTGTAGTCATAAAAGGGACTAGTGTAAATACCATGGGTATATCAAATCACAACATTTGTATTTGAGCTACAAAAGGAATCCCACAAATATTAAGTGGGATTTGAACAAATCTTGTGCTATCTAATCTTATATGATTGTGGACATAAAATACATAGTCCAAATACTAAATACATCCACATTTTAAAATTGTACATCAAATTATCTACAAGCATGTATGTTTGCAATAGGGTAAATGATGAGCCACCTATACTATATTTCTCGAGGAATATTTCATATGGACTCTTCCACCAAATAAGTTAAATTCTTCAACATATATTTCCTAACTAGGGTTATAAAATAAGTAACATTACAAACAATGGGTCTTACCAAGTTTCGAGTCACTTGGTATCTAAATGAATTTGTTGTACATTACCTTTTTGTTGAAAGCAAAGGCATTGATAAAATATTTTAATATGTCAGTGGTGTGTTAGAGAGCTCATAACAATGTATATCACACAATGAAACGTAAGTCTTATAGGATTGAATCTTAATGAGAAAAGTAAGTATTTTACTGTATAAAAAGAAAGAAAGATATCTAAAGCCTATGCTTTAGAAGCATTAGCATGGAGAAACATAGGGAGTGGTTTGTGAATTTCACAACTAAACTCCCCCACAGATACTATCTAGATTCCAATCCACACAGCAACCATATTTTTGAACAATTAATATTTTCCTAAATAGGCGTTCATGTGGATCTAGTATGCAGTCTTAATTACAATGGTGTAAAAGATCTCTTAGAGAACTAAATGTCAATATTTTCCTAAATAGGCCTCCATGTGGATCCAATATGCAATCTTAATTACAATGGTGTAAAATGTCTCTTAGAAAACTAAATGTCAAAAATATTGTAGTCATAGTCCAAAGTAAAAACTATTTTTTCCTCCTAAAAGTGTGTTACTTCACACAAGCAAGCCCAAAACATGATTTGGTAAAGTACCTCATCTAAAACCAATGTAGAAAGTGACTCCTTCAAAGATGAAGATAGCAAAAGAATTTTATATTGTATTTGAATTCTTGTTGCTACTATTATGCGACGTCCTAGGGATTTCAAGGTCTAATCATTACTTTGGTGCTTACTAGTACTACTTTGTATGGAATATGTATAACATCTTCACCAATAATGGAAATTACATAAGCTAAGCTACAACAAATACCCAAGTGACCAAAGTGACCTGTAATCGCATTCTTACTATTACTACTATGCAAAAGCAATTTCAAGGTCAAATTCTTAAGAATACTATCGTATTCTTAAGTTAGACATATATTGGTCCATCAAATATTACTTCCATATTTACTATATATTACCCTCTTTTGATTCGATGTCTATTTGGTTCATCAAATATTATAATCAATTTTATAATTATTATTCTAAAGAAAACTTTAATTGATATTATTAAATATTATAGATTATTTTATATTTATGATACATTAAGTACATAGTAAAAGATGATGCTTTTTTATTTTCCGTAAGTAAAGTCATAGAACACAGGTTTGTTCCATGTTAAATTCACTTGGAGATGTAACCAATTTCCTACAACAAATTATAAGTTTATGTGAGATTATGAGATAGGCACAATAGGGATTTTGTAAATTTATGTGGTAATTGCATTATTAGGTGGATAAGATTAATATTGCTCATAATTTGGTTTAATGTAAACCTTTTAAAATTAAATTATAACTACAAGATTTAGATCATAAGTTTAAGATTAGGTAAGAATGAAGTTGGTTAAATATTAGAAATAACATTATAACAAGGTGAAAGAAAAATGGAAAAATGTTTGTAATATGACATTACAATATATTTTTTTATAAAAGTAATGGGCTATTAATAACACTTATTAGAAAATAGTATTTTCTGTGAATATTTACAACTAAAAAATATTTGCATTTTCTGAGATTGTCAATTCTGAAGGAGGAGGCCAAATCTAATGAGAGAATAAGGGCTAACCACTCTGCCTCATTATTTATCTTGCTGCCTAGGCCCCAAGAGAATGCTGCGACTTTATTTCCTCCGGGATCAAAGAGTATCCCACCAGCACCTGCCGCCCCGATTAACATCACTTTAACTGCAAGAAAAGTGGCTAATTCTATTAAAAGTAAATATATGAATTAGCTCTTATTAATAGTATTTTTAATAATAAATAAGTAACAAAAATAATATCATATATACTAAAAATATATATAAACCTATAAATCATATCTTAACTATAAACATACTCTTGAGGCAAGGACTAGCTCCTTTGCAGCTATTTCTCTTGTTATTTAACTTTTTCACTTTAAAACAATATATAAAGTGTTCCTTTTATAGTAGAATATCCCATCACATATTGGATAGGGGTTATTTTATTATTTAATTCCACCATTATATGTGTAATTTGTGAATGAGTTATAGCATAATTAGGCACAAAGGAACAAGGTTTTATTTGAAGAAGCCTCCCCTGTTGTCGACGGAGTTATTAGATCAATCATCGGGGCTTACAAAGATTGGTTTTGGCATAAAAAAGTTGGGAAGCTTAAGTCCTTTATCCCCCCTACATTTTTAGTTTCTTCTCCTATTGGATTTTTCAATGGAGCTGCTAATTTAGCTCTTGGGTTTGGTGGTGTTGGGGGTGTTATATTGGTCAGGATCGAGCATTATTATCGTTTTTGGATGTGTTATGGATATAGTACAAATACAAGATCTGAATTATTAGCACTATGGGCTCTCCTTTTTCTTGCCCATGACAGACAAATTACAAAATTGTAGGTGGTAGGTGATTCAAAAATCATTATCGATTGGGCGCAAGGACAATGTTAGCTTCAGGTTCCCTTTTTAGTTGATTGGATGCATCAAATTAGAGACTTACAATGTCTCTTTGAGGAGATTACATTTTCACATGTATATATATTTTACAACAAACATGATTTTTTTTCTAGGAAGGCCCTGAACAACCCCAAGGGTGTCACGTCCCCATTTTGACCCCCTTTGTATTAAATCGTAAATGATGTAAATATTGTAACTTAATCATGGTGAGGAGCTCAAGGCCAAGGCCCCACCATTGATTTAGCGTTTATGTATCGGCAATTGAAATAGATACCTATGGTTCTTGTGCTAGATAGGCACGATGTAAATAAGACATCATGTAAATACGAATTTTAATGGAAATACCCACAACTAGCTATGCAATGCAACAAAGAGATGGGGCATGATTCTACAAGGAATAGGGAGAGAAATTATTTAAACCCTTGAGCCAATGGTGTTAATCCATGTGTCAATGAGAAAGCCCATAAACCACCAACTACCCATTTTGGGTTTATGGACCCAATCATTTAATTCTTCCAAGAAATTGGTTAAGGCAGTTAATGCGTTGGAAATGAAGAAGTATGGCAGCCATTTTCGTGCATGGGCAAGCCATCAACCTGGAAAATCGTGTTTTTGCTTGTTGGGCAAGAAAACACCCACGAAATGGTGCCCAAAGCCATTCTGAACAATCAGTCTTCTCTCACTCATGCAGTTGGAGCTAGCTGGGTCTTTCCCTACACGTTTTTCATCCAAATCCTGCATTTTTCCACGCCTGGGAGTTCGTTTTTGCATATACAGTAGCTTGGGAGAGAAGGGCCACGATTTGGGGACTGTATGGAGGTCGTTTTTGCCCCCAAATGTCCAAGGACTTTTTTCTAAAAACGGATTTGGCTTCCCAAGGTTGTTCCCCATCTTCCAATTTCGTTTTTGTGTGTTCCCACGTTTTTCTGAGTTAGTTGGAACCCCATCTCATGCATCCCACGGTGGAAAACGTTTTCCTCATGCCCAGCAATTGTGGTTTTGTTGTTAAGTGCATCCCGTTTTGCTTTGAACCTGTGAGCAAGAAACTTGGACTGGTTGGGCACAGAATTGGCTTGATAAACCTAGTGGAAGGAGTAACCTCTCAAAAAGATAAAGAGGGCTTTGGCTACTTTTCTATGCACACCCTGAGATCACTAGAAAGGAAGGTATGGCTTGAGGGACTGTGGGGCAGTGAAGAGAATACTTCCTTGTGTTGGGTGTGTAGGCAATGTGAGTGCCAAGCTGAATAGATCTGGGAGGGGTACCCTTAGCTCTGTGGTTGAGCTCACTAGCTTAGCAATTCCTCCTTTCCATTTCCTAGCAGCCTGATAAACCCAATTGTAGATTGGCTTGGCTCATATTGGCGTATGCTTGGCTATGTGTGAGTCTGCTGTTCCCGATTCCTTGTAGAAATCATGCCCAGCTCGGGGGTGGCAGTTGCATCAAGAGGTTGATAAGCACAACTGGCCTACGGTTGGGTGGAACGTTGCAGTTGCATAGCCAGTTGCTTGGGGCTACTGTTATAAGATAAGTATTCTCCTGTATATTCTTGAAATTATTTAATTGATGGATATCTGAATGTATGGTGAAGGTGTAAATGATATTACTTCCGTTGTGTTATAAAAATAGTTATGCATCTACATATCTCTATTATATTGTGTGAATGCTTATGTAATAAGTTCATGGGGCTATATGCCCAGTTTAGTATCACGTCCGTTCTGCACTTTCATATGTATATGTATATTTTTCATATTAATTTGAATGCTTGTTTATAATGTATGGGACTGGATGCCCGGTTTAACCTCACGGTCCTCTCCATCTAGCTGGTAGGATGGGAGGGGACGTGACAAAGGGTACTGTTTTTTTTAAGAGCTCTCACAAGGAGTTTTCCTTTCTAGGAAAACTGTGCAATTATTTCAGTGAGGGTTTGCACACTCTCGCTTTTCCATATATGTGATACATTATTTTTTTTATGTGACATATCAGGGGTCACTGAGATTTTTGGACTGTCCAGTGGCATTGTCATACATTTTGGTTATTTCTAGTACATACATTGTATTACATAATATGATTACTACGGTCTTTAATAGATAGCATTATCTCAGTTTGATGATAGATAGTTTTATGTAATCAACCAAGTATATTTTGATTCAAATCTAAATATCAAGTATTGTTTTCATTGTTATGAAAAGGAGTTATGGCATAATCATATGTACAAAACATTAAGACTATCGATTGTTGCAGTGTCGATTTCCGCTCCATGACTATTTGATCGATATGGTTGATCTTATGCATTTATGGTAATTTATTGCACTCATAGTGACTTGGAAATTATAATAGTACTTATATACACTCGTCACTTCAAACCCTGGCCAATTGGCATAGTACATCATCCATATTAAGCTACGGTTACTATTATCGAGTAATGATTGCTACTCCGCAAATGGTTTTCCAACTTTGCACATTACATGATTGTAAGTTCAATTCATAGGATGGTTTTCCATATTTTTCTTGCAAATCAATTGTATAACTTGTCTTAAGACTCTCTCATGAATATCAGAGTAATATTACTATTTCTCCATGAGTTTTATTATTCTGTTATATTTCGGATTTCCTTAATAGTATTTACGCTCTCAAGCAAGGCTTCCACCTTATGATTCCTAAATCATTTTTATTATATTATATAAAAGGCCTAATCAAAGTGATCTAGGTGGGAATCGGTGGCCACCCACCTAGTCCACTAGCTCAAAACACAGTTTTCCATCGTGCTAGTTTTTTTACGATTTCTCGGATCTTGATATTCCAAGGCCCTTTTGAGGCCCTAAACGACGATTTTTGGCACTACATGGCCTAGATGATAGTTGAAGGCATAGTCTAGTTTGTTTGGAATGTGTACTTCTCGGAAAGACCTTTTTTATGGTCTACCAAGTGCCCCAAATGGAGATTGTATGCAAAATTTACGCCCCCAAGAAGTTGACATATCAACTAACCACAATGGGGCCCACAAACCTTTTGGTGTTTCATCTTATGGGGTTAGGGTTTTTTATATTTATGGTTTTCTCATTGATGTTGTGTGTTAAATGGCCCTTTTGGCCTTATTGTAACTCTGCTTCCTACGGATGAGCGTAGCCGCCACATCTCTTCTCAAAGATCAACTACCACCATTATAGTTATTTTGTATTCTACATTCTATAGTATGTTATATTTCATTAACTTATCGAGTTTGAGTTTACTGTATCACTATGTTCTTTGAAATATATATCTATGTATTATGTTCTATACGAATTCTTTCATTTTTTTCTCACACAAACCCAGATCAGTGGTATTAGAGCGGTTTGCTCTTTATTTGTTTCTCTATGCATGTCCCCAACGAGGTCGGGGTATAATGAGTTGGGACACAAGATACTTGAGCCTATGAAAGACCGTCCTCATAGACACCGACGAACACCCATGGCAAAAGAAAAGAGATACAACGGGAGCAAGAGATCCTATTACTATGTTTCTCGAGGAAGCCCTCACATGACAGAGGGACAAGATGATAGACAACTTTGCCAAAATACTTCGACGGATGTCGATCGCAATAGACACATCTTCATCGAGCGGTCACTTCGGAGGTGTGTTCCCCTTCAAGATACACATTTGATATTCTTGTATCTAAAGGTCAGATAGATGCAGATGCTTTGGAAAAATGGTTAAATCTACTAGAAGCATATTAAATCTATGTCCAAATGGAAAAAATCACCTTTGCTCTCCTTAAGGTTATCCCCCATTTCAAAATTCGGTGGGAAACTTACTATGAGCAAAACTCTGCAGAGGAGTCTGAACTATTTGTATTCAATCACACTTAGGCCTCTTTTGTGGATGCCATGAAGAAACAATATTACTCTGTTGGAAACTATGATTACTAGTATAAGAGATGGACCACACTACATCAGGAGAGGGACCAAGCAGTCGTAGTTCATAGGTACTTTTCATACCTTATACACCAAGCCGGGTATCAAAGACTCTGAGCGACATCTGGTTCTAAAATACCGTGGGGGTTTGCATAGGTACATCCAAAAAGAAATGGAGTTCTTGGACATCTTGTCACTAGGAGTCGCTTATCGTTATGTTGTCAAAATCAAGCAAAAATTGAAGCAGAGGAATAAGCGGGAGTTTGGATCTATGAATGCATCACAACAGAAGTGGGGGAAATGCAGCCCTAGTCCACAGAACAAAGGACAAAGTAATGCTAGACAAACTCAAGACAACTAGTCCAAGTCGCAAGCAAATAAGTGTAATGGGAAGATGAAAAAAGACACTGGGAAGTGGTGTGAGTTCCATAAAATCCCCTGGCACAACACTAATGAATGTCACTCAAAGCAATCATCAGTGGCAAAACTGAAAGCCTACGATTCATATCCAGGATCTGACTCTGATTCAGAGCCAGGCAAGGGGAAGAAAATCATTAGTGTAGAACTCAATGCCACAGTCATTACTACCAAGCTCCAGCCCAATGATCCAGAGGAGCCGAAAGAAGGTGAGCGCCTTTCTCACTTGCAGATGTGGGTGAAGGGCGCTCCACTGTATTTCATTGTTAATAGAGGAATACAAAAGAACCTAATCTCAAAATAGATCGTTAAGCAGTTGGAGGTGTTGAAAACACCACACCCACAACTATACAACATCAAGTGGCTTAGCCATGTACGAGATCTTTGCATCATCCAATAGTGTTGCCTACCCTATGGCATCAAGCCCTTCGAGGATGAGGTATTTTGTGATGTTTCCCTACTTGAAGTTTGTGATGTTCTTTTGGGTTAGACATATGTGTGGAAATTTCATGTTGTGTATGAGTCTAGACCTCGTAGCGTCATTGTTACTTTGGGAAGACAATTGTACAAGATACCAGACGTAGCTCCACCTACCACAGTCTCTTTGATCTCAGCTAAACAATGCAAGAAGGTCATCTCCCATACTAGGAATTTTTTCCTCGTCATGATTCATTCTCACAGTGAATAGAAAGAAGGTCATGGCCACATATATGGCCTCTGCACAAGGCCTCCCCACATAGCAAAATCAAGTGGACAAAGTTGTAAAAGAACACTGATACATCTTCACCTCACCTACCGAGTTGCCTCTACATTGTCAGGTCAACCATCGAATCAATCTGAACCCTAGTGCACCTTTACCTAATGGGCCATTATATCAACGCTCTCTCCTAGAACTATAATGAAATCAAGCGTCAGATTCGAGAGTTGTTCCAAAAGGGGCACATTCGACCCAACTCTTTACCCTCTAGAAGACCAATCATGCTCGTGTAGAAGAAATACAGGACCTAGCACCTCTGTATTGATTACAAAGCTTTAAACAAAATCACAGTTAGGAATCGGTACCCAATTTCCCAGATTGATGACCTTCTCAACCAAATCAAGGATCCAAGTAATTTAGCAAGATTGATCTTAAATCCGACTACCACCAGGTTCTAGTAGGATCAACTGATGTATGGAAGATTGCTTTCAAGTCTAAAGAAGGTCTTTTCAAATGGTTGGTCATGTCCTTTGGCCTTACAAATGCCCCAACATCTTTCATGAGGCTGATGGATGACATCTTGAGGCCTTTCACCAATTCCTTTGTGTTTGTATATCTAGATGACATCTTCATCTTCAACAGGAATTGGGAAAAACACTTGCAACACAATCAATAGGTCCTTCACACTTTGCAGCAACACAAGCTATATGCTAACTTAGAGAAATGTTCATTTGGAATGAACATGGTCCAATACCTTAGATACATTATAGATGAGAATGTGGTACATGTGGATCCAGCCAAGATCACAAGTCATTCATGATTGGCCAACCCCGACAACATTAACCGAGCTTCGAATATTCTTGGGTCTTTCCAACTTCTATCGTAGGTTTTTGTTGGGACTCTCTCATATTGCATGGCCCCTCATCCAAGTGATCAAGGGTGGTGGAAAAGCCAAATTTGGGCGGTCCAAATCACAACAGAAATCCTTTGACGATGTGAAACATTGTTTATGCTCATTCCTAGTGCTTGTCTTGCTCGATTTGCAACAAACTTTTGAGATTGAGACAAATGCTTAAGACTGCATTGTGGGTGTCGTTCTCACTCAGCACAGTCACCCTGTGGCCTATCATAGTGAGACACTCTCAGATGTTGTTCGTAAGTACCCCAGCTATGACAAAGCCAAATTTGGGAGGTCCAAATCACAACAAAAATCCTTTGACAATATGAAACATTGTTTATGCTCATTCCCAATGCTTTCCTTGCTCGATTTGCAACAAACTTTTGAGATTGAGACAAATGCTTCAGACTACATTGTGGGTGTCGTTCTCACTCAGCACAGTCACCCTATGGCCTATCATAGGGAGACACTCTCATATGTTGTCTGTAAGTACCCCAACTACGACAAAGAGATGTATTCCAGTATACAAGCCTGCCACCAATGGAAGCACTACATTCTATGGAGGGAGTCAGTCATCCATATGGATCACAAGATTTTCAATTCATGCAAACACAAGGCAAATTACAGAATGACCACCATCAAAAGTGGTCCACCTACTTGCAGCAATTTCACCTCAACATTAAATATGAGAAAGGGAGCACCAAGTGTGTTGCAGACTGCCTCACCTAGGTACTATGTATTTATAGGTCAACATAACATATCAATTAAGATATCAAAATACAATTCAAGAGTTTATTATCAATCAGGTTAACTTTTTCAATAAAACAGAGACATAATCATCACATGCATGTTCTTATGATACATATAATCAATCCATTACCAAAATAAATAGACTCGCCATTGTTTCTAGTTGTCGGTCTTTCATACCGCAATTTAACTATTAATAATTATATGTACATTTTGCATGATTGCATCACCATTCACAGTGCCAGTTCTTAATCAATCATTTTCATAATTTAATTATAATTCAAATTCATATAATTAATACTTAATATGTAAAGGAAACCTCAAGTTTCATGCATATGCATGTCTAACACAACTAGCATTCTCATAATGCAATCGATATGTGTGTTAATCAAGCAATTCAACTTCAATTTCATAGGTCCATTCTTCTTGTCACTCTTCCTTGGTTTTACAATTTCTTCCAAGGGATATAAGGAAGTTTTTTCATGGCACTCTTTTCTGGAGTTGCATTCCCAACAAGACCTACCTTTACTATATTCTCACCTAGGTACAATGTATTTATAGGCCATCATAACATATCAATTAAGATATTAAAACATGATTCAAGAGTTTCTTATCAGTCATGTTAACTTTTCCAATAAACATTGGCATAATCATCAAATGCATGTTCTTATGATTGCTAAGAACTTAGATGTTACTTGATAGACCATGCTTTATAAAATGTAAGAAGTATTATAATTATTTCTTTAGAGTATTCCATACTTGTCTAATTTCACTAAAAGAAATCAATTCATTGTATATAGCTTGTATCATTAATCGTGTATTGATTCTAAGAGTACAAAACAAAATACATCCAATCTTATAACAACTTATTCTTAATTTACATCATTCTAGTTCCCATTGCACCCAACAATGCATCAATAAGCATACATAAGTACATACATACTACAAATGCATACTTGTATAAATACTCACTATAAATGCAACATACTATTTTCAGCAATTACTATTTGTCAAGCTATTATTATTTGTTCTTTTCTGGCAGCACTCTTTAATGCAGTCCATGTGTGTGCATCTTCCTTTTCATTATTACTCATTATTACAATACTTTAGTGTAAAACCCACAATTTAACAGTAGTCCCCTCTAAGTAGGTTCAACATCTTACTTCTGATCATCTTACTATTTGTGTTTCTCTCATACATACAGATAACAAAACTCAATTTGTTAAAGTAGTAACTTATTCAATTAAAATTTTATAGGACAAAATTTGTGTGCTTTGATCATTATATCTTCGTTTATCAAAGTGGATGTTTACTTCGTTAAAATTCCTTTAGACTAAAAAACCTCATATAATCAACTAAGTCACAACTTATCATGTGCAATTATATATTTGCTTGCACAATGTACATTTCTTTATTAGACAAAAATACCAATACAAGGTAATTCATTACTCTCTCCTTTTTTATACACACCCCTAAACATATTTTCCTATGGTTTAATCCTTAGCATGCCTTCACTAGTTATTGAGATGATCGAGACCTACTTGGATACCATTGTACCTTTTTTTTCCATCGAAAAATATAACTTACTATTAATATCGAAATAGTAAATAGGTCAATTACATCACATCATCAAAACATCTAGGTATGTGATCCATACCAATCACGGGCATGTAATAGCCCACAACATCTATGACAGTAAACAAGTTCTAATACAAGACATACAAATGTAGCAGATAGTTGTCAAAACAATGCAACTATCACCAAGAAGACGTTCACCCCACATATCCGGGCCCAATGTCATGAGTACCACATCCCACAAAGACATAAAATTACTTAATAAAAGTTTTAAATACATAAGTTATAGTCCAAAACAGCCTGTAGCCTGGATGCCAATGTCATATAGACATCAGATGAATATAGCCGCAAAAATGAAGTAGCAAAATCCCAACAAGATGTTGGTAGGATAAGACTATGAACCTGCAAGAAAGAAAGCCGCATAATATAAACATAAAGTCACAAAATGATCAGCAAGTAACACAAAAAGAGCCAACCCACAAGTATCAAGTCCAATGTAAATCAATCGATCCTCGGGAGATTATGAGGTCCCCATGCCACTCCTCCAAATAGATGATCCCATTTAAAGAAATCAAGGCCTTAGACAAATAGTCCACCTCCAGATTAACCTCCTAGTAAACATGGAAAAATGAATGTGCTCAAATTCATTGATGTACTTTCTGACCGCGTCCAACCAATGCGTAAGAAGCATCACACTAATAGGAGAGACACCCAAATCCCAAGAAATGATGGAGGATGAATCACCCATAACCAGGAGGGATGTAACTTGCTTGTGTCGGGCAAAGTGCAAGAGTAGCCAAAGAGCACATAGTTCACTGTGTGTATTAGTACCAGATACCAAATTCAAATGTAGGCGATAGAAGACAGTACTGGTAAGGTGTAGCACCACACCAGCCCCACCAACACCACGGCCCCCACCAGCAGCCCCATCGAAAAAACTACATGGATACACCAGCACCGGAGGAGCAAGCCGATAACCAGGATGAATAATATTATTATGATTGTCACCAGGAGGATCGGTCAAAGAAGTGTACTCCCTGAAAGAAGCAATATTGCGGCTGCAAATCCATTCCAGATGTGGTAGTGAGTCCTCAAATACACGGCGGTTACGAGCCTTCCATAATTCCCACAACATAAAGCATGGATACCATTGTACCTATCAAATGAGTAATCATATCAACATTTTTATCATGCTATTAAATATATACTCAAGATATAACTTATGTTATTTTAGCATTTATTCCAATCACTGTGTTTCTATATTCATACTGGCATTCATTTATAGGGTAAATTGTTAAGCAATTGGAGTAATACATGCCTCTAGGTTCGAATTTCATCTTTAAGGGCCACTCGTCTTTACTACTCTAGTAGTCTTTTAGGAGTACAAATGACCATCTTCCAACTGATTTTTAATAGTCTCTTTGGGAGATCCTCCAGAAATATGCAATATTTCACAGTTTGATCAATGTTCCACATGAAGTCAAATGCAACCACCTTTGGAGACAATTTCCAATGGAACTAATAATCACCCACAACTGGTGTATTTAAGACAAGTATTTTGTAATATACCTAAATTTCTTCTGACTCATTTTTATGCTATGCATGCTTAACATAAAATTTCAAATTTTCAACCATATTATCTAGTCCAAGGGTCTTAACCATAGGAATGGTTTCCAATCTTCCTCATTCCTTGTTGCTAAGATTCATGCTTATATTCTTGGCAACGTAGTTCTTCTAAAAAAAATCGTACGATCTTGCAATTATACAACTAGCAAAGTCTATCATTCCCTATTTTATTTATAGGGGATCCAATACATATGAAATCTAAACAGGTGAAAAATAGGGAAAATTTCTATTCGTCACAATTATTCAGTTTATTGAATTTTCAACTCTCCTCGAAGTATTCCTTGTACTCCCTTATCTCTTCTGTCCTAATTCAAATGTAGAAACTCCTCATCACCTTACTAGTGTGATTATCATTTTATTTTAAGTGTTGACACCTATCTAGTGTACATATGCTCAACTATTTGCCACTTAGGTAAGTTTAGTCCTAATATATGGTTTTTTAATAGATTGTCATAGCTTCATCATCTGTTTTTTGGTTACACGTAATTTTCTTCATTTCTTAAGGTCTACGCCTATTCAAAATATCTTATTCAATCATTAAATAATCAAGTTTATCATTATTAACATAACCATTTTATGTATTCACAATATAGTGGTCATTCCATTGAGCAAATAAACAGTTATTTCCATGATAAATTTTATATACATGTCCTATGCTTTACTCTTTTATCATTTCTTAGACGAACTTTAATATTCATATATTTCAAGATAAAGACTTCCTTATGTACACACATTGCCATTTACTACGTCTTTATAGAACCATGAGAGATATAAGTACATAAACCCTAAGTTAAACTTTGAGGGTCACTTCATTCAAATAGGCTTGGAGCCATCTTACCCAGTCACAAATCATTTATCATATAGTACTTCAGTTCCTTTAAACCATACTATTTTAAGTAACCAATTATTTATTACATTCATTAACTCTACTGAGCCCATAAGGTCCAAAGTGTTGTAACCTAAGCTCTGGTAACATTTGTAATGTCTCTGACATTCAACAAAAATAAAGATCTATTCTAGCAATAGTTACATATTTAATATACATAAACTATAAAACCTCTTTCAATTACTTATGAATCTTTTAGCGTTATTCATTAACATGATTACATGACCAATAGCATTGGTTCTCTCCTTCATATATATAGAATACTAATACATTCCTTTGATTACCATCATCTGATTTTACTATATTCAATATGTTTATGAAGATTGTCATCAGAAAAACTATTTTTAACATCATTAATACAACTCTTCAATAAACTTGATATCTATTTTTCATGGACCATCTTATCATTCACTAATGTTTATTAGCTAGGTTTGTACTCATGTATCTATTGGAATTTATACAGTCCTTGGGAATGTAAGGGCAAGTTATTTTATTTATTTATAACCCCTAAGCGAAACGTATACAAATTCATAGGATAAAAGTTTTATGATCGTTATTACTTTAAGTTTATCAAACGTTTGATCCTTATGAGATCCTATATTTCCGTGTAACATAACATGGGTATTATATATGTTTCGGAGGCATGCTAATTATAATGTATGTTGTTCTGAAGGACGAGTTAACCTTCAATCGAATCCCTCATTGGCCACGGAATAGAACTCACCACTAAACATTTATATGTTATTGTTATATGATTTATCAAGTTTGTCATGTCCAATGCAATTAGATATTTTAAATTTATTATTCTTTATACTATCATGTAGCTTGGGGTTTGACCATTGTTTTCTTCTATTTTTTGTGTGTTCAATAATCGATTTGAAATATTACAACCTTGTGTAATTTATATATTAATAATATAAAGACTATAATTTACTTATAAAAATTAATAATCATATTATAGTAATTCTTAAACTATGTTTTTAATTAAACTAGTAAGACTAAGAACATCAATATTTATATCTCAACTACCTCTAAAATATAAATAGTCTTTGCATACAAATCAAGGTTTGTTTATCTCATTCAAATCATTCCCTATTTCTTATTTATTTTCTACCATGAATTTATTATGGCTATAAATCTCTATATTTATGGTTTTAGTTTATTATTGCTATAAATCTCAATATTTATGGTTTTAGTTTATTATTGCTATAAATCTCAATAATATTTATGGTTTTAGTTTATTATTGCTATAAATCTCAATATTTATGGTTTTAGATATAAAGGGTAGAGTTGTTCAAAAGAGTGTTTTTTAACCATATTAAATGGTGTTAATTCTCTAATCCCAGTTTTATAGTTTTTTCTTTTCTTTATTTTAATAATAATCCCAAAGAAAGGAATTCATTTCTTTCAAGTTTTCAATCACCCCGAGCCCCAAGTCCATTGGGGGTTATGGTTATTAAGTAGCCATTTAATATTTACCCAATCTTCATGGTGGTGACTCTCTCACTCACACTTTCTTTCCTCTTCTTTTCTTATAGTAAATAAGAAGAAATATATTTTCTTTCCCTTCCTTAATTCATTTTGGGAAAATCATCTCTAACTCTCAAGAATTCCCTCCTTTCATTTGAAAATTCTCTATTATTAGTAAATTATTTAGGTTTAATGTGAGGAAGACACATCACAATAGCAGTTAAGTCCTTGGAGGAATTATCTTTAAAATAAATTGTTATTTCAATTACTTAATATATTTATTTTCTTTTAATTAACTTTCCCCCTAATGGATTTGATTGCGCAATTCCTCAATACTATTCAATAGGCATGTTTGGAAAAACATAAAGTTCCTAGATAATTCAAATAAATCAACTTACTTATACACCATTTATTTTCAACATACTTATACACCATTTATTTTTCCATGGTGTTTAAAGGTTTCAATTCTTAGTTACAATATCAAATAAACTTAGGAGTAAAATTGGGATATTACAACCACCTTGCAATGGATTGTGTGCGTCCTTTTGTTCATTAGGCATGGATAAATAAGGTAGTGTCAATATTTTTTTAGAATCTAATGGAGGAGGTTCAGAAGCTTGAGGGTTTAAAAGGAAAAATGAAAACTTTGGTTGCTCTATCACCATGTTATGTGGATGAAAATACTAATGACTCACGCCCCAATAAAGGGGTCCGAGGAGAGAGGAGATGAGGATTTACATCTAGGGGATGTTCATTGTAGTTCGGTGAATGACTCACCTTCAAAAGCTTTGGTGAGACCAAGAGAAGTTTCAAATACCTCAATCCCAAGAATCAAGGACTGTCTAGCTTAAGCACAACCTATGGAAGTTGATCACTAGGTAATTAATAAGTCATTTTCCTCTCGTGAGACAAATATTATAAGTCCAAACATATTATTAAATGACAAGTGACCAACTCCAACCGAGGTGGTGTCGAAGCCTAAGAGTCGAGCAAAGGGTAAAAAATGGGTAAGGAAGTCTTTCCTTTATTTTGACAAAGGGGTGGGGGGAAGTTCCTCTCAAAGTTATATAATATTGATCTAAATTTGCCCCACATCAATCCTTCAAGGAATGGGTTGTATGTTCTGGGTATTGAGATATTGTCTCGAGGGGACAAAGGTAAATGGAATTATGGCTTAAGACCTAAAATTTAAGGATTTGGTGGCTTGTTCTCATAGGGATTAGGGTCTACCACCCTAAAGGAGATAGGGTTTGTTTTTGTGGGTTGAAAATCTTTCTTACACCATGCTTAAGAGAAGGAAGTTATTGAAATTCAACAAGGGAAGCAAAAGTTGAATACTTGGGTATTTTGAGGCCAAACCGTAAGGGAGTTTTTAAATGATTATTTGTTCTCTGAATATTAGAGGACTAAGCAATCAATCTAAAAGATTGGCCATGTCAAGAATTGTAGAAGTGGAAAACCTAGACATTCTCTTAAGGGTGAATATGTTGATTAATGGTCTTGGGAAACTTATGAAGGATTGTGATTTTTCTTTTGTTGATTATGTGGGTTTATCTAATGGTATGATTAACTTATGTTTGATAAACTCATTTGTTGTGTTTTCACTATTAAGATATGTGCACATAATTTCATAATACAATTTTGGGAAAGCCCATTATTGTGTGGAATGTGTATGACCCTATGAAGAAAAGAAACCTGATTGGGGAAGGATATTTTCTTTGTAGGTGGTTGAGGAAGGAAGACTGATCATTGGGGGAAAGTTGAAATTTACAATTAGTAGTAGAGAAGTTTGAGGGGGAGATGTTAGGGTTGATAAGACTCCCTGGTTTTTTTACTCATTAGATTGAGTTGGCATGATTGGTATATGTTGAACCTTACTATGAGGCTGACTCAGAGAAACAACAGAAGTGATTTGATGGGGTTTCTAAGTGGCTAGATAGATTTCTTGTTTCTAATCCTTTGGTTCAAAGGGTGGATAGACATAGGCCTTGGATCAAGGAAGGTGAATGCATTTCAGATCACAATATATTTTTTCTTTAAATAGAGAACAAGGATGAAAATTCGTCATCTTCTTTCAAGTTTAATACAACTTGGCTTGATAAGGAACTTTTTTTGAACCTAATCAAAGGAAATTGGAAAAGTTTTGAAGTTACCTGAATAAGATCTGCTATTGAATAGTTTTTGAAGCATTAAAATATGTAAAAGGCAAGGTTGTAGCTTGGTCAATGGAGAGATACAAGAGTAGGGAATAGGTACTTAAGGAGATTGACGAGGTATTATAGGAATTTTTAGCACTAATGTCCTTAGGGTCTTTAGTGAAGAGGATTTGAAAAGAGAAAAGGAACTCAAAACTAGAAAGAAAAAATTATTGCATAATCGAGAAACTCACTAAAGGATGAAGAGTAGGCCTACATGGTTGGAATTGAGAGGATGAGAATAGATTCTTTCAAAAGTACACAAACTACAAGAAAAACATCAATACCATTTGGGAAATGAGGAATGGAGGTGGTGTTGTGGTTAGGAGTTTTAAGGACTTATCTGAGTTGGGTTATAACGTTTTAGTTCCATGTAAAAATAACATGAAGGAATAAACATAATAGAAATTGTAAAAGTGGCTTCATACTTTCCTCCATTAGTCATTGATGACAGAAGTTAAGAAATGTATTAATAGATAACAAAAGATGAGTTAATGTTGGTATTATCTTCATTTAAAAAAGCTAAAAGCCTAGGTCCATATATATATGGGTGGAGCATATAGTTGTTTTGGGGGATTTTTCATTTGTTGGGGGATGATCTTCTCGACATTGACAAGGTGGTGAGTAGCAGTCAAAATTGAACCCATCCTGCCCTTTTCAATGTTTTTAGCCCATCCCAAAAGTGTTTCGAAAAATATACCTATAAAAAAAAAAATTAATCTTGAATTTACCTATCCACGAAAAATGCCTAACGAAACTTCAATATTTCAAGAGAAGGGTAAGTTTGGCTTTATCCCGACAATATAAAATCTTGATTTGCACTTGCATGCATCGAGTGACCCAATGAACGGGTCACATCATGCCATGTTCTTGGTTCCTTTATATAAACCCGCCACCCCACGGAAACGAAAAATCGACGGCTAATGCTTTAACAACCATGATTTTCAGTCTCACACAAGATATTGTGCACAGACCATGGAGTGACGAAGGATTCAAAAGGCCAGGTTACCAAATCATCACGATCATTGATTACTAGTTCCCATTTGCTAACGGTCCTTCGCTTGTCGAGTTCGCATTGAACTAATCCATGTAGGGCTAAATTGCTAATAAATGTTAGACAACCTATCGAGGGGACTCCTGCCCCGAGAGTCTTGACTCTTGATCAAAACATTAAATATCATAATAAATGTTTGTTGTAGCCAAAGGAGACTCATAAATGTTTATTGAACTTTCAAATGTAATTCTGCCAATCTGCAACATAAGGCATTCACGCCATCATTGATCAGTGATAATCCCAATCCCTAGAGCCCTACATTAATTAATTTTAAATTCCCGCCATTGCTTTAGCCTCTAGAGTCTACATATCACGAATACAAATATACGATCTTGAAAATCTATTTAAAGGTATCTCTCATACATTTTCTTTCCAGATTCATCGTCAAGACTCGAGACTCCATAATCCAATGTCCAAGCCAATTCGTGAGCTCGTTTACAGTTGGTTTAGGTATTTCCAAGACTATTTACTGTTTTTTCTATCTTAATCATGAAATGACAAATTTGTTTTGTTTTTTCTTAATCAGATTTCATGTGAGATTATGTTGCAATCTGTGTCTTACAAAGATTGTTTTCATTACTTCATATCTCATCATAACGAGCATATTATTATTTTTTCCATGTTGGTTTATATCGCATATTATGAATCTTTAATCCCATTTATATCAACCGACGGTTTGGTCCACCCACCCTGTGATGTAGCCTACCTGTCACCGATTAGTTCCTTCAATTGAGGTCTATTTCGAGACCCATAAACTTATGTGTGACCCGTAAGTGTTGTGATTGTTAGAGACAAGAGAGTTAAAGAATGACAATTCAATGTTTTTCCCTTTAGTTTTATGATTCGCACTGACTCATGCAGAGGCCCGCGATAAGAGTATATCAATAGATAAATGATACACAGACAAATAGTCTATGAGAATGATCCTTAGTCGTTGCTTTTGAGATTGGTCTTTACTTAGAATAAAAAAAATCAAGTTAGTGCATGAATTAACTCATTCAAAATTAACCTGCAACCAGTTAGTGCTTTTGTTTAAGATAAGTGTACCATGATTCTTAATTGTCAAATGTATATATGTTTTATGGCTAATTAGTTAATTTGTTTTAATTATGAATTTATGAGAGTTATGATTGGGAATACTTGCATTAAATTATTGTTTATGTATATCAAACATATGAATTTTATTGATTTCATAAGAAACCATTGAATGGAATTATGGGTCTGGCCCTGGCGGAATTAGTGAAAGAAATAGAACAAGGAACTAACTTTTATTTTCAGTAATTAGGGAATGAAATAACTCCATCACAATCTACTTTAGCTGCCCATTCATTTATGTAAAGGATCACCTACCTTCATTATAGGATTTTATATACACGAGAGGATATTATATATTGAATTATTATATATCCGTAAATGCCAAATAAATTTTATATATCTCTAAAGGGAAAAGTTAAAATAAAGGATGTTATATATTGAATTATAAACCACTTCAAATCTTCGTGATGGCAATCAACTCCACGAATATCGATCACAACTTGGAATGCATATATATATTCTATTTCGGAAACCATAACAATTAAATGGGTAGTTTGTTTCGGGATCTAATTCATTTTTGTATTCTGGTCTTTCCATTTTTGTACCCATCTATTGAGCGAAGTTTCTCTCATATATTATCAAATTTATTAATTACATGTAGCTTCCTTTTCGTTCCTCGATAATGACCCAAGTCCTTGTTGAACTTGTTCTATCTATATAAATCTTGACAAAATGCAACAAAAAGCGTGGAGTTCTATATCATATTATGATCTCTAGAATGGACGGGTTGTTATTATGTCTCTAATAATAGACTAAATGTTGCGCTACTAGGTTGGGAGAGAGCATGCGCTCTATTTATTAGTCCAACTATATCAAATACATTTTAGCGCCACTAGGTTGGGAGAGAGCATGCGCTCTATTTATTAGTCCAACTTATCATATACATTTTAACAACTGGCAAATCAAATCTTATTATTAGTCCTTGCCAAGGTAAGGATTATAGCTTTCGATTCAAAGTCAAAATGCTTTGACATTATAAATCCTTTAATTAATTTTATCAATATTTTTTAAAGTTTTCACAATTTTGTTTATTAATTTTAATATTTTTAAAATATATAAATATTTTTTGAAATTTTTAAATTAGTAATTTCTATTTTTTACTTGGTGGAGTACCATGAAATGACTAAATACCCCTGGTTTGGATAATTATCAGAAGAAAGAAAATTATTTTAAAAAAAAAATTAGCTAAATATTTTAGCACTGCCACTTGGTACTCCCAGATTACCTCACTCCTGTTGGCAATCTGAGATTTTTTTTTATAATTAATATATTACTGTACGTACCGTACGAGGAAGAGCCCCGTGTTTCCTTCATCTGTGGAGTTGCTTTACCACCCTTCCCTCCTCCTTGACAAATTCTAGTACTGTAGCGTCTAGCGTGTTTAGGGATAGTCGTATTTATGTTTTTTATATATAAAAACTTCTTTATTCAAAGAAATGCCAACCCTAGTGACCGTGATTTGTACTCCAAACATTTATTACAATTAAAGTAATGAGACCCTTCAAACCATTTTAATATATGTCAATATTAAAAGAACGAGTCCCGAAAAAATAATATATTTCAATATCAATGTTCGTAGGGTCTAAATATTTCAATATTTAGATTTATTTTCTAATGAAAACGTATGTAATTTATATATATATATATATATATATATATATATATTTTGTTTATTATTAAATTAGTTTAGGTATCTATATATTTTGATTAAGAAATATTTTTATATTTTATTGATGAACTTTTTATAATACTTTAATTTTCTTCTTCTATTAATATGTTTAATGTTATTATTTGTGATTAATAATTAGATGATTGAGATAAAAGTTAATGTTATTATTATTTTATTTCTGATTAATAATTAGATGATTAAGATACAATTTTATTATTTGTAATTAATATTTAAGTGAGTTGATTTTAAAAAATTACAAGATATTTGGACTAAAATAATATTTTATATACAAACGCAAAATGTATCTTAAATGTTGTTGGTGCATGCATATCTAAACATTTTCATTAGAGTAATAAATGTGAGGTGAAGCAAAAAAATTTAATCAGTTAATTACAAAAAATTGGGTAGTTTCGAAGTTATACTGTGGGTCATTATAATAAAAGCTTAATCATATAATTACAAAAGATTTGGTGATTTCAAATTAAACTATGGGTCATTATAAAAATGCTTTCCATCACATCGTATTTCTTAGATATTTGAGACTACACTTGGGAATATATATACTTGAGAATATTCTATTGAAATATTCCATACAAATGGAATATGACTTGAATGCTACATGCATAGGATTAAAATAATTATAAATCTAGAATGCTTAAAAGTCAAAGAAGTACAAATAATCATTAATTATCTATGAATCAGGCATAATCAGTTTTGGCCACCCAATCTGGAGAACACACGTACCCATTGACCACATAATTACAAATCGAAAGGATCAGTTCAAGAAGAAATAAAACAAACCATATAACTTAATGAATTTTAAACTTTAATTAATAAAAACAAATCATAGCAAATTAAATTAATAACATTAAATTAAATTAAAAAATTGCCAACTTGCCAACAAAAAAACATTAAATTAAATTAAATTAAAAAAATAACATCATCAAAAACTTTTATAAATTTTAAAATAAAATTGAAAATTCAACCATGCTTAAAACATAACAAGGAAAAATTTATTTATCCAAAGAAATTAGGTACAATGCTTTCCTTCTGGCTTAATTTTTTTAAACTATAATTCTAAAGCAGGAACTAGTTGCTTTGCAGCTATTTTGCTTGTTATTATTTTAATGGATTATACTATTTATTTTTTATTTTAAATTTGAATTTAATTTTAAAAAAGGTTAATGGATAAAAATTCAATATTTTTCCCTTTACTTTATGATGTTATATTTATATAATTTTATTTATTTGTTTTAAATTTGAATGATTGTTATTTGATTATAAAAAATTAAAAAATGCAAATTCTCAATTTAATTTATTTGAATGGTTGTTCTTTTATTATAAAAAATGTTAATTTGCAATTTAATTTATTGATCATTTTTCCTCAAAGTTATAATTTTTGGGAAAACTTATTTGCATCCAATTCTAAGTATGATAACATTTGTGATAAGGTTAAAAGACTTATTATGTCCCTGACATATATGAATCGGTCGGGGATATTAGTTTGTTGGGGGCGGATGCGGCAGAGGCGGTCTTCGAAGGTTTATGCAGGAGTATTTTTTCGGATTATTGTGAAATATTGTTTTTCTCGGTTGCGATTGGTGGGTTTCGTGGTGACGTTGTCCTGGGGCTATGTGCCCCAGGACCCGACGACGGTCTGCTGTCAGCTCTCTTAAATGGTGTTGTTGTGGTTTTAATTGCGTTTGGGCAGGTGGCGATTGAACTGCATGTAAGGGTGGTGGCCTCTTGAATGCGTCGTCCGGCGATGTGGGGTTTGTGATGGCTGCAGCTATTTCTGGTTTAATGCGCGGGGACAGGGGTATGGAAGACGTCGTTTCCGGTGAATGCAAGGCATGGATTCGACTTGTTGGGGTCTTCGGTGTTCTTGCAGTGTTGTTGCACCTGCATGGAATTGGGAGCAGGTTCTTCAATGGGGCATCCGACGGTATGGGGTTTGTCACGTCTAATGTTCTTCCTGGTTTATTGCGAGGGGTCGTTTCAGTTTTTAGGTTGCTTGGTGTTCGCAGTGCACCTTTTAAAAATCCTATGGTGGTGTCATTGGCAGGGGTTCGCACAGGGTATGGGTTTTGATGTCCTCTCCGGTTGATTTCTGTGTTGGTGATGGAAGTCGTACTGCTTTAGGCATCGGCATTGGATTTTCCCAGCCCTTTGAAGAAGTCTTTTCTCGGCCGGTTTTCTTTACCCTCGACTATATTATGCGTTCCTGCTTTGGAGCCTATTCAGGAACTCCTTCCTTCTCTGTTAGTGTTGCATGTTCATGCGATTGACGTCTGATGCTTCCTCTGGTTTAATCGGTGGTTTGTTGTGTTGTCGAGTTCCGCGCAACCACGGCTGGGCAAGACAGGAACGACCTCTGTTCCTGGGTCTTGGTGTGTTGGTCGATGCTTTTCTGCAAATTGTGTCGTTGATGATTGTTGGTTTCTGGATTCTCTTTTGACAAACATGTTGTTGTTCATCCGTGGTCGTCGTCTCTTTGTATAGGGTATGCTCCGGCCTTTGTTTATCAATATTGGCATATGTGTGTTTGTGAGGGTTTCGCCTGGCATGTGAATTTTGTTCGTAGGATGCCCATGGAAAATGTCTTTTGTGGTTTTTATGCTGCTAATCAAAGCTAGTATCATTGTTTTGTTTCTCTGATTCATGTATCTTCAAAGTATAATTCTTGCATGATTTAGATAGAAGCTTTTGCAATTTGGGGACCAGTTTTTTCGCAATGGGTTTCGAACAATTTATCTTCTCTTGGATTTTTTGTCATTTCCATGTTACCCATTACCGAGGCTTCGATCAGGTAACGTTGACAATGACCATCGTTTGCTGCTTCCGAGAGCATGGACGAGTACCGTGCATATAAACTTGTTCTTCGATGTCGGACCTGGGCGATTCAACAAAAAAAAATCATTTTGAGGAACAACCGACCACCGGTCTATCGTGCATGGTTACTCCCTGTCGACTATGTTTTGTCGAATACCAACTATATATGCATCCTACCAAGCTTGTGTTTGATGATACGGTAGTCTACAAGCTTTCAAGAATCATTCTATTGTAAAAAGGATTTGTTTCACATTGTGACATGGCCTGAGGGCGAATACATCCAACGTGGATTAATCTTGGTAGCGTGCATTAGTTGGTCAAAGAGATTGATTGGGGAAGTGTATTTCGATCGAATTGAGGAGTATGATGATGGATCAGTTCTTCAACTAACTACTGAAGTTTGCATTGGATGAATTTTGAAGTTGGATGCTTAGATTGACAATCTAAGTTGACCTTCCAGAAATTTGATGAAATAACTATGTAGATGGGTAGAAAGTTTGCACTAAAGGCTGAGCAATTAATAGCCTGGGTTGATAAATTAGGGAGACCAACTTGAATAACGCAAAAAATATGTGGTTTCCATGTGCCCTATTTTTTGCTTCGTTGCTGACCAAAATAGTTGTCGACTACTTCTGTAGCGATAAAGCCATAAATATAGTAGCATTCAAGAAACAAGCAATAACATGGGAAAGTAATTTCTTCTTATATGTGGAGCTCATTCTTGCTCTTCAAGTGATACAATGCATTTGGTACACGATACACCAACATAATGAAAGGTGTTGAAGCGACACGATGATGTATCATGATATTTTTCAATCATCAATCCAATCCAAATTAAAGCGTTCTTCGACGACCTCAACTGTGAGATTAGGCATGGCAGAGGATTTTGTAGCCATCCATTGTCATCTGGCATTCTCATCACAGATTACACCTTTTAATTATTTTAGTTTAGCTAACGCTTTTGGCAACTTCTTCAGTCTAGAGCACTCCCTCATGTCCAACACCTTTAAGTTTGGTAGCTGCTCAAATTCCATGGGAAGGTCTTTTAAAGACTGTGTAGTGAAATATCAAAAAATTTGAGTTGCCGAAGTTCACAAATCACAAATCAAAGGAGGAATCATTGACAACAAGGATCATGTGAGACAAGTGTTCATCGAAAGAAAACAACTGAAACCACAAAATTCTACCACGATCTAGAAGCCAATATGTGCAATAAATTTCACTTCCTTTTTTATTGTGGTTTGGTTACTTGCTAAGCCCTTTGATATCATTTTAAAAGCATTGGCATGCTTATACCTTCCTCTATTTGGTGTGATGAAGCCTCCACATTATGGGTCATCTTCCATTACTGGCTTTAATGCAGCCTCCATGATGAAACTTTTCTTGCATGCATGAGTTTGGTATAATCCTTGAGTTGTGTGCATACGACCAAGGTAAACCCGTCTCGGGATCATCCTCGTTCACTCCAGACTTGCCACAGAGCTCATGTTTCCAGCTGCAACAACAATTGTAAATTGGCTTCAGGCCATATATCGGATACAAAGGTATTAAAAAATAAAAACCACACCTCACAGCACTGTAAATGGAACAAGTGTAACCTTTATGTGTCTCATGCACAAACAAATCCTTATTGCACAAACCACATAAACATTGGTTTTGTGTTGCATCTGGTTACCGAGAATAATTTTTAATTTTTAAATTGTTTCTTTGACAAAATCAGTAGGCATAATCGCACAAATTTTGGCAATAAGTTAAAATTTGTAGTTTTTTTAATAAAAAATGTTTATGGGAGTCGTACAAATCCCCGCCCAAGTCAAGGTTTTTTATATTAGGTTGGTGTTATCAATATTATTGTTTAAATGTTTAATTAACGAAATAATTGTCAGAGTTTTCAAGAAAAGAATAAAGTTATTATTATTATTATTTAAATATTTAATTAAACAAAATAATTATCATAGAGTTCAAAAAAAGAATAAAGTGTTTTTTCTACTATGGTTGTTAGAATTAGTTAGCTATGTAAACAAACTTTATTTGATCTTGTGTTTTGTAATGATTTTTTCTTAGTTTAATGTGCTTAGTGCTTATATGTGCTAATGCTTTCATTTTAAAGGAAGCATAATATTTATAATTTTTTTTAGATTTTTAGTTTAGGTATGCGTTGCAACACAACGTTGTTATAATTTAATTTTAAAGTGGCACATTGAGAATGTGAATTTCACATTGAGAAGAATTACAGATGGCTTCCAATACTTTCTCTTGAGGAGGTTATTGGTTCTTCAAATAAAACTCTTTCATGTTCTAGAGTTATTTTAATAGCATTTTCACCTATAAAATGGTCATATGAAGAGGAGACTTGTCTATTTTAACATTGCATTGTCCCAAGATAAAGATTGGAGTAAGTGGGCTTCAAATATTTTCATATATTCTTTCAATCCCATAACACTATAAATTTTGATCTTATTCAAATGAAGGATGGAGACATTTATTTATATATTTTTTTGAGTTGAAACTATGCTTGAAAGAAAAATCACTTCTATGTGAATACAGTAACATTGGGGATGGGCAAAGATTGTGTGATTTTATTAATTGGTTTAAGTGGTATGGGAAACAATTCACCAACATCCATCCTAAATTAGCTATCTCATTGAATGAGATGTAGAATTAGACATAATCACGGTGCGATAACGATTTCATGATATTTGAAGGAATAAGTGCATGATTACATTCTTCATAAAGAGATAACTGTGTAGGTATTCCATTAGTGAAATTGATGTTTGGCTTCTTATTTTTGTATATAATTAATATTTCACCCATTAAATGCATATAACCATCACAAGCTAAAAATGCTATGATAATAATAATATAGTGTCACATATATTTGCTATGATAATAATAATATAGTGTCACATATATTTGCTATGATAATAATATAGTGTCACTTATATTTCATGGTCTCTGCATTGATGGTATCTATTAAAATATGATAGAAAAAGTGGTCCACATGGAAAAGCATTTTCCAATGGAGAGATTCATTGTTTTGTCCACTTTTTTTGTCTCATATCTCCATAGTAGATTTGTTAGTCACAAATAAGTGTCAACTTGAACCTCTCTAAAGCCACGGATAAAAGAACAAGTTCTCTCTAAACAATTAAAATTGACCTTCCAAGAGGAAACTAAGATCTAATACCATGGAAAGAATTGTAACACCATACTCTTAACATGACACCAAAGAGAAAATAGAAAATGAATAAATAAGGAAGAGTTACTCAAACCTATTACTACAACTCATATAAAATTTTGTTCATTCCGTACACTTTATTGCTTTTTACCTCCCTGCAAATAAAGCAGGTAGCAATGTCAAGGACATTGCCACCTCGTGGCTCTTGTTTATATTCAAATTTTAGGTACAAATATATAAAATTGCAAAGACAAGTTGTTAATTACTCTACATAATTCCCTCTACTATCTATAATTGATTGAGGTAGACGCATTTTTTTCTTTTGATGTTTAAAATGATCAGTTGCATTCTTTATATAGTGAAGTGTATGCATAGAATTAGACACCCACACACATGTTTTATATTTTGTTTCCAAAATGAAAAAGGGATATGTGGTATTTGTATGCTCCATAAGCCAGTGATGCAGGAGCATTCTTGGATTTGGGAAATCGACATCACCCAAAAATGTTTTCGTCAGTTAGTAGTTGTAGGAGAAAATAAGCGACTGCAGATCCTTGTTGTAGTAGATCCTGATCCGTGTTGCTGTATAACCCTGGTGTTGTGGATCTGTGTTGCTACAGAACCCTGTTGTTGCGGATCTGTGCTGCTACAGAACTCTGTTGCTATGGATCTGTGCCATTGTAGAACCTTGTTGTTGCGGATCTGTGATGATGTAAAACCTGGTTGCAGAACCTCACGGCTACAGATCGTGTGAACTGTAGATCACGTCACATACACAGCAACAAATCAATTCTTCCATGTGGGGTGAGTTAGGCAAAGGATTTGTTGGTGGAATTGGTTGGAAGAGGAACGGTTATAATTGTCCACCTTCCACGCTGGAAATGAAGAGACGAAAAGGAAAGGATAAAAGGGAAAAACACCAAAGGAGGGGAAGTTAAGCGAGGGTTCAGTTCAGCTCTGTTCAACTCAGCTAGTTTGATTTAGCTCAGCCTGGCTAAATTCGACCCAACAGCAGAGGAAGGGGAGCCAATTCGGATTGCTGCAAAGGATTAAAATTGTGGTTGTTAATAAATTTTTGTTATATAAGCAAAGTAGGGAAACCTTTGTTCTATATTTTCATTATACATGGTCAGATAATTTTCAATAAAGAAAGGCATTACACTTTTGCTCTGCAATTTCTATTGATCTGAATTCAATGGTTGTATTTCTACGTTTACTTCCATCTCTGTTATTTGGTTAAAAAATGGTTGTAGTTGTGCATCTGATGGACAGTAGGAATCGGTAACCCTATCTAAGAGAGTTACAGGTTACCATCTGCATCAAGTGGTATCATATTTGGTTCAGCTCCTAAGGACAGCCTCTTATTTTGTTCATGTAGAGTGTAATAACAAAACTCTGTTTTGGTGGTGGTTCAGCCCGGTTGCTGAGGTGCGAGTTGTAGATAAAGAGAGCTAGATTGGGGTTTGTGAATGTTGGTCATATCGAGGACCAAAAAACAACTTGTGAGAATGCCACCACGAAGAAGAGGAGCAGCACAAGGAGGTGCAGGGAATCGAGAGTTGGAGGAATTGAGAAGGAGGATAGAAGAACTGGAGAATAGAATAAATGTGGATGTTGAAACAGACTCAAACACAGAAGAGGAGATTTAAGAAGAACGAAGCGATGGTGAAACAAACCCAGCTGTGCGTCTGATATCTTTCCTGAAAGAGAGGGGGAGTGCCAAGGTGGAAGTGTCATGTTATGATGGAATCGTGAAGGTTGAGACTCTCCTAGACTAGATAGGGGAACTCGAAAGACACTTTGAGTACGAGAATGTGCAGTACCCCAATCGGGTTCGATTTGCCATGACAAAGTTGAAGGGACACGTTGCACTGTGGTGGGATATACTATAGAAAGATAGGACAGACAACCGACAGGAGAAAATTAAAACCTGGAGGAAGATGGTGAGAAAAATAAAAGAGAAATTCTTGCTTGTAGATTACCAACAAAGTTTATGTAAACAGGTACAAAACTTGAGGCAGAGGGAGACGTTTGTCTGGGAATACATTGAAGAAATTTGCAGGTTGTCCCTCAGGCTAGGGATAAAGGAACCTGAATTTCAGAGGGTGGCGAGGTATACAAATGGAATGAAATATCAGATTCAGGAAGAAATGAGCAAGCATTGGTTCTGAAATGTAGATAAAGCTTACCAAGTTTCCCTACGAGTGGAAGAAAAGATCGATCGAAATTGTAGCAGAAAACCATAGGACGAGGTCCTAGAGGTAGAGGCAAAGTAAATGTTGGAAAAAGCAATGAAAAGGAGGACAAACCCACCAGTAGCCAGAATGGCAGAGGCAGAAATAACAGTGGAATAGGTAGAGGATTTAGAAGAGGAAAATGCAAGTATGTAGTTTTACTTGTTACGGTTGTGGTGTAGAGGGACAAAATAAATCTGAATACCCGAAAAGACAGAATTCAGAAAGGAGAAGTGAAGCACGAACACAAGTTACGCAAGCTAATGAAGCTTTTGTAGTCGGGGAGAATGTAATTGTACTTCAACAAGAGTAGGGAGAGAATTTGATGTTTCAGAGGGTGTTGCTAAAGCCTGAGAAGAAGGAAGCAGAAGAACCAGAACAAAGGAAGAAAATTTTCAAAACTAAATGTAAGGTCCAAGGAAAGTGTTGTAATTTAATTATAGATGGTGGAAGTACAGAAAATTTGGTGTCCACTACAGTTATGGAGAAGCTAAAACTTAAAATTTTGGTCCACTCAAATCCTTATCGGGTCTCATGGTTAAAAAGAGGGCAACATGTGACTGTCACCGAACAATGTCTATTAGTTTTTCATATTGGAAGTCTTCAGGAACAAGTGTTGTGTGATGTGGTGGAGATGGATGCATGCCACATACTCCTCAGAAGGCCATGGTTTTTTGATAGGCAAGTTTATCATGATGGAAGAGAAAATACATATGAATTTGAGAAAGATGGACAGCGGTATAGACTCACACCAATGCTAGAAAATACAGTGGAATCAGCAAAGACTTGTGGAGAGATAGGAAATAGTAGCAGCAAGATAATGCTCCGTTCAGCTAAGGAGTTTTTGCAGGAAGAAAGAAGAGTAAATTTATGTTTTCCTTTGATTCCAAAAGAGGTAAAAGAGGAAGTGAAATCAAACAGCATGCCTGCATAAATTAAATCAGTATTAGACGAATTCAAGGAGATTGTTGTTGATGACTTACCGAAGGGGTTACCTCCCATGAGAAGTATCTCTCATCAAATGGATTTGATTCCCGGGTCAAGTTTACCCAACAAGGCACCTTACAGTATGACTCCAGTAGAGGGTGAAGAGGTTAACAGACAAGTACAGGAGGTGATTGACAGAGGATTGATTCGAGAAAGTTTGATTCCATGTGCAGTACCAGCAGTGTTGACTCCAAAGAAAATGGGAGAGTAACGAATGTGTACGGATTCACGAGCCATTAATAGGATTACTATCAAGTATCGGTTTCCTTTGCCAAGGATGGATGATCTTATGGACTATTTAAGTGGGGCTGCATACTTCACGAAAATAGATTTGAAGAGTGGTTATCATCAAATCCAGATAAGAGAAGGTGATGAGTGGAAGACTGCTTTTAAAACAAAAGATGGATTGTTTGAATGGTTGGTTATGCCATTTGGACTAACTAATGCTCCTAGCACATTCATGAGGCTTATGAATGAAGTCTTGAAACTGTTTCTTGGCAAGTTTGTTGTCGTGTATTTGGATGACATATTAATTTTCAGTAGGAACAAAGAAGAGCACTTGGATCATGTAAGGCAAGTATTGCAGTGATTGAAGGAGTAAAAAAATTGATCAATTTGAAAAGTACATTTCTGCAGACATAATTAGTGTTCTTGGGATTTGTGATTTCCAAGGAAGGCTTGCAGATGGATCCTGAAAAGGTGAAGGATATTTTGGATTGGCCAACACCTCAGTCTACTTTTAAGGTGAGAAGTTTTCATTGATTGGCGAGTTTCTATAGGAAATTCCTTCGAAATTTCAGCCAGATTTGTGCACCTCTTACTCAGTGCCTGAAGAAGGGAATTTTCAAATGGACAGTAGCAACAATGAAGGCATTTGCAAATCTGAAAAAGAAGGTGACATAGAAACCAGTTTTGGCACTTCCAAACTTTGACAAAGTATTTCAAGTGGACTGCGATGCAAGCGGGACAACAATTGGGGCAATTTTAAGTCAAGGAAGATTGATAGCGTTCTTCAGTGAAAATTTGAATGAGTCTAAGAAAAAGTATTATGTGTATGATCAAGAGTTTTATACTATGGTACAGTCTTTGAAGAAGTAGAGGCACTATTTGTTGCCCAAATAATTTGTCATGTTTACTGATCACAAGGCACTGCAATATATCAACAGTCAAGGTAAGTTGAATCAGAGACACTCTAAATGGACTGACTCTCTGCAAAGATATTCATTTGTATTGAAACATAGGTTTGGAAAGTCAAATAAAGTCGCAAATGCTTTGAGTAGGAGAGTGATGTTGCTTAACACCTTGTACGTGGAAGTTGTGAGTTTAGAAAGTATGAAGGCGTTATATGAGGAAGATATAGATTTTGGAGAAGCTTGGAGAGCTTGTAAAGTACCATGGAGTGTGGATAGAACAATGTTCTTGGATTATCACATCCAAAAAGGATTCTTGTTTAAGAATCAACAATTATGCATTCCTCAAGGTTCAATGAGGTTGAATCTTATTAAAGAGCTACATGGTGGAGGCTTGAGAGGATATTTTGGCATGGATAAGACCACAATGTTGGTAAGGGAAAGGTATCTTTGGCCCAGCATCAACAAGGATGTCAAGAAATTTGTTGAGTGTTGTAGAATTTTCCAACTAGATAAAAGAAGCAGTGAAAATACGGGACTGTATACTCCATTTCCGGTACCCAAAAATCCTTTGGAAGATGTGAGCATGGATTCTGTCTTGGGGTTTCCTAGGACACAAAGGAAGCATGATTATGTGATGGTTGTAGTGGATCGGTTTTCAGAAATGGCCCATTTCATAGCATGTAAGAAGACAAATGATGTTATTGAAGTGGTTTCCCTGTTATTTAAAGAAGTTGTAAGACTTCATGGTTTTCCAAGAAGCATTACTTCAAGTAGAGATACAAAATTCCTTGGTCACTTTTGGAGGACACTCTGGAAGAAAATGGGATCTAAACTGTTGTATAGTTCAGCCTATCACCCACAGATAGATGGGAAAACTGAAGTAGTGAACTGGAGTCTTGGGAATTTGCTAACAAGTTTGAGTGGACCATCCAATGGGATATGGTCTTGGCAAAAGCTGAGTTTGCCTATAATGATTCAGTGAACAGATCAACTAGTAAGAGTCCTTTTCAGATTTTTTATGGAAGATCACCAAAAGGAGTTTTGGACTTAATTAAATTGTCGGATTTAGGAGAAAGAAAGAGTGTTGAGGCAAGTGATTTTGCAGACAGCATACAGGAAATGCATGAGCAGGTGAAACATAGGCTGCAACAAAGTAATGTCAAGTATAAAAAGAGGGCAGATATGCAAAGAAGAATGAAATTTTTTAAAGAATGTGAGCTGGTAATGGCACATTTGAGAAGGGAAATATTTCCCAGGGGTACATACAACAAACTAAAGTACAAAAAGATAAACCCGTGCAAAATTTTAAGAAAAAATTCTGAAAATGCATATAAGCTAGAATTGCCAGAAAACTTGGATATATCCCCGATATTCAATGTTGTTGACAACAAGTTATACAAGTTGACAAGAACTTTATACTTAAAACGAGAACACAAGAGTTTATCCTGGGAAAACCCAACAAACCTTTCTTACTTAAAGATTCGGTACAATAAAGATAAAAATCATAAGAATAATAGATGTCAAAGAAACAGCTCCACAAATGTATTATGCAGCCCAAAAAGACGAACTTCCTTGCTTGAGGTGAGTGACAAATGAGGAGGTTGACTCCTCTATTTATACATTACTTTTGGGTAATTTCCCAACTAGGCCGACTTGACTTCTTTACTGGGCCGACTTGTCATTTTACTGGGCAGTGTTACCCATTGTTTGGGGCAGTTTTATGCACTGATTTCTATGGGGTCGACTTGTCTCCTTTGTAAATATAAAAATACATTTTATTATTTATTTCTTTTGTAGGTCGGCTTGGCTAGTGAGGATACCTCACATAGCTAAATCAACAACACTCCCTCTTAGCTAAAGAGGTATCATCACGCTGGAACACATCTGAGCATCATCTGATCATTAGGGCTAGTCTCGTACATCTGATCGTCACGGTTGGACTCGTACATCTAAGCATCATCTGATCGTCACGGCTAGACTCATACATCTGAGCATCATCTGATCGTCACGGGTGGATTCGTACATCTCGTCATCATAAGAAAGGTCAACAGAGTCCATACAGGACAACATCCCACACAGGGATCCAAGTATACTCTACACAAGAGTCCTCTCCACACAGGAACAGTAGTTCACACATAACTCATCTCGTTCTACACAGGACTGTCTGTCCTCACTGGACTAAGTTCATCTCGATCTACATAGGACCACATGTCCTCACTGGACTAAGCTCATCTAGGTCTACACAGGACCACCTGTCCTCACTAGACTAAGCTCATATCAGTCTACATTGGACCACCTGTCCTAACTGGACTGAGATATTCTCGGTCTACACAAGACCGCCTGCCCTAACTGGACTGATCTCTTCTCAGTCTACACAGGACCACCTGTCCTAACTAGACTGAGCTCTTCTCGGTTTACACAGGACCACCTGTCCTAACTGGATTGAGCTCTTCTTGATCTACACTGGACTGCATGTCCTAATTAGACTGAGCTCTTCTCGGTCTACACAGGATTGCCTGTCCTAACTAGACTAAGCTCTTCTCGATCTACACATGACCGCCTAACCTAACTGGACTGAGCTCTTCTTGGTCTACATTGGACCGCTTGTCCTAACTGGACTTAGCTCTTCTCGATCTACAAAGGACCGCTTATCCTAACTGAACTAAGCTCTTCTCGGTCTACACAGGACCACCTATCCTAGCTGGACTGATCTCTTCTTATTCTACACTGGACGGCCTATCCTAACTGGACTGAGCTCTTCTCGGTCTACACAGGACCGCCTATCCTAAATGGATTGAGCTCTTATCGGTCTACACAGGACCGCCTATCCTAACTAAACTAAGAGCACTCCCTCTCACTAAGGGAAGCATTCTTTAATACTCCATGTCTTTCACGGAAGTATGCAAACTTCACTCTAGAAAGAGGCTTGGTGAGAATGTCGACAATCCAATCATTAGTCGAAATATACATGAGTTGAACTTCTCATCTCTGTACCATGTCTCTAATATAGTGGTACTTGATCTCCAAATGCTGCAACTGCTTCCTCTGTGTTGGAATCTTTCACTCCCTCTGCAATACAACATACCACTGCAAGCTGTATTACTAGACACTATTGCTCATCCATTAGTTTCATGTCTCAGCAAGTGATTCTACTGAGATGAACTTCATGTTCTCTCAATGATACTGGATGGAAATCTAGATTCCCTTTGGATCTCTGTTGCAGATTACTTCTGCAACTTTGCATCATACTCTCCTTCTGGAGCTGCTCATTGGCTAGTACATCAGTATGTATGAAGTTTCATCCCTAATTCTATATGCATCCTAAACATCATCTCTCATAAAGCAAATGAGAGTATCATAGATTAAATCAACTATTACCAAATCTGAATCGGAAGCATACTCAGCTTCTTCAAATTTCAGTAGCCATGAACTTATGGGCGATCATCCCAAATCTCTCAACTGTGTACTCCCTCTAACTGAGGGATATCTCATCCGGTCTCAACCATACTTCTAATCTCAAGAAGTAATGCATCAGGCTAAGAATCTTCTTCATAACATGTACTATACGAGCCTATTGCTCGCAATCTCATTCATATATATATCATAACATGCATAACACACTTCCTTATTCTAAGAATACAAATATGCATACATTCATAATTGATCTACAAGAGCAATAATGACACATGACAATCCAAATAAAAATACTTATATTTTATTGTTTTGTGTGGGATCCCTCTTGATATTTGCCTCCTTGCAGGGATCATTGGAGTCCTTAGATCTTTATCTTTTTTCTTGTTAGAAGCCCATTGAAGAAACTGCAACCTGGATATACATTACCAATGACAATCTCCTCATCTATAGATAATTCAATCATTTGTGTACTAGAAGAAAAACTCATTTCAACGGTCATCGTCTTTTGTATTCCTTGACCTCTTTGGTGGAGTCTCTTCATCAACATCAGCTGTGGAGGAATGTTCCTTTCTCTTCTATGATTTGCATTGATTCTTGTAGTGACCGAACTTTATGCAATTGAAGCATTGGATTTGTGAAATATTTGTCTTCTTCCTTTGTTTTGGTACTGGACTTGATCCCACCTTTGTCTTTTCTACCAAAGGTCTGTAATGTCCCCATTCAAATAAATTCCAAAAGAGGAAATTCCATCAATCTACTAGTTTCCTAGGTTGGGGTGGAAACATTGGGATTTTGAATAAGGGAGCTAATAAACCCCAAATGGACATTAGATTGACATACATTTATTAAAAGGGGTTAAATAAATAAATAAAATTTCAGCAGAAAATAAATATTTGTTATAGGAAAATAAGATGGCACTTGGTCATGAAGACACATTGATGGTGTGGGAACCCCAAAAAGCTAGATTCCCCATGCCACATGGCATTCCACTCACCCATTCGAATCCAAGGTGGAGTCCACTATACTTGGGGGAGTTGGAAGGGAATAATACTTGGCATGACTCAATGAGGTCGAAATGTAGAGGAAGAGTAACTCCCATGGAAGAGGAAGAGGCAATTTGGAGCTAGTGGGACACTTGGGCTAGATTCCCTAGCTCTATGACAACAATGATGAAGATGCTATGACACCTATTACACAAATCAGACCTGAATGCTGACATCTGACATATATGACATGTCAGGGCTAAACATATCCTCCAATAGGGCACACAAGGGAGTTAGAGAAGCCGAAGAGACACCTACTCGAATTGAGTGGAGGAGAAGGCTAGATTTGGAGGGACAAGTGGCATACTTGGGAATCTCTTCCCAAATTGAGTTGGCATGAGGCTCATGGATGGAGTTCGAGTTAGGGAGGCCTTAGGAAGTTTATAAAAGTCAGGAACAAAGAATAATACAAGCTTTTGATCATTTTACATTTTGCATGTTGCATTTGGAGAGAAGAGCTAGTAGAGAGCTAGTTTACTCGCCTTAGCACCAATTTCGAGGGTGAAAGATTCCCATCCTAATTGGCAATTGGAGAGTCCATTCAGACCTTTCATTTGGAGCTACAATGGAGTCTTTAGTTATAGGTTGAAGCTATAGAAGAGCTCGTGGTTCATTCAACTATAACTCATTCTTGCATCTCTTTCACATTTTATTGCATATTTGGGCTCCTAGAGGAATTGCGCCCTTGGTGAGATGTTGATCACTTTGTGAGAGCCCAAGAATATCCATTTCTTTGTATTCTGATATATATACTCTGTATTTACTGCTCATAAGACTCTCAGGTCGAAATACCAAGTGAAGTTATGTAAAAATCCCAAACAATGCATAAATGATGTCATTTCCCCTAAATCATGTTATTGGAGTTTGAAGAGACATTATTTCGAGTTCTATCAGTTATTCTTTGTGATTTTGTTGATGTATGGAGTGTTATTAAAGTTTTGAAGAAGTTTCATTATCAGTGCACGAGTCTTTGGCACCTAAAATTTGAATTTCACAACACATGGTGAAAATTACTAGCTTTTCCCCCTATGTGAAATCTTGCATATAAACATATGATTTAATTGAGTTTCAGAAGGCCATAAGAACTAATTAAGGATACCTTTGGGAGCTCATTAAAGCCACTTATCAGTACCATACTTCTATTCATAAATTCAGAAGGGCTTAACAGCATTTGGGAAGTCATCTTTGTCCACTACCCTTGGGGGTTTTGAAGCTCGAAATTGCTAGTAACTTTCCCTACTTTGTCCAGATTGTAAATGAATGTTGCAGAAGTGTTTTAAGGTTTGTTAAGCATCCATCAGCCTCAGTTATATGTCTTAATACCTTTCAAATACTTTCAAAACCAATTTGGAAGCATTTGGAGTCATTTGGAAGCAGTAGTGTCAATACTAGTCTAAGGGTCGAATTGGTCAAAATTGGCAATTTTTCCTAGTTTGTGAAAATTCTCAAAAAGAGACACTACAAGTGGTATCAGAGCATGGTCCTTGCACCTGATGTGGATGACCATTTATGAGGACAATAAGTCAAATAAATCAACCCCCACCCTTAGAAACTGAAACTAAAAGTACTTTGGTGAAAGGGAAGAAGTAGGAGAAGAAGTGCATTCTTTGGTAACCATGAGTAAGGATGAGAAGGGAACCTAATTAGAGGATAATGAGGAGTTTACAAAAATCATGAAACCATTCTTTGAAGACATGACAAAACAACTAATGCAAGGGTTTGAATTGTTTGTTAGTCAATTTGGAAGCAAATTAGCAATAGGAGGGAGCAGTGGTTCTCCTTTCGAGGAAAAGAAGGCAATGGATGAAAGAATTTATGTCACAAAGGAGGAACCTCATGTAATGGTGGAACATGAGGTACATGTTGATATGCAGGTGCTTGAAGATGTTACACTCAAACAACAAGAAGGACAAGCACTTGTCTTTGTTCAGAGGGATTATGAGTTGCCTCATGAGAGAGTTGCAAAGCCTTGGAGGAGGCACATGATCTCACAATAGTTGGAATAGCCAATTATGGAGAAGATGAATTAAAGATTTCAATGGGTAATAGTTGTAAATATTTTAAGGTTGGTTCATAATTCCTCACCCCCTACTTCTTTTTCAGCCACATCAATTGGGGATGAAAATTGGGTGAAAGGTTTTTTTTCTAATGGTGTCACATGAGGGGTATGAAACTCCTACCTCTCTTTTTGATGATGACATGAATAGAGCACCTCATTATTTACATTTGCAACAACATATTTTTTTACGTTATGATGATACATATCTTCATGGATGCACTTATGATGTTCACTTCAGTCACTTGAAGACTCATGATTTTCCTTGCTCCTTGCTTAGTTCAATCGATGTTGGAGGAACTTCATTAACTACTTGGATGAAAGAATACAGGGTTGATTGTTTTGATGCATCTTACATATTTTTGGAGCAGCATTATAGGACATGGGATACTCACCTATGTCATTGGAGCAGATTTGATTGTTCACTTGATGCTTGTATACACCTAGAAAATGGTGGTCTAGGGTGAAAACGCGAAGTTGGGAAACACTTTTATGACAATGGAGTGAAAAAAAACTATTGTGCGCAGATGATCACGCGAAAAAAAGTCAACCTCAAACTCTAGGCCGAGAGTTTAATAAAACTCTTGGCCGAGAGTTTGAACCAATCACCGTGATGTACTTTTAAAAAAACTTTCGGATGAGAGTTTGAACTAAACTTTCGGTCGAGAGTTTGGAAGATATTTTTTCGGCCGAGAGTTCATGGTCAACAAAACCTGCAAAAATATCTAGCATCTTTCTGGAACCTGCAACTTTAGCAAGCCCAAACCCCTACAAATTTTAAATATTATTTGTCGACTTTGGTAGCAATGGATTCATCTCTGAATCTAGTTTCCAATGATATAATAATTGTTTCATTTCGATTTGAATATCTATTTATTAATAAACAAATTCTAAACCTTATCCCTTAAGAATTTTATTACTCTGAAAATCACCCGAAATGAAAATTCAATATCATAACAATGACAACACCAAAAAATTTGAAATCTTCACAGAGATCTTCCTTGCCCCAACCTCTTCAAAAGTGTACTTTTAGTTTTTTCAATAAGAGTCACACTAAAAATAAAATTGAAGCTTACCAACATGTGTCGATAAGGCACCATTTTCTGAACATATGCTATTTTGATAAATAATAAAAAATAGTTTTCAAGTCTAAAAAACCTCAAAATAAGTCCATGCACAAGTGCAGTGTGTGTAGATTATGATCATACATTGTTTTACCTAAAATGGACAACCATCTCTCAAAAAACTAGTGCTCACGCTGGTCACTCATTATCCATACCTAAAATTTTCAAGTATATGTCGTTGGTGAGCACCAAATTTGTCCCATGATATGTCCATAAAAAAAATTTAAAAAAATACGAGTAGAAAGCTAATTCAATTATCTAAAACATTTGTGTTTACTTCAAGTTGAAATTCCTAAGTGAGATATGGGTTTGAAGAGATCGAAGTTGAAAAACATAAAATTTAGCAGTTTTGTTTGTAAAAAATAAGCCAAAAGTGTTATCCAACTTAGTGTTTTCACCCTCTAATTACTTTGAGGTACAAGCACTTTCATGATTCTTTGATGAGGCACCTCCCTGATGTACATTTTTATTATGTTGTCATGTACTTTGATGATCTATCTTTTGTACTTATAATGTTTGGAAGAAGGCATACAAGGAAATGGGATCTAGGAATTCTCTTGCCTGATGGTATGGGTTGGAGAGCACTCCTAATTGTTGGAGTGCAATACAAGCAATAGGACCCTGGAATAATTTTAGTCTCATTGGTTTCAATTTTTTTATTTTGGAAAGAAATCAAGTTCTTCAACATCCATGTTCGAATTGCTTGAGGACAAGCAATCTTGGGTGGGGAGGACTGTAATGTCTCCATTCAAATAAATTTCAAAAGAGGAAATTCCACCAATCTACTAGTTTCCTAGGTTGGAGTGGAAACATTGGGATTTTGAATAAGGGAGATAATAAACCCCAAATGGACATTAGATTGACATAAATATATTAAAAGGGGTTAAATAAATATTTATTATAGGAAAATAAGATGGCACTTGGTCATGAAGACACATTGGTGGTGTGGGACCCCAAAATATCTAGATTCCCCATGCCACATGGCATTCCACTCTCACCCATTCGAATCCAAGGTGGAGTCCACTATACTTGGGGGATTTGGAAGGAAATAATACTTGGCATGACTCAATGAGGTCGAAATGTAGAGGAAGAGTAACTCCCATGGAAGAGGAAGAGGCAATTTGGAGCTAGTGGGACACTTGGGCTAGATTCCCTAGCTCTATGACAACAATGATGAAGATGCTATGACACAAATCAGACCTGAATGCGGACATTTGACATATATGACATGTCAAGGCTAAAAATATCCTCCAATAGGGCGCACAAGGGAGTTAGAGAAGCCAAAGAGACACCTACTCGAATTGAGTGGAGGAGGAGGCTAGATTTAGAGGGACAAGTGGCATACTTGGGAATCTCTTCCCAAATTGAGTTGGCATGAAGCTCATGGATGGAATTCGAGTTAGGGAGGCCTTAGGAACTTTATAAAAGTCAGGAACAAAGAATAATACCAGCTTTTGATCATTTTACATTTTGCATTTTGCATTTGGAGAGAAGAGCTAGTAGAGAGTTAGTCTACTTGTCTTAGCACCAATTTCGAGGGTGAAAGATTCTCATCCTAATTGGCAATTGGAGAGGCCATTCAGACCTTTCATTTGGAGCTACAATGGAGTCTTTAGTTACAGGTTGAAACTACAGGAGAGCTCGTGGTTCATTCAGCTACAACTCATTCTTGCATCTCTTTCACATTTTATTGCATATTTGGGCTCCTGGAGGAATTGCACCCTTGGTGAGATGTTGATCACTTTGTGAGAGTTCAAGAATCTCCATTTCTTTGTATTCTGATATATATACTATGTATTTACTGCTCATAAGACTCTCTGGTCGAAATACCAAGTGAAGTTATGTAAAAATACCAAACAATGCATAAATGATGTCATTTCCCCTATATCTTGTTATTGGAGTTTGAAGAGACAATATTTGGAGTTGTATCAGTTATTCTCTGTGATTTTGTTGATGTATGGAGTGTTATTAAAGTTATGAAGAAGTTTCATTATCAGTGCACAAGTCCTTGGCACCTAAAATTCGAATTTCACAACACATGGTGAAAATTACTAGTTTTTCTCCCTATGTGAAATCTTGCATATAAACATATGATTTAATTGAGTTTCAGAAGGCCATAAGAACTAATTAAGGATACCTTTGGGAGCTCATTAAATCCACTTATCAATACCATACCTTTGTTCAGAAATTTGGAAGGGTTTAACAACATTTGGGAAGTCATCTTTGTCCACTACCCTTGGGGGTTTTGAAGCTCGAAATTGCTAGTAACTTTCCCTACTTTGTCCAGAGCGTAAATGAATGTTGCAGAAGTGTTTTAAGGGTTGTTAAGCATCCATCAGCCTCAGAAGTGTTTTAAGAGTTGTTAAGCATCCATCAACCTCAAATATATCTCTTAATACCTTTCAAATACTTTCAAAACCAATTTGGAAGCATTTGGAGTCATTTGGAAGCAGTAGTGTCAATACTAGTCTAAGGGTCGAATTGGTCAAAATTGGCAATTTTTCCTAGTTTGTGCAAATTCTTAAAAAGGGACACTACAAGGTCCTCTTTCCTCTTTTCGTGGTGTGTTTAGCAAGAGCTTGATTTTATTCATGAGGCATGATCATTGCCTCTAGCCACAAGTCTAGTCTCTTCTTGAGTACAGTCTACCCACAATCTTTCAAACTTTGGTAGCTTAGATCTTTCAATCACACTTTGAATTAATGGTTCCCAAGATTGAGGGAGGTCATTCAAAGTCATCATGAGTAATTATTTATTTGCAATAATTTCACAAATTGTGCCCAATTGATCATTTGATCTGTGATCTTCATGAAATACGATGAAATAGAATCGGATCTAGACATCTTGATATTTGAGAGTTGTTGTCTAAGGGCAAGAGCCCTATTAATATTTGTGTTCTCAAACAACTTCTTCAAAGTGTCAAACATGCCTTCATTGTCTTCTTCTGAGAAATTTGAGGAATCAAATGGACCTTGATTGAATCTATTAGGATTCTTCTTGTCTTGGCATCATTCTTCTTCCACTAAGTCTTCTCTGCTTCTTCTTTAGGTTCTGAGACTCCATTCACAACAAAATTTAGAAGGTCATTTTCATCTAGAGCAATGAACACTCTAGACTTCCATGAATGGAAATTTAAAGCTCCATCAAGCCCATCTTCAACCTTGATGCTTGACATTTGACTAAGAAGCAAAACTGCAGCCCGGTTCAAGAACCCTAGCAAAAGCTAAGTCAAAAATGAACTTTAGATTCTTGGAAAACTACTTCCACGGATGAATTCGCCCTCCCAAGGCAAGTTGAATTAACATTCTTTTCTTCCTGATCTGTGGTTAGAACAATAAGAAACAACAAACCCTAATTTTTGACCTCTTATAATAATTAGGTCAAAATTGAAAATTTTTAGAATAAAAACCTACTTCCACTGGAAAATTTATCTTCCTAGGGCAAGCTTAATGATGCTAAGAGCAAGCCAAATTAGTGGTTGAAGGCTGAAGAAACAACAAACCCTACTTCCGGCAATATTCTCATTCAGTACTACTCTGAATCCATGTTAGATTTTAATTATAGCAGTATAATTAACATCTCTTTCAACTTATAAACAATATAGGATCACTAAAAGAATAACTATGCATAGAAGCAATTGAGACACAAGAGTTTATCCTGGAAAAACCCAACAAGCCTTTTTTACTCAAAGATTCAGTACAATAAATATAAAAATCATAAGAAGAATAGATGTCAAATAAACAACTCCACAAATGTCTTCTGCAACCTAAAAAGTCGAACTTCCTTGCTCAAGGTGAGTGACAAATGAGGAGAGCAACTCCTCTATTTATACATTACTTTTGGATAATTTCCCAACTGACCAACTTGACTTCTTTAGTGCATCGACTTGTCATTTTACTGGGTAGTGTTACCCATTGTTTGAGGCAGATTGCCCATTGTTTGGAGCAATTTTACCCATTGATTTCTATGGGGCTGACTTGTCTCTTTTGTAAATATAAAAATACATTTTATTGTTTATTTATTTTGTAGGTCAACTTGGCTAATGAGGATACCTCACATAGCTACATCAACAACATTTGGTATCCTTCAATGTTCTAATCAACTATGTAATATCCGAAATGAATTTGATACTCATCCACATGAAAATGAATACGATAGTGTAGAAATTGTTGAAAGAGAACAACCATCAAAAGAAACGCAAAAGAACATTTAAATCTAAATGGAAGACAAGATTTCCATGGAGTTATGTTGTAAAATATTGTAATGGTAATGAAAAGATAAAATGTTCTTGGTGTGTTAAATTTAAAAGAGACATTCCATTTGTTAAATAGAGAAGTACCACTCTTCATATTAGTGGTTTAAATGGCCATGTAGAATCAAAAGCTCATAAATTTTCTTTACAATTTTTTGAGAGAGAAACCAAATGAAATAATCTTCTAATTACCAAACATGTAAAACTAATGGTAGATGCTGAAAATGAAGGAATTATATCAGTTATTGAAAACATGTATTTTGTAGCTATACATGATTTACCTTTAGAAATGTAGAAGTCAATTTGTGACTTGAATAGGTACAAATGCACTCCACACGTGCCTTTAATAGATGAATATTCTGCATACACAAATACAACATCTAGAAAATAGTTTCTTCAAGTTGTTGAGGTATATTGGAAAAAGTTAAAAGATGAGATTTTACAGAGCCCCTTTTATTCAATTTTAGTTGATGAAAGCATTGATCGAACTATGGCACACCATTTGATTATTTATATTATATATCTGACAAATGAATGAAGAGGTAAATGTGTAACAAAATTCATATGCTTGCTTCAAATAAAGAATGGAATGGCTCAATGTATGTATGATGCAGTGAGGTCTCTTTTAGCAAAGATAGATCTATCTTTGATGAAGTTAGTTGGTTTTGGCTCTGATGGGGCATCCTCCATTAGGAGTATTTATGAAAGTTTATCTTCTAAGCTTCGTCGAAATACTCCTCATTTGTTAAATGTCCATTGCATAGTTCATAGAGAAGCATTAACAACAAATGATGTTTCATTTCATTTTTCAAAGTTGCAATATATTGACAAATTTGCAAACAAAGTTTATTCATGGCTTGAAAAATCTACTAAAAGACATAGAATTGAAAGAACTAATGGAATCATTTCAAATCACTAAGTTAGAGGTCTTACAAATTCATCAAATCAAGTGGTTTTCTAGAGGCAAGGTTGTGGAAAGACTTGTTAAACTCATGCATGCTTTGCTAAAAAATTGGGAGTTAAGGGAGAAAAAAATGTATGATTTGGCAACAATATTTCAAGTACAATTTTACATTCATTTACTTGGAGATATGTTCATTGAGTTAAACATTAGAAAAAAAATTGAGGTCTAAAATGGGCCTCCTAAGGAAAATAATAACATAATAGTTAAAATAATAAAATAATATTTATTAATTTTGGACAAAGAAGAAAAAAACTACTTTTTTGTTCGTATTTTCAACGTATTTCTTTGTGTTTTTACTCAAATTTCGATCGAGAGCACTTGTTGGATGCGGAATTTAATTCCGCCCCACACTGCATACTTTTGACAGACCCCGCTGCCCCAAAAACAAGAAATACATGAAAAAACGTGATGGATGATGTCATCCATCACGTTTTTTTCATGTCTTTCTTGTTTTTGGGGCACGTTTTTTTCATGTATTTCTTGTTTTTGGGGCAGCGGTGTCCGTCAAAAGTATGCAGTGTGGATAATCGTTGGATACATAATTAAATTTTGCATCCAACAAGTGCTCCCGATCGAAATTTGAGTAAAAACACAAGAAGATATGTTGAAAATACAAACAAAAAAAGTAGTTTTTTTTATGACAAATATCTCAAGTCAACCATTATGGTTGACTCATTTTATTGAAATTCTATTGGTTCTTGAATTTCAACTCATCAAGAAATTATGGTTGGCTTGTTTTCTTATATGATGGCTCGTTTTCTTATAAAACCCATTTTAGACCTCAAATTTCTTCTAATGTAAGTTAAATCAAAAGTTCCAAGATGATCATGTTGATATTACCTCTATTGGCACTATTTTAAATGTTTCTATTAGCATGCTTCACAAACGATTTTTGGGGGGCATATTTGGGGCAGGAGCAATGAACATATCCCTTTTTTAAGTAAAGCACGAGGAACACTTGAGTTTGCAAATAGCACATGTATGGTACATTTACATCCATTGAGCTTTGAAAATTTGCTCAAAATGCAAAAATCAAGGACACTAGATGATTGCATTCTTTTGGAAAAATGTTTGTTATGAAGGTGATTGAATCTTTAGATAAGAGGTTCACAGATTTACCTATATTTAATGCTGCTAAGTTTTTCAATCTTCGACATTATTATAAAGAAGTGAATGATAGAAACTCTCAAACAAAAAGATGGTTGCAATGTCTATGTGAAAATTTTAGTATTAGGGAGTCACTTATTGTAGATACTGTTAAATGTTTGGGGGAAATTGATGAATTTATTTGTACTATTTATAAGTCATACCCCAAAAAAGCAGATGTTTGGAGCATGGAGTCTATGTGGAGATGAACCTGAATGGTTTGAAAGATTTCCCTATTTGATGCACTTATGGCAAGTTGCTCATGTTATTCCAGCAAGTATGACAATGTGTGAAAAAAACTTCTCATAATTAAACAAGATAAAAAATGATCATAGATCACGACTTTCATTGAAGACATTGGATATGCTAATGTTTCTCTCTCTAAGTGCACCCCATGCTTTAAATGAGGTAGATTGGAATGGCATTTATGATGTATGGAAACAAATAAAAATTAGAAAGCCTCTTCCACTAGGCTAAATTTATGTTTTCAAATATTTTTTAAGAATACCAAATGAAGAAGGAAAATGTGTTTGCTTACTAATTTGTTATAGAATTTGAGAGAAACGTTTATTTATTGATTAGGTTTAAATGAAATTTTACAATGTTTTGACGTAGCTGCTATTTGATCTTTTTAATTATAAATATTTGGAAGGACACTGTTTTATTTTCACATTTTTTTGTATTGAAGGGTGTACTTAGTTTACACTTTTCCAAGTGCAATTGTTGTTTTTATAACCCTTCATCCTTGAAGGGTTAGATGGTTAAATGCCCTTCCAATAAAAATTAAGACAAGCCCTTCAAATTTGACCATCGGGTTCTTTTTAATACAAATTTGACCGCCGGGTTTTGGGTTCTTTTTAATACAACTTGTATTGATCTCATTCCAAAATCTGATTCCGTAAAGTCATTTGATGCTTATAAGCTTATTGCATTACGCAATTATATATAATAAAAAAATTATAAAGTCATTTGATGCGTATAAGCTTATTGCATTATGCAATTATATATAATAAAAAAATTCAAAAGTTTTAGCGATGAGGTTAAAAGGGGTTCTACCCAAGGCAATCTGTCCAGAACAATTTTTTTTTTGAAGGAAACAGAACCATGAGACAATTTGGTCTACTACTCGACGAGAGGTGTTATATATTATAGACAACTCCATTAAAAATAGGCCTACTGGGGTTGTTAAATTAGATTTGTTCAAAGCTTATGATAGGACATTGTAGTTATCTCTGAGGTTGTTGATTCAAGCGCAAGTATGCCTTCATGTGGTGAATTGGATTATTTGAAGTGTGACCTCTGTTTCTTTTGTAATACCTATAAATGGGTAGGATCTACATTTTTTAAAATTTCTATAACTTTGAGATAAGGTTGTCATTTATCCCCTTAAGTATGGAGGTTAACCATTTGAAGTCTGTTATTTAATTTAATGAACAGAGTGTAAGGCCACAAGTATGGAGGTCAACCCCATTTGAAGCCTGTTATTTAATTTAATGAACAGAGTGATGTGGAAGGAGAACATTGGAAATATTTATTTCCCTTCAGAATTTATGAATTCGCAAGATGGTTTGAAGTACATAGGGTTTACAATTAAACCTAATGGATATGGAAAAAATGATTGGAACTGTTACTCAGTATGATTGAAAAAGACAATACATCTTTGGTGTAATTGGTGGCTCTCTAAGGGAGGTAGAGTTACTAATTGGTGGCTCTCTAAGGGATGTAGATTAACTCTAGTCAAGGGGTTTGGAGGCAATTGCAATTTACTGACATACATTAATCCGCATTCCAAGGGTGTGCTAGAAAGGACAATGCGAGTGATGAATATTGTGAACATCTGTTCCTCCATTGTCCTTTTGCACAGCATATTTAAGATGATATTGGAAGGTGGATTGGTGTTCATTATCTGTGGCAAGCTATTTCAGTGGAATTATGCTTGAAATCTTGGTTTCAGAGGCAGGAACTAAAAGTGCATATCCACTTTAAACTTTCAAGGTCTTCTCTTAAATTTGTTCCATTTTCCAACATTACAAGGTGGCTTTAAAAGCACCAATTCGTAGACAAGCTTGCAAAATTTTAGTTGATGAGTCTTATCCCTGGGGTTTCTTCTATGGGGCTTGCCAAGGCCCTGAGAATATCAGCAGTATTGGTGGGGTCCTTTTGGGGATAGTCTCTATATCAATTTTAAAGCAAATGTGGGCACTACAATTAACAATTACGCTGAGTTGATGGCCATTAGAGCTCTTACAAAGGTGGAACTGAAACAATATATACTTCATCTTCAGGTTTTTGGAGACTCGGTTGGTTATAAAGTGGATGAACACTGAGCACTTCAATGTGTGCCAGATCAACTCAAGAAAACTCGGTTATTCACACTCATCAAAGTTATACACATTTTTTACAGAAAACTGAACACATTGACAGATTCATTATCGAAGGAGGTTTCACTGATGCTTCCTGGTTCTGTTCAGCTGATGGAATATTCCAATGGAACATTGACTGAATCAAGGATGATCCTTTAAAACTTTGTCTCCGATATCAATTTTATGATGTGTAGTATTTGGCATACGTTCAGTCCTCGTCTGATCCTTCATGATAATATGGCTGCCAGTTTTATTTGGAAGACCGTAACTAAACTCTGGGGACTGTATTTCAGTCATTATTTTGAATTCTTGGTGAGATTGAGAAGAAAAATAAATGTCTATTGGTGATAGTGAACCATAAATGTTTTGATAGGTATATATTGGAACTGGGAGTTTGTCCTTCCCATGTTTTTTGCTCTGTAAAGTGCCTAGTGCAACTAAGAATGTGTATTTCATTATACTTCAACATAAAATATGTGCTTTCTTCGTTGGCAAAACAAATCATGCTCTCAATCATATTAAGCCAAAAAGATGATTAGGGTAAGGTAATAAAAGAACCATTCTTTCTTCAGTAAAGTCAATCAACTCGAATTGAATTACTCTGTAATTCTGTTTTGTAAAACAAACTTATTCCATTGTAGCAACCATGTCTAAGTTTTGTCATTTTAGCTTAGGAAACCATGTAGCCTTTATTTAAATTACTTTGTTTTGAAAAACAAGCTTAGGCGCCATTGCAGCGATTGTGGCTAAGCTTTGTCATTTCTGCTTAGGAAACCATGTAGCCTTTATTTAAATTACTTTGTTTTGAAAAACAAGCTTAGGCGCCATTGCAGCGATTGTAGCTAAGCTTTGTCATTTCTGCTTAGGAAATCATGATGATCTTGTTAGGTCCAAGTACCTAGAGTACATGTCAATGCCTCTTGTTCTTCGTAAAAAATATACATGTGCGGAGCTCCACAAACAAGAGAGATTGCAGATATTTCAGACATTTCACATTACCAGAGTGTCTCAAAATTACCTTATGATGGCATTTCTCCTTTTCTCTGATACAGCATTGTTAATAGTGTCATGCCTTGTGGGCCTTGTAGGTCCTCCAAGGCTTCTGATTGATTATTATTTATGTGATGTGCTGTGAGCTATTACTACAGTGCCATGTGTCCATATGGCGGGACTTTGTTTCATATTAATACTCACTCTACTCTACTCTTGTCCTTGGGTAGATATTGTCGGTTTTATTGATTCGTGATTCGTCTTGTTGAGCCACAGAATAGGATTTGAGCACTTCCTAAACTTGATGGAACCACAATAGTTACTGTTGGAACCACAATAGTTACTGTTGGGCAGAGATCAATCACTGGCGATGGGTTTTCAATCACTTCTTTTGTTTTCTTTGTTTGGAAACAAAATATTATAGGAGTGGAAGATTTAAAAAGCAAAAAACATACGACTTTCTATCCTGTTTATGTTAGTGGTATTGTTCCTCTATTCTTTTCATTTGGGAGATTCAATGCTATCTTTGAATTAATTAACAGGGCTTTTAACAGTCTTATATGTCTGAAACACCAGTTCAACAGGACGACCTCTAACCTTCTAAAATTAACCAGCTAACCCAGCGTCTTTCTCTTAGGCTTCCCTCCTATCGACCATAACTCTAAACTGACATCATAACACAAACAGAGACAGGTAAACAAAAAGACGGCTTTAAACCAACAATTTACGGAACCTGGTAGCTTCCCTGCGGACCTTCGGGCCCAACTTGCCGCAGCGTTGATGGTTTCTCCCCCTCGGCCGGAGTCTTGGGCACGAACTGAATGCCAAGTTTCCTCGCGATGATATCAATATTCCTGTGCATGAGGCGGGCATCGGCATTATGCTCCTTCCAGAATTTCACCGGTTTTTCATCCCCCTTCTCCTTCTCGCCACGGTCCATTAAAAAACAAGCCAAGAGACCTTTCATTACCCAGAAATTAGCTACCGAACACTCGTACAGGGCCATGCGCGCTTTGGTCATCCCAGGGTATTGAATCCACCCCGCCAGAGCTTAGAAATCCTCCACCGGCTGTGTGGATTCCAGCTCCTCCCACAGCCCCTTCTCCACATAGGCTGCCTGGGCCGCCTTCACCTGTTCCAGTGTTGCTCGCGGCAGTCCCGCCTCCTCTTTCCCCTTAGCCGCCCAACTAGCTTTTCACCCACGGGTCTCCATTACCCCTATCCTCCGGGGACAATTACTCACTATATTCTCCTCCCTGCCAGTGTAGGTATCCTTACCATAAACAGGCAGCACCAGCAGAAGACCTCTGTCCTCATGAGTCTGCCCCTTGACAGCATTTAACCCGAAAGCCCCATAAATGACAATGAAGGCACTGGAGGATTTCCTCGGGCCTGAGTCGATCCCCGTACCCATGGAAAATCCACCACCTTGTTCCACAATCATTCCCCACGCACCGGACTGAACTCTTCCTCTGCTCTCGTACTGAATTCTTCACATACTAACTACCAGTGTACCTTTCATTTCACTACCACACTTCATCATTAATCCTCCAGACTCGCACGTGCCTCTTCCTCAACCAACTATCCCGATTGTGCTGCCATGTGACTCCTCCGACGAGCCACATGCTCTGTTGCCTCTCCTCTCTCACCCGCATCCGAGGAAGCACAATCAATTTACTCTCTATTTTTTTATTTTTTTGTAGAATACTTCATATATTTTCATATATTTACAAGGACATATTTACAGCCACACCCATAGAGGGTTTTGAACCCAGGTCTCCAAGTTAATACGAGTCCGATCACCTCGCTATTTGCTGTTAGACCAGAGTCATGTGGGCTACTCTCTCTATTTTTAACCCATCTATATATGCAATATGAGTAGAGAGTCACGGAAAAACTATGTTCTGGCAGATTCCCAAGAGATTCGACTTGAACAGCATTTTGTTACTGAATTCATTCTCTCTTATAAAAATCAATCCACCATGTTCTTAAACATGGCATCGGACAGCCTTTGTGGAAAAGAATGAAGGATTTCAATAGGCACCTGTAAGATTTCTAAGTTCTAAGTGGTATAACCAAAAATTACAATCAAATACTGTTGTATGGCCTTTCAAATAAACTTTCAAAGCCTAAAGAAAGTGAAACTGATGAATCATAGAATCATAAATTATTTGAAAGGCCATACAATCAATAATGTTGTATGGCCTTTCAAATAACTTTCAAATCCTAAACAAAGTGAAAATGATGAGTCATACCACACAGGGATCACGTGAAGCATTAGAACCAAGTGCAAAAGGTTCAAACGTGGATACTTGTTCTTCTTCATTTGTCAGATAAAATTTTATATAAAACTGCAGTGCACATGCATGAGGAAGAAAAAAGAAGAGAGATGGAGCTCAGGTACGGTCCCGAAATCTTTTACCTAAGTGAGCTACCTCTGTTCAGGTAGGTAAGGGCCCTGAAAGGTCTGAGCAGAGATTGCAACCAAGACCTTACCTGAACAAAGCTCAGGCAATACCTTTCAGTGATGACCAACCCTTCTAACAAAAGGTTGACCAGACAAGATCTTACCTAAGCGGAAATATGGAGGCACACACAATATAATGCCGCCTGTATATTGTTGCAAGAATCCATTCATTGTAAGGGAAATTTTTATTTATGTCACAATGGGTTTTAACTTTTAACTTTTTGGCAAGCTTTTTAGTCATTAGTTCAATTATATGCATAGAAATCCAAAACATGTAGTCCTATTAAGGACATGGACACTAAATTCACATAAATAAATTCATTTGTTTAATAAAATAAAATAAATTCATAGCCAGCTACTGTGCACATGCACAAGGCTTAAAGCACACAGCATAATCCTGCATGCATAAGGCTGAAAGTACACAACATAATCCTGCCCATAAACTGTTGCAAGAACCCAAGAACCTGGATAGTTTAATACTCATTGCAATTATATTCATATAAAACTTGGTTTTAGACAAACTCTGAGTCATTAGACTAGGTATATGCATAGTAGCCCTGAACATAATTTCCAAGATCGTCGTACCGCACATGGTTCAGGGGAAGCCCTTGACCCAAGTATGAGGTTCAAATGCAGATACCTGATCTGCTTCATTTGTTAGATAAACTCCATTGACAACTACTTTGTAGTTTGTACAATCATGAGGAGAAAAAATAACTGGATCTCAGGTAAGGTCTTGACTGAATATATTCATTTGTTTGATTAAAAAAATAAAAAATCATAGCCAATTACTGAGCACATGCATAAGGCTGAAAGCACACAAAACATAATCCTGCCCATAAACTGTTGCAAGAACCCAAGAACCTGGATAGCTTAATGCTCATTGCAATTTTTATTTATATAAAACTGGGTTTAAGGCAAACTGAGTCATTAGACTAGTTATATGCAATGTGCATAGTAGCCAGGAACATATTTTCCAATATCGTCATACCAAACATGGTTCAGGGGAAGCACTTGACCCAAGTATGAGAGGTTCAAATCAATGTTACAAACATCGACGCGGCAAAAAACTTGGCAAGGTCCAGGAAACATTGTCTCGGGATTTCTTGGCAAAACTCGGCAAAATTAAAAAATACAAAAATATTAATTTTTTTTTCAATTTTTTAAACATCTAAAGCAATAATAACATCAAATATGACTGGCTTGAGGGTCTTCGGAATTTGACCATCTCTTCCCATTTATTATTGCCTCTTTCCACTCCCCCCTCCCCTTCCGCGCTGAATAAGGCCATCCTGTCTCCCTTAACGGCTGCCTCTCCCCCCCTGATCCTGATCCTAACCTCTCACTGCCTGTACCCTCTTCCCCTCCCACTTCACCCCCTAACTTGGCAAGGTCCAGGAAACATTGTCTCGGGATTTCTTGGCAAAACTCGGCAAAATTAAAAAATACAAAAATATTAATTTTTTTTTCAATTTTTTAAACATCTAAAGCAATAATAACATCAAATATGACTGGCTTGAGGGTCTTCGGAATTTGACCATCTCTTCCCATTTATTATTGCCTCTTTCCACTTCCCCCTCCCCTTCCGCGCTGAATAAGGCCATCCTGTCTCCCTTAACGGCTGCCTCTCCCCCCCTGATCCTGATCCTAACCTCTCACTGCCTGTACCCTCTTCCCCTCCCACTTCACCCCCTAACTCCTCTAGATCCGGATATTTTCTCCGCTCCTCGACTAAACTATCCTCTAGAGGTCTTGGGAAGATAAAGATGAAACGGACAAAAGGCAAGGGTCGTCGGTCTTTCATCTCTAAGGTACAGACTAAAGCTTGCTCAGATGTGCTAGAAGGGAAACAACTTTCTATTCAACGGGCACTTAGAGCGGTGCGAGCCCAAAAAAAGGGCAGAAAATGAAAATTATATCTTTTAACTGTAGGGGTCTTGTTGGTCCCCCGAAAAAATCAGCACTGCGAAGGGTGATCAATCTTGAACACCCTGATATCATTTTGCTTCAAGAGACGATGGGTGCTGGGGATGTTTTTGCTTGGTTAAAAAGTTGGTTTCCGGGATGGAATTTTGAGGCCTCGGATGCCCAGGGGTCGATCTGGGGGACTGGCTGTGGTCTAGAATGAAGCGAGGGTTAAGGTTACTAATATGTGGGGGATGGAGTCTATTTTGGGTGGGACTTTTTCGGCTTTAAACATTGTGGGTGAGTTTGAGGTTATTAATGTCTATGGGCCATATCTTGAGCGTATCCCCTTCTAGGATTCACTCTTTTCTAAATCTCTGATTAATTCTGATTCTGTGATTCTAGGTGGAGACTTGAATTTCACTTTGGGACATGCGGAAGTCTAGGGTCCTCATGCTCAAATTGATGCTCTTTCGGATTACTTTACTTTGAAGTTGGTTGAGAAGAATTTGATTGACTTGGAACCAATTCGTATTCGACCTACCTGGAATAACCGAGCTGGTGATAGCCGAGTGGCCAAACGATTGGACCGGTTTCTGTTGGCGGAACGCCTGGTGTATAGGTTCTTCCATTTGAAGCAGTGGGTGGGCTGTGGTGGATGTTCTAATCACTTTCCTATTTTCTTAGAAATTCTGGATGGACCCTATAAACCGCCTAGTCCACTAAAGTTTAACAAGGTTTGGCTGAAGGATCCGACTTTTTTGATGTGGTAAAATCAGTTTGGATCCCTTTCAGTGAGGGGGCCCCTTGCTCTGCGGCTTTTCAATTTGCCGCAAACATCAATAGATTGAAGAAGCCCATTAAGTAGTGGGCCTTTGAGAAAAGGCAGCGGGAGGATTCTGAACTTAAAATGATTGAAGGAGAGCTGGCGATACTCTATGTTGGTGACGGAGGGGGGTTTTTGAACCAAGTTTCAAAGGACTCATTGATTCGGTTGGAAGGGCACAAGAATTCTATTCTTCTTGAAAAAGAGGAGACTTGGAGGCTGAAGAGTAGGGCCATTTGGCTGGAAAGTGGTGACGAAAATTCCAATTTTTTTAATGCTTATGCAAAAGGTAGGTGACGAAAATTCCAAGTTTTTTCATGCTTATGTGAAAGGTAGGCGCTCATCCAATACTATTTGGAGCCTAGAAAATCAGTTGGGTGAGCCCCAACATACATTTCAAGGTATGGCTGAGGCTAGGGTCAATCATTTCCATAATCTTTTTAGGGCTAGTGAGCAGGTTACTATCGAGGAAATCATTCGGGTGGCACAACTCTTTCCTCGGTTAGTGGATGAGGAGGACAATTGGGTTTTGTTGGGTGCAGTCACGGAGGACGAGCTTAAGGAAGTGCTCTCTAGTTTTCAGAAAGATAAAAGTCATGGGCCTGATGGATGGACAATTGAATTCTTCCTTGAGCTCTTGGATTTTTTCGGAGATGATCTCCTGAAAGTGGTTGAAGATACTCAAAACTCTGGAAGGATCCCGGCTTGTTTTAACTCTACCTTCATCGCTCTAGTTCCCAAATCTGACTCTCCTGTCTCTCTGAACGGTTTTAGACCTATCTCCCTATGCAATGTCATTTACAAAAATATTACCAAAACCATTGCTAGATGCCTCAAGGGGATACTATCTAAACATATCTCTGACGAACAGTTTGGCTTCCTGGAAGGCCGACAGATTCATGAAGCCATTGGAGTGGCACAGGAGGGTTTGCATAGTATGAAAACACAAAAGCTGAAAGGGGTTGTGCTTAAAATTGATCTATCCAAGGCCTATGATAAGGTAAACTGGCTATTTCTCAGGCTTCTTCTTACTCATCTTGGTTTTGACATTGGTTTTATCAGATGGATCATGAGTTGCATTTCCACTATTTCTTTCTTCGTGCTCATCAATGGAGCTGCCTCCCCATTTTTTCACTCGCCCCGTGGTCTCAGGCAAGGATGTCCGCTTTCTCCATTGTTATTTCTGCTAGTTGCTGAAGGTCTTAGTCGTGCTATTATGGACGCCAGGAGGCGTGGGGTTTTCAGCGAGATTCGCATTGCCCATGATTTCCAAATTACACATCTACTGTTTGTAGATGATGTCCTTATTTTCTACTCGGGCACTGAACAAGATGCTCTCCAGCTCAGGGAGATCTTGGAGCTCTTTTCCAAAGCTACTGGGATGGAAATAAATATGGGAAAATCTACTATTACTACTCATTTGCTCTGTGACGAGGAGGTGGTAGCTATCCTCAGGTCTTTACCATTTACCCACCTCCAGCTACATGATGGATTGAAATATCTGGGTTTCAATCTGAAACCAAACGCCTATTGAACTCTGGATTGGAAGTGGCTTGTTGAGAAGTTAGAAAAGAGATTGAATTGTTGGAGTCATCGGTGGCTTTCTCGGGCGGGGAGGCGGGTTTTGGTCAAGTCTATAATGGAAGCGATTCCTATCTATTGGATGTCGCTCTCTTGGATCCCAAAGGGCACTCTGGAAACAATTCGTCGACTTTGCTCTCGTTTTCTATGGAATGGAAAAGCTGATTCTTTTGTTACGCCCTGGGTTGGTTGGGACAAGGTTGCGACTCCAAAGGCTTTGGGGGGTTGGGGTCTAAAGAATATACATTTTTTCTCTAAGGCTTTGGCTGCCAAGGGAGGATGGCGGTTGATCAAGAGCGGCGATCTCTGGGCTCAGTTAATGGTTAAAAAATACATAGCTCCCGACACGTTGGAGAATTGGATCAAAAGCCCGGGGAGATCTCATTCGGGAGGGTCGATTATTTGGAAAGCTGTAGTCTCATCCTTTGATCTCATTGAAAAGGATTTGGTTTGGAATGTGGGCAATGGACGTCGGGTCCGTATCGGTCTGGACCCATGGGTCGGATGTGAAAACCACCACTTGTTACCGGTGGAGGCGATGGAGACCTTGAGACATTTTGGTCTGGTGTATCTTTATCAACTTGCTGCTCCAGGAGAGTTGGTTCCAGGTTTCCAAGACTGTCATCCGACCAATTCTTTCGATCTACCTATGGAAGTGGAACGTTTGCTGTCCAGGTATATCAAGTTTCTTTCACGTGACCATATCTATCTTGATGAGGACGACGACGTGTTGGTTTGGGATGTGGATCCGGCTGGGGTTTATACTCCCAAGAGGGGGTATCTGAAGCTTACTGAAGATCAAGCTCCGGATGAACTGGCCTGGTGGTGGAAGTCTCTGTGGAAGATTAAGAACCCTCCAAAGACTCGTTTGTTTATGTGGTGTGTTTTGGAGAATAAAGTTCCAACCTGGGATTTCCTCCAGAAGAGAAACAAACAGGGGTCGGGCTGGTGTATCCTGTGCAAATTGAATGGGGAATCCGTCTGCCATCTTTTCCTTTTGTGTCTGTATATCATCTCGGTTTGGTTGAAATGCTCTCGCTTGCTTAATACACCTTGTCGCTGGGAGGGGGTTTCTGTACTAACTGCTTGGAAGAATTGGTACGATAATCCCAGGCTAAAAGCTTTCAGAGCTCTTCCACTATTGGTGTTGTGGGGAGTTTGGATTGCCTGGAATCAGTGCTTATTCAATGATTAACTCTGCACTCCTGCTATTACTGCAACAACATGCTGCGGTATGCTGCCCTCCTTCAGTGCCAAACTGGGTCAACAAAGGGTGCGGGATATTCAACCTGTGGTTATAAACAAAACTCAGCCGTGGGGTTTTTTTAATGGTGCATCTCAGTTAAATCAGTGTGGGGGTGGGGCTATCTTGTTTCTTGCTGAAAACCATTTTTTCGAGATGTCTTTGGGCCTTGGGGCTGGAAGTAACAATGTTGTTGAACTACTGAGCCTAAAATTCCTTGTTTTTTTCGCATATGAGAAGGGATGTCGAAACATTGCAATTTATGAGTATTCTCTGAATGTAGTCAACTGGATTTCTGGCACTCACTTTTTTCAAAACCTTACACTTGCTAACATTTTAAACTCCATCCGGGCGGTTTTGAGCACATTTGATTCCTTTAATTGCATACATGTTTACAGGGAAAATAACCAAGAGGCGGACAGGGCGTCGAAGGCCGGGTTGCAGCTGGCTTGGGGTTTATGGAAGATAAGGGAAGTCGTTGATGGGGACAAACAGGAGTACTATCATCGTCCTTTTATTGAGGAAGATGTCTCGTTTCCTTGATCATGGGACACTTTACACTTTTGGCCTTTTTCATCCTTTTATTTGTGCTACTCATGTCACTGTTTATATTTCGTACTGTTTACTTTTCTGGTGCCTCTATGAGGTTTTTGTATAAAACTGAAAGTTACTTTTACTATCTCTGATCATGAACAGAAAACGGTTTATAGACACTGTTATATAAACATTTTGGGTTCAGGAGTTGAACCTGTTTTTTTTTATGGATCTGCGTTGTGCTACAACATTACACTTTTTCGACTTTTGAAAAGTGGGTACCTACAGAATGTAATTTTGCTCTCGAAAGATGAATCGAAGTTACGCTTTTTTTTCAAGGAAAAAAAAAACATCGAATAAACACATTGCCACATGAATATGGAAAGAAAACTCATATATAAGATGTATAAGATGTCTAGAGATGCATCACACATCAAAACTAGATCGTGTCCTGAAGCCTGAGTCATCAAAAATATAACAAATGTATCTCATGATCTTCATCATGACTCATGAGTCATCTACAATGAAATAAAGTAAATAAACTATCGATTCCCTCTGCCCCTTTTACGAGTAAAGGTAATCGTTGTGGAAATGGCCCTTCCTCTAGAACTAGAAGTAGGTTCCCTTGAGGCTTGTGGGCCTCGTACTGGAGTCCGACGTCCTCTAGAAGAAGACCCTGCAAAATAACCTCCTCTAAAAACTGGAGAAGGTGGCCGAAACTAATGTCCTGAAGAAGTAGGTCGAGGAGGCAGTCCTCCTCCTCTATGAGTACCAGTGCTACCACTGGGTCTATCTCCCTCTATCGTTGACCGTGGCACACTCCCAGTCTCAGCCTAAAACTCCTCTGGAATTGGAAAATCCTCATCCAGAGCCTCTGTATCATCATCATCATCATCATCACTATCATGATCATCCTCTAGCCTATCAGGGGTTGCCTCCATAAAAGGTTCCTCACACTCCACCCTCCATGCAGCAGTGGTGTCAATCCCATCCAATGAGATGGCCTTCGCATCAACTTTTCTATCAAACTGCTTCACTCACAACCTGAGATTGTAGTGGACGTAGACCAAATCATTTAGGCAAGGAGTATCCAACCTGTAGGAGGATCAAAAATATTATAATTAAATTATAAATTTACAACATATTAATAATTTAATACATAAGTTAGAAGGTAAATGGGCATAAAATTATAAATTAGAATTTATTAATTTATAATGAATTTGAATTTTGAAATTCTCTAACCTGTTGCGCTTTTTGGAGTGTACTTTTTCAAATACACTCCAGTTGCGCTCGCAACTGGAAGAGCTACATGTCTGGCTGAACACCCGAATGGCAAGCCTCTATAGAATAGGTACACAATTGCCGTAGTTCTCCTACTATGTATCTACAACGATTTTAAAAAAGTCAAACATAAAGACAATGAAATTTAAAACAAAGTATTGGAAAGAGAAAACAAAATTTGAAAGTTGAAAGTTGAAAGAAGGTGAAGCTTACTTGGCATCAGGTTGGTCCTATCATTTACTGCTATATCAAACCCAAATAATCTTGTGCCTCTCTTATACTCTTCCAACTCTTGGGAGAGCTGTGTACGATCATCTACACTAGGCACCATCCTCTACACTCATAGAATCCAGACATAACCTCTCCATCAAATCTAAAGGCATATGAGTAAGAAAATGCAGGGTTGAGGTACAACCCTGCAGCATGAATGGGGCGATGGAGTGTGTGGTTTCATCGCGCATCAATCACCCCCCATATCATTTATTGTCTCTCCTGCGCCTAATCTCCCTTGTCCTCATAATAGGCATGAATGGACTCTTTGGCCTTGTCCATGGCCTCATATAGGTATCCCATTGTGGGCTTCTCTCCATCAACCAACCGGAAAACCTTTACCAAAGGTTCGGTGATAGTGCACACCTCCTTCACCGCAGCCCAAAAGCTCTCATCATATGTAACTAACCTGAGTGTGGCTTGCCCCTCTGGTTTAGTGCTAAATGACAAAGCACGCCAATCAGGTTAAAAGAACATGGCCCGCAAGTCCCACATAGAACTCGAGAGAAACTGAAGAGAAATAAAGCTCGTAGCAAAGTGTGTGATGTCAGACCGCACCAACTCTTTGTCACCAATGAACTTTCTCATCAAGCTAAGCATCGCTGCATGATTGTATATGAATTTGGTGATGCTCCGTGTTGAATCAATGGTATTCTTCATCCAATCAATCTTGCCTAAATCCTCTCGGATCAAATCAATGCAATGGGCGACACAAAGAGGCCAAAATATTGTAGGATACCTGGCCATAAGCATCCTGCCAGCAGCCACATAATTCGCAGCATTGTCCGTTATGAGTTGGACAACATGCTGCGGGCCAATCTCTTGGATGAACTCATCCAACAAACTACATAGTAAACACGCATCTTTGATAAACATAGTCCCCCTGGGACAATGGACCAAGAAGTTGAGAAGGGTCCTACCCTTCATATCGGTCCATCCATCTGACATAATAGTGCATCCTGTTAAGTCCCATGATTTTCGAAGCTCCGCCAACCTGCGAGTGCAATCGGCTTTTCATCCTGGAGGATGGGCCCTCTCAACTCCTCATAAGTGGGGGGCTTATACCCCGGTCCAACAATAGCTGCCGCCTCAAACATGGACACATAAAATGGGTTCCTGGCAATGTTGAATGGAATATCACTCCACAACAAGCATCGACCCACAAGTTTGTCTACTTCTGATTTCTCCTTTACTTTCACCATGGACTTCAAAGAAGGTTGTGCACCAGGTGCGCATCTTGGCACAAAAAAAGGTGATGTTACCAAAGGTGAAGGCACTGTGGACTATTGTGTAGAGTGGGTATCCGGACTTGTCCCACTAGCCCCCACTCCTATTGCGGACCCTGTTCTTGAAGCAATTTGATTTCTCGCGGCCTCCTTGTAATTTTTTTAGCCCAACTGACTCAATCGCGTGTGTGGCCTTAAGAATGAGTTTCGGGGTTGTTTGGTTGCAAGGACCTACATCATGCCCTGTTATTTGTGCAATGTGGCATTTCAACCTATTTATCCACCCGTCATTTTCTTCCCACATAGATTACAAGTGAGAACCTGTCGATTGTGTGGGTCAACAAGTGTACCCCACTCCCAAAATGGATCCAAAGATTTCGGCATCTTGTATATGGAAAATTGAAGTTTGAACCTAGGGCAAAAAAAAACGTTTCTTAGCACATGTGTTTGATGGAAATGTAAAAAACACCAAGAAATCAAAGATTTATTGAGCATTTAAACATTGATTTGATGAGAGAAAAAAATGGACATTTTTGTGAGGATTTTCAAGAACCTAGGGCAAGAAAAAAAGACACAAACGTTTTTTTGGCATGCACATTATTGCAAATAACATAACAGGTTCAAAAAAATTGTTCAAGAGCCTTTAAAAATTAGTTATAACTTATGAAGCCATAGAAGTCATTGCCAAATCAAACCAACAAGAATCCCTCTTGGAAAAATGAGAAATGATGGCAAATTTTTTTACTTACTTTCAGCTGTGATAACAGTGGAAAAATCTCCAAATTGCAAGCTCCAATCTTCAAATTTGATCCTCGATGGCGAATGAAATGATGGCTAAAATCCTCCTTGGGCTTAGGTGAAATGATCACCTGCTCCTTAGCTCCTCTCTCTGTCGTTGCAATGTCAAAATGATACCAAAAATGGCCAATATGCGGGCCTTAAACCCCACTTTTTCCCCCCCCCTTTTTTTTTTTGTGTGTGTGTGTGTGTGGCTGAGTTATTAGGTCGACTTGCGAGTTTTTAGGAAAACCTTGATCGAGTTTTCGGGCAAAACTCTGCTTCAACTCGGCAAAACTCGAACCCAAGTTTTTGTCCGATTTTTTGAGTAAACCTCGGCGCCCAAAAAAACTCACGAGTTCTCAACGACTCACGAGAACTCGGCTGAGTTTTGTAACACTAGTTCAAATGCAGATAACTGATCTGCTTCATTTGTTAAATGAAACTCTATAGACAACTACTTTGTACATTCATGACGAGGGGAAAAAATAACTGGACCTAGCTCTGTTTAGGCAGGTTAGGTCCTTAAAGGCCCAGGCAGAGCTCAGGACCACCGACCAAGACCTTACCTAAGCTCAAGTAAGACCTTTCAATCTGGATTTAGGACCAAACTTGTAACAAAGGGTCAACCAATCAAGAACTTGCATGAGCAAAAGGTTGGAAGCAAAGAAAATATAATCCTGGGCATATTATGTCAGCAAGAATCCTTACACCGTAAGCTAAGTCATAGGGTTCGACGAACTTTATCCTTGGACTTCGAAATTCGTCGAACCTGGAAAAAAAATTGGAGTTCGTTTGGTTTTGGCGAATCTCAATGCCAAACCCCAAGTCGAACCGAATCGAATCAAAACACAAACTCAAAACTCGAATTGAACTCGAACTCAAATATAGGAACAATTTTTAAGGCAAATCTGAACAAATTTTAAGGCAAATTTCAACGAATTTTAAGGCAATATTTAACGAATTTTCCATTCGTTTGGGTAACCTAATTCTTAGTTGTTTTTCTCGGAATTGGGCGGCAAGTTCCCCCATTTCTCCACGCATAGCCGCAGCATTTACGCCCTCGACTCCTCTCTTCATTGATCACTCAAACAAAGACACTAGTCCCTCGAGGCTCGCACTCACAAAGTCACAGTGTCTCAAGTCTCGACCCTTTATCAGGCTCTCTTTCGAGCCTTTTGTAATATGCGTTCTGCATTTGTTATAATAGCCTAACACCAACGGTCGGGCTACAAGGCTACTGGTCCTCGACTCCGTCCTCATTCCTCAGTCACTCCAACTATCGATAGTCGACTCCAGACTTCAGTCACGAGTCACGACTCACCCCCACAACTCGTGTTGTTCAAGGTTCAGTGTTCCTTCAAAGTTCAAAGTCCAGACTTCAAGTTCAGACTTCAATCACCAGGATCCACTCTAGTGTTTGCTTAAAGTTGCGCACACCTGCTGGAACTTGGAAGTGGAAACGTGCACATCGCTTCTCTCAGCTCTACACATCTATTCTCTGTCATCGACTCATCACTCATTTGGATTCTAGTTTATGATTCATGTTGTCCACTAAGTTGCACTTAGGTGGACTCCTTGTGAACCTCAGAAGACTTGAACAACTTACATTGTTCATTGCCAGAGTTCAAAAGTTCATCAAGCTAAAGTTTTGGCCCTTTGCAAAATTTGCATGTCCAAACCCCCATGGGGGAATTGTAATAAGTTGGATTAAGCATGATACTTATGTAAAAGGCCTGGCCTACCTTAGGTTTATCTATCAAGGAGATACTCTAGAGTGTTTTTTCCTTAGGAATTATGCGTTGCACTTCAGTGGCGTATAATTCCTGAGTTTTTCACTCCCACCTCCAAAGTTGGAGTATTTTCCATGGTGGTCGAACCTAAGGAGGTTATTAAAGCCTATGTGTCTATGTATTTTTTACATGCTAGTGATCAATATTGAGTGATATGGACATGCACTAAATATTGAGACATATGGACATGCACTAGGTCCCCTAGGATTTTCAGTTATTTCAAACAAAAATATTTTTTCCCATTTAACAGGATTTTTTAATAGTTTAATTAAAAAATCAAAAAAGTGATAAAAATGTGGTTAAGAGGTAAATTTTGCCATGGGGGTGCTCGTTTTCTAACTCTGAGCACTCACAAAACCCCTAAACCCACTTTTCCTAAGTTCTAAGTGAATATTATTCACTTAAATAAATATTCTCTTCAAATTAATTTTGGAGAATTATTTAATTAAAAAAATAAAGATATGAGAGAAAATCAAATTCCTAAATCAATGGAATTTGGTCCAGTAAAGGCCCAGTTGAGTTGGCATTAGCATTCAAAGCATATCCCAATCAAATTTGGAGTCAATCAAGCAAGATCAATAAGAAGGCGAGTTGTCCTTCTTGGAGAAATGCGCCCTCTCCTCTCTTGGATGACTTTCTTGAGGTGGCATCCATCCATTAAAGGGGAGATCATCCCAATGTTGGAGGTGGGACTCCCCCCTTAGGTGGCATCCTACTCATCTTCAATCACTCAAATCAAGGGATAGACCAAGGATTGGATTAAGATTTGCTTCCCGTCTTCAAGGAATGTGCCCCCCTCTCCTCTTAAATTCGCCCTCCCTCTCTCAAAATCTATATAAGCGAGGTCTCTATTGCTTGCTTCTCATCATATGAAGGCATAGAACCTATGCTCATGTAATGTCTGAAGTTTCTTTTGAGTAATAAGATTGAATAAAAGCAAAGGTGAGAACTCTTCCTATCCTTCATGTTATTGATGAAGATCTCATGAAGATCCTTGAGACTGATGCTTCAGAAGAAGGCTGGGGAGCAGTACTGAAACAGTGCAGGAAAGACTGCAATGGCAAGGATGAAGAAATAGTATGGTTCACTTCAGGAACTTGGAACAATGCACAGAAAAAATACCATACTATTGATAAGGAAATAAAGGCTTGTCTAAATGCAATTCAGAAATTTGAAATTCATCTAATGAATAAGAAGTTCTTAATAAGAATAGACAGCCAAGCAATGAAGTTTGTATTGGAAAATCCAATACGGAACTCTACTGCTAAAGCAAAGTTTGCTAGATGGCAGGCAATGTTTTCTCAGTATGAGTTTGAAATTAAACACATAAAGGGTTCTCATAATTGTATTGCTGATTTTTTAAACAGAAAACATTTGCAGGAAAAGTATGGAATTCAGACCCCAAGTTGCATGGTGATTATCACAGAATGGCATGAAGGAAGCAACACATGCAGATATTTAGATGAACAAATGAGCTGGAGTGACTACGCTAGCCAATGGAAGCCAACCTGGCAGCTTAGGTCTACAGAGGTATTGGATGAAAATATGCAGCATCCCAACCTATTAATAAACTTGGTCCCAGAGCATCGACGGTATCCAACGTCAAAAGTCACCGGTATCCAACGTCAACAGTCACCATCCCAAACATGGTTTACGGCCGACAACTCCGACAAGCAATAGATGCCTCCCATACTCTCCAGACACATTTCCAAGACTTGCGTCTTATCAGTACAGAATCTGCTTTAGGTTAAGTCCTTGAGCAATATTATTGTATCAATCAAATGCATGGTCTGGCAGCTTGGCCAGGAAATGATGGTGCCTTAAGATTCCCCCTCACGGATATCAACTATGGCAGCTATCAGAAGATGTGGTGGGATTTCTTAAAAAAGGACAATAGAGACCATGATTACTTTGCCAAAATCAAGTTTGGCCTCCAGCGAGCCCATGTGATCCATGAAATTCCTGAATGGATTCATTGTTGGTGGAATGATTTTGGCCTCAGCAAAAGCGGAGTGGACCCTGCAATAATTCAACACGAACATAGCCAGTACTGTATCCCGTGCTCCAAGGTGGAAGACATGTATAAGTGATGTGTGATAATACTCATTTACTACATACTTTTATTTCAAATAAATTCCAGTGGCTTGTGAAGACCAAAATTCAAGTACAAAACAGAAATGGGCAACGCATCATCATCCGAAGCATCTATACAAAAATGTGGGACCCCACTTATCAGCGTCGGTATGGCCATCCATACGACGATATGATAGAATGGCCCCAGACTCGTACTGCCTACAGTTTTTTGATTGATGACAATTGCTAGTGTACTCATCATGAAAGGTTTTTCGTGGGATTCCTCTTTCAAAATCTCCACTGTGTAATGTCACTTCTGTCATAAAAGGTTTTCGTGGGATTCCTTACTAAAAATCTCCACTATGTATTGTCCTCTCGATAATAAGTAGTTTCCGTGATCTTCACTTTGTAAAGAGCCACGATCATGATTTGTCACATGGAGACTCAGGACACTTTCCTGACTTCTGGTGCGGTTTGACCCACATCTCCGACACAAATCTAACTGGCCATCTTTAAGGACGATTTGATTCGATTTCACGGGACCTACAATGGATTCTCCCAAAGGATCCAAGGCTCCTCCATGTTATAAATATGAGCCTGCCTTCTTCATTTGGTATTTCGCATTCTTAGAGAGTCTAGAATTTGAGTCTACAAGTGTTTCAGTAGTTGAAGCTTGCAAGGTCTGATAGGTGTCTAGGCAAGATTGTATGCTCTGCGAGTTGCCAGCACTGGTATAACATCGCATCAGAATATCTTAGCCTGTGTATCTAAGATAGGTGTCGTTCTGATCTGTCTGCGCAGTGCTTCCAGAAGCCTTCGAGTAGGTTCGGCGCTTCGGCCCTTACTTAAAGATAAATGAGCCTGCGTGCATAAGACAGAGGAATATTAGAAGTCTTAGAACTATTTGTAATCTGAAAGCTCTGTAATTATTCCGCTGCAATTAATATAAAGTCTGGGTACCATTCCCAGTTTCGAATTTGTGTATTTCTGGTTTGTCTAAGACGTATCACCCATTAACCCGGGTCTGGAATTCCTTGCTATCTCGTAAGATTCATCGTTCTGGTCGTGAATAGCAGTAAGTCACAAAATAAGTCTCGAGGGAGCAACAGTGCATGTTCGACAAGTTAAGGAGCGGTCGAAGAAAGATAGCAGGCATGTGAGTTTCAGTCATTCAAGCCAGGAAAAGCAAGCCCGACGCTGGACGTTGCTCAAGAGGCCCCTGCGTTGAAATTGGTATCAGAGCCAATCGATCATCTATAATCAGGTTCTCATGGATTCTCATATTCCCTATGATAAGTTAAAAAATAAATCTTCTACTGAATGTTCTACTTCTTCAATGAATGATTTATTTCCCAGTCGCGATATTCAAATGGATAAATCATGGTAGTTCTGAGTTTGTTAATAATGATCCTACAAAACCCTTTGAACTACCCCGACTTTCAACAGATCAGATATATCAGGATATGTCTATGTTTCATTTTAAGTCTAGACAACTTTTTCAAGTTCGTGAAGGTGTTTCCAAAGTCACTGTAAATAATAGTTCAGCTGGTCAGACCCTTGGTCTCCTTGACCCAGCAGAAGTAAAAAGTTATAAGAAAAAATATGGAAAGAATTTTGTTCATCTCGGTAGAGCCCTCATTGGTGTTGAACCTCTGGTCCGTCCTGGCATAAATGCCACAGCCCTTGTCTGTTGTTTGGATAACCGACACAACAAGTTCATGGATGCATTAATAGGCGGAGTCCAAATGCCACTGTCAAATGGCATTCAATATCTAGATATAATACCTGGCTTTAACATCTCTCTGAATGATCCCTGGATTCATAAAGTATTAGAAGTTAAGATTTACACATCTGGTTTTGATATGAAGCCTGGAGCTTTGAACCTCCGGATTCATCACTCCCTTGCCCTACGATTTACTAATACTCAGAAACCAATTAATCAGTTGTATCCCAGAGACCAAGACACAGCTGCAGTCTTGGTTAGAAGTGATCCCAGGAATGGTTCCCTTGTTCCTTCAAAAATTTCTTGGAACCAACTCAGCTTTCCTCCTGAGTGGGTAGTGGATGCCCCAAAACAGCCTCTTTCTCAATCTGTCACCACCTCCGATATTCGTGAAGACTCCTCCTCTACCGTTATCTCTTTCCCTCCTCCAACAGCCTAGCGTGATGGGAATCTCCTACCCAAATCTACCTCTTTTCAATCTCCACACTCTAATAATTCTTTCCGAACAACTTCTTCTGAACATGCTATAAGCAGGACCTCCTCTGTAAAAGAACCTTTCTTAAGATGAGCCTGCTTACATAAAGAAGTTCCTGTAAATATTCCCTTTTCTATTGTTTGTCCTGAATGTCAGGACCTAGTCCCTCCCAAACAACCAAAAGATAAAGAAAGTCCACACAAATATCCATGTCCAAATCCTGAATGTGAACCTTCTCCTCTAAGTCAATATCCACATGAATCAGAATTCATGATGGCATCATCTCCCTCTAGCTGGTGGGAAGAAAATTTCAAAAAAGCATATACAGATATCACTAAGATCCACAAGGATGAAATTTCTGATGCCACATCCCAGTTAGATCGCATTTTGTCTGTCCAGAAACCCCACATGGATAAATCTGGTCTAGGATTCTGCCCACTCTCCAGCCAAACCAAAAAATTACTAGACCTACCTGCTCAAGAAATGGAAAAGGGTGAGCAATACAGACTTCAGGCCAGAGAACATAAGACCCAACAAAAAATGGCACTCCCGCCATCCAGAATGAAGCCTTGTACCAAGAAAGACATCAAAGAACCCTCTTTGGCCCAGAAAGAAATATTTGAGATAATAAAGTTCGGCCATGCTCCTTTTGATCCTAAAGATAAGATCATGAAAAATCTGTTTTACTGGGATCTCTACACTCATCCAGACGCTGAAGGATTTTGGAAACAAACATTGCCCCCAGGAGAAAGGAGAAAGATGTCTGAAAGATGGCACTTTGAGATGGATCTAAGAAATGAATGGATTTCCTTCTATGAATGGCGGAAGGAATTCAAACAGACACTGGCAATGATGCAATCCTCTGCAAAGGCCGAGGACAAGAAGCTTGAGTCCAAAGGAGAAAAAACTCAGAGCGGCCATCTATGGAAAAGTCTCCAAGGTGAAGAAATCTACACAGAAGTAAACTTTCCACCCTTCAGGCCAATTAAGCTCGAATATGAAGAAGGATCAGCACCTGCAGCTCCCATCCTTCTAAATAATGATAAATCCGAACAAGCAAATTGGTCAAACTTGGCATTAAAAGGATTGGCCATCCAAAACATAGAAATACAAAATAGAATGCCAAGATCTACACAGGTTGATTCTCTGCAATATACTTGCAGAAAAATTCATGATGAAGTTCAGCATATTCGATTGAATACTGTTGAACATATCCCAGTCTCTGCTCAAGAAGTCAGAACGGCAAATGATTCTTTAAAGGATGATTTGACAGATTCCATATCCGACTTAGACAAAAATGTAGGAGAAGCCTTTTCCTACATAGTAGAGAAAGTTAATTACATTGCCAAAACAGTTGGCAAGATCCAAGCAGAAATTGCTAAGCCAAAAATTGATTCATCTAAGCTTAGCCGTCCTGGTGAATTATCTCTTGCTAGTTCACTACCTATCACACCTTCTGCGCCCCTCACTCCGAAGACCTCTGGCAAAGAAGTCATTCTCATGGCTGCAGAATCCAGTTGGAATTATAATAAGCCGCGCAAATTTGTGCCTCCAGATCTCCACAAAGAAGATTTAGGTTTCCAGGAATCTTTTAACCCAAAGAATTTTTATTCATGGAATTTGGATGATAAGAATGAAGGTGAAATATTAGATATGGTCAATAAAATGATGATATGCTTTCAAGCTTATATGTCTACAGGCAGACACGACCATGCAGAGGCAGTAAACGTTATTGTCTCCGGCTTCAATGGAAATTTGGGTGTTTGGTGGAATGTCCATCTCCCAAATGTTCAGAAAATGGAAATACAGAACAGCACTAAAAATGGTGAACCAAATATCATTGTTGCACTCCTGGCCACGATCATTGCAGAATTTTGTGGCTATAGTGCTACCATTGATGAAAAACATAAACAGATTCTGCTACAACTCAGAATCAAGACAGTATCCCAGTATCACTGGTATCATAAGCAATGGATCAGAAGAATCTATAAGATTGAGTTTGATAGAGCGGAAGAAAGAGTTTTCAAAGAAAAATATTTTGCTGGTTTACCCTCGAGGTTCCGAGAACTCCTGCGAGAAAAAATTGAGGAAGATCTATCTCTCCACACATGGGGATAGTTCAGAGCTGCTGCAGAAAAAATCTTCCTGCAATATTGTGAAAATAAAAAGCTAGATAAAGACCTCTCCCACTCTGTCTCTTTTCGTGGCGGTAGGGAAGTATGCCGAATGTTCGGCATTGAGCCTCCAAAAAAAGCTCACAAACATCACTCTGGCCATAAAACAAAAAATACATATAAAGTAAAGTCTTCTAGCAGATGGAAGGTAAAACATCCTCCAGACTCAAGAAAAGAGCCAGAGAAAAGAAAAATGAAATGCTTCTATTGTGGCAAAGAAGGCCACTCTGCTTCTGAATGTTACAAACGAAATCAAGATTATCAGAGGAAGCAGAAAGGAACAAGGACCTGGTCTAACAGAGAAAAGGTATTCCCCAAAGTAGAACCTTTTGATGATAATCTCAGAGGGATACCTAAAAGAGCCCCTCCAAAAAGACACAACTTGATTCATGTAGCAGCCTCAGATGAAGAGAACACAGATGAGAGCACTGAATCAGAAAGCAATGAACCAGAAAATACTGATCTCATGCATGTCCACCAGATGTACAATAATCCTTGCAAATGTGGTGGAAAATGTACTGAATGCCGAGAAGAGCAAGTGACTTATGACTCAGATAGTTCTTTGTAATCAGAGGAACAGAAGTTGTTTGCTGCTTGGACTAAGCAAAATATTAGAACGGAGTCTTCCTCTTCCTCAAGCGACTCGGAAGCAGCAAATTGTTTCATGGCTGGTACTGATGATGAAGATGAAGAAGATCCTAAAAGGCTGATAAAGAAAGCTATTGCCAAAATGAAATAAGGCAGTAAAAAGGATGACTTGGTAAATAGCTTTAACAAGATTTTCTTGGACGACAAGAAGGGCAAAGGAGTACAAAGCCCAAAGCATAAATTTAGGAGAAAATATGTCCAAGATACAGAATCAAAGAAAGAAAGCTCAGGAGAAGAAAAATTTAAATGGTCATGGAAAGCTGCTAATCTCCCGAGCATGGAAAAGAATGTATATCCTCTCTTGGCTAAAATGCAGCAAGAGCCACAAAAGATTGACCTGGCCACCCTTCATAAAGAGCATCTAAAGCTGGTACAGGAAGTTAAAGAACTCGAGTTCTTGATTGAAGAAATGAAACAGCATCCAGGATCATCACAGTCAAAGCCTGAACAGTCTGAAGAAGATATGCATTTAATGGTTGCTGTACATCAGCAAACTGTAGTCAACTTGAATATCAAAATACATGAAGATGAAGTCAAAGTGCTTGCACTCATTCACTTCGGAGCAGACCTGTGTTTCCTAAAAAGAAAGTATGTTGATCCTCATTATTGGGAACCTTGTCGAACTCCAGTTCGAGGATTTGGAGGAAGAAAAACAATAGAGTACAAAACCAGTTTTGGAAAGGTATGTCTTGGCAATTTTTATATAAACTGTATCTTTCTACTGGTTGAAGATGACTTTACTCATGAATGTATTATTGGAAGTAGTTTGCTATCTACTACTATTCCTCATGGTGTCAAGTATAATAGTAGAGGCCAAATTGGTTATCATTTTACTGTTAAAAGAAAAGAAATATTTCTTCCACTAGTGTCATCTGAAGAAAAAACTCACTCAATCTGGACCCTAGAAGTAAATACTGTAAGGGAAAAAATAAAAAAAAGGGATCCAGATTAGAGCAATCAAGAAAGCTGAGCACCTATACAGGCTAGAAGAAGAATTAAAGAATCCCGGTGTACAGCAAAAAATTGAAGAAATAAGAAAAGAATTTGCTGACAAGGTTTGCCACACGTCCCCTAATGCATTCTGGCATAGGAAACAGTTTTGGGTAAACCTAAAATACAGAGAAGGGTTCCAGGGAAACCCTAGTAGAAGCAGAGCCATCCCAAATTCCCAATGAATAAAGAATACAAACAACTCTGCAAAAAGGAAATTGAAGATTTGTTGAACAAAGGACTCATCCAAAGATCAAGAAGTCCATGGTCATGTGCAGCATTCTATGTCAACAAACATTCAGAGCAGGTTCGAGGAGTTCCTAGAATGGTCATCAACTACAAACCTCTGAATGATGCTTTGGAATGGATCCGGTATCCAATTCCAAACAAATCTGATTTGATCAAACGGATAGCAGGAGCCAAAATCTTTTCAAAGTTTGATCTCAAGTCTGGCTTTTGGCAAATTGGCATAAAACCAGAAGACCAGTATAAAACAGCCTTCAATGTGCCTCATGGACAATATGAATGGAAGGTAATGCCATTTGGCCTGAAGAATGCCCCTTCAGAGTTCCAGAGAATTATGGAGTCTGTTCTGGAACCATACATGGACTGGTTGATGGTATATATTGATGATATTTTAGTATTTTCAAAGTCCATTGAAGAACACATAAAACATCTCAGAACACTATTGCATGTTGTACATAAGAATGGGTTCGTTTTTCAGAAAAGAAGATGAAATTATTCCAAACTGATATTGAATTCTTGGGACAGAGAATTAAACATGGAAAGATAGAAGTTCAGAAGCATGCCATTGAGTTTGCAGAAAAATTCCCTGATGTAATCACAGATAAAAAACAATTACAAAGATTTCTGGGATGCTTGAACTATGTTGCAGCCTACCATGAAAATTGTGCTCAAGATAGAAAGCTGCTTAATAAAAGATTGGGAACAAACCCTCCTCCATGGTCAAAACAGCACACTGAAGCGGTACGAAGGATAAAAGCAAAGGTGAGAACTCTTCCTATCCTTCATGTTATTGATGAAGATCTCATGAAGATCCTTGAGACTGATGCTTCAGAAGAAGGTTGGGGAGCAGTACTGAAGCAGTGCTGGAAAGACTGCAATGGCAAGGATGAAGAAATAATATGGTTCACTTCAGGAACTTGAAACGATGCACAGAAAAAATACCATACTATTGATAAGGAAATAAAGGCTTGTCTAAATGCAATTCAGAAATTTGAAATTCATCTAATGAATAAGAAGTTCTTAATAAGAACAGACAGCCAAGCAATGAAGTTTGTATTGGAAAATCCAATACGGAACTCTACTGCTAAAGCAAAGTTTGCTGGATGGCAGGCAATGTTTTCTCAGTATGAGTTTGAAATTAAACACATAAAGGGTTCTCAGAATTGTATTGCTGATTTTTTAACCAGAGAACATTTGCAGGAAAAGTATGGAATTCAGACCCCAAGTTGCATGGTGATTATCACAAAATGGCATGAAGGAAGCAACACATGCAGATATCTAGATGAACAAATGAGCTGGAGTGACTACGCTAGCCAATGGAAGCCAACCTGGCAGCTTAGGTCTACAGAGGTATTGGATGAAAATCTGCAGCATCCCAACCTATTAATAAACTTGGTCCCAGAGCATCGACGGTATCCAACGTCAACAGTCATTGTCCCAAACATGGTTTACGGCCGACAACTCCGACAAGCAATAGATGCCTCCCATACTCTCCAGACACATTTCCAAGACTTGCGTCTTATCAGTACAGAATCTGCTTTAGGTCAAGTCCTTGAGCAATATTATTGTATCAATCAAATGCGTGGTCTGGCAGCTTGGCCAGGAAATGATGGTGCCTTAAGATTCCCCCTCACGGATATCAACTATGGCAGCTATCAGAAGATGTGGTGGGATTTCTTAAAAAAGGACAATAGAGACCATGATTACTTTGCCAAAATCAAGTTTGGCCTCTGGAGCAACTTCCAGCGTCGGGCTTGCTTTTCCTGGCTTGAATGACTGAAAGTCACATGCCTGCTATCTTTCTTCGACCGCTCCTTAACTTGTCGAACATGCACTGCTGCTCCCTCAAGACTTATTTTGTGACTTACTGCTATTCACGACCAGAACGATGAATCTTACGAGATAGCAAGGAATTCCAGACCCGGGCTAATGGGTGATACGGCTTAGACAAACCAGAAATACACAAATTCGAAACTGGGAATGGTACCCAGACTTTATATTAATTGCAGCGGAATAATTACAGAGCTTTCAGATTACAAATAGTTCTCAGACTTCTAATATTCCTCTGTCTTATGCACGCAGGCTCATTTATCTTTGGGTAAGGGCCGAAGCGCCGAACCTACTGGAAGGCTTCTGGAAGCACTGCGCAGACAAATCAGAACGACACCTATCTTGGATACACAGGCTAAGATATTCTGATGCGATGTTATACCAGTGCTGGCAACTCGCAGAGCATACAATCTTGCCTAGACACCTATCAGACCTTGCAAGCTTCAACTACTAAAACACTTGCAGACTCAAATTCTAGACTCTCTAAGAATGCGAATACCAAATGAAGAAGGCAGGCTCATATTTATAACATGGAGGAGCCTTGGATCCTTTGGGAGAATCCATTGTAGGTCCCGTGACATTGAATCAAATCGTCCTTAAAGATGGCCAGTTAGATTTGTGTCGGAGATGTGGGTCAAACCACACCAGAAGTCAGGAAAGTGTCCTGAGTCTCCATGTGACAAATCATGATCGTGGCTCTTTACAAAGTGGAGATCACGAAAACTACTTATTATCGAGATGACAATACATAGTGGATATTTTTACTAAGGAATCTCACGGAAAACCTTTTATGACAGAAGTGACATTACACAGTGGAGATTTTGAAAGAGGAATCCCACGAAAAACCTTTCATGATGAGGACACTAGCAATTGTCATCATCAAAAAACTGTAGGCAGTACGAGTCTGGGGCCATTCTATCATATCATCGTATGGATGGCCATACCGACGCTGATAAGTGGGGTCCCACATTTTTGTATAGATGCTCCGGATGATGATGCGTTGCCCATTTCTGTTTTGTACTTGAATTTTGGTCTTCACAAGCCACTGGAATTTATTTGAAATAAAAGTATATAGTAAATGAGTATTATCACACTCATCACTAATATACATGTCTTCCACCTTGGAGCACGGGATACAGTACTGGCTATGTTCGTGCTGAATTATTGCAGGGTCCACTCCGCTTTTGCTGAGGCCGAAATCATTCCACCAACAATGAATCCAGTCAGGAATTTCATGGATCACATGGGCTCGCTGGAGGCCAAACTTGATTTTGGCAAAGTAATCATGGTCTCTATTGTCCTTTTTTAAGAAATCCCACCACATCCTCTGATAGCTACCATAGTTGATATCCGTGAGGGGGAATCTTAAGGCACCATCATTTCCTGGCCAAGCTGCCAGACCACGCATTTGATTGATACAATAATATTGCTCAAGGACTTGACCTAAAACAGATTCTGTACTGATAAGACGCAAGTCTTGGAAATGTGTCTGGAGAGTATGGGAGGCATCTATTGCATGTCGGAGTTGTCGGCCGTCAACCATGTTTGGGACGGTGACTGTTGACGTTGGATACCGTCGATGCTCTGGGACCAAGTTTATTAAGAGGTTGGGATGCTGCAGATTTTCATCCAATAGCTCTGTAGACCTAAGCTGCCAGGTTGGCTTCCATTGGCTAGCGTAGTCACTCCAGCTCATTTGTTCATCTAGATATTTGCATGTGTTGCTTCCTTCATGCCATTCTGTGATAATCACCATGCAACTTGGGGTCTGAATTCCATACTTTTCTTGCAAATGTTCTCTGGTTAAAAAATCAGCAATACAATTCTGAGAACCCTTTATGTGTTTAATTTCACACTCATACTGACAAAACATTGCCTGCCATCTAGCAAACTTTGCTTTAGCAGTAGAGTTCCGTATTGGATTTTCCAATACAAACTTCATTGCTTGGCTATCTGTTCTTATTAAGAACTTCTTATTCATTAGATGAATTTCAAATTTCTGAATTGCATTTAGACAAGCCTTTATTTCCTTATCAATAGTATGGTATTTTTTCTGTGCATCGTTCCAAGTTCCTGAAGTGAACCATAATATTTCTTCATCCTTGCCATTGCAGTCTTTCCTGCACTGCTTCAGTACTGCTCCCCAGCCTTCTTCTGAAGCATCAGTCTCAAGGATCTTCATGAGATCTTCATCAATAACATGAAGGATAGGAAGTGTTCTCACCTTTGCTTTTATCCTTCGTACCGCTTCAGTGTGCTGTTTTGACCATGGAGGAGGGTTTGTTCCCAATCTTTTATTAAGCAGCTTTCTATCTTGGGCACAATTTTCATAGTAGGCTGCAACATAGTTCAAGCATCCCATAAATCTTTGTAATTGTTTTTTATCTGTGATTACATCAGGGAATTTTTCTGCAAACTCAATGGCATGCTTCTGAACTTCTATCTTTCCATGTTTAATTCTCTGTCCCAAGAATTCAATATCAGTTTGGAATAATTTCATCTTCTTTTCTGAAAAACGAACCCATTCTTATGTACAACATGCAATAGTCTTCTGAGATGTTTTATGTGTTCTTCAATGGACTTTGAAAATACTAAAATATCATCAATATATACCATCAACCAGTCCATGTATGGTTCCAGAACAGACTCCATAATTCTCTGGAACTCTGAAGGGGCATTCTTCAGGCCAAATGGCATTACCTTCCATTCATATTGTCCATGAGGCACATTGAAGGCTGTTTTATACTGGTCTTCTGGTTTTATGCCAATTTGCCAAAAGCCAGACTTGAGATCAAACTTTGAAAAGATTTTGGCTCCTGCTATCCGTTTGATCAAATCAGATTTGTTTGGAATTGGATACCGGATCCATTCCAAAGCATCATTCAGAGGTTTGTAGTTGATGACCATTCTAGGAACTCCTCGAACCTGCTCTGAATGTTTGTTGACATAGAATGCTGCACATGACCATGGACTTCTTGATCTTTGGATGAGTCCTTTGTTCAGCAAATCTTCAATTTCCTTTTTGCAGAGTTGTCTGTATTCTTTATTCATTGGGATGGCTCTGCTTCTACTAGGGTTTCCCTGGAACCCTTCTCTGTATTTTAGGTTTACCCAAAACTGTTTCCTATGCCAGAATGCATTAGGAGACGTGTGGCAAACCTTGTCAGCAAATTCTTTTCTTATTTCTTCAATTTTTTGCTGTACACCGGGATTCTTTAATTCTTCTTCTAGCCTGTATAGGTGCTCAGCTTTCTTGATTGCTCTAATCTGGATCCCTTTTTTTTTATTTTTTCCCTTACAGTATTTACTTCTAGGGTCCAGATTGAGTGAGTTTTTTCTTCAGATGACACTAGTGGAAGAAATATTTCTTTTCTTTTAACAGTAAAATGATAACCAATTTGGCCTCTACTATTATACTTGACACCATGAGGAATAGTAGTAGATAGCAAACTACTTCCAATAATACATTCATGAGTAAAGTCATCTTCAACCAGTAGAAAGATACAGTTTATATAAAAATTGCCAAGACATACCTTTCCAAAACTGGTTTTGCACTCGATTGCTTTTCTTCCTCCAAATCCTCGAATTGGAGTTCGACAAGGTTCCCAATAATGAGGATCAACATACTTTCTTTTTAGGAAACACAGGTCTGCTCCGGAGTCAATGAGTGCAAGCACTTTGACTTCATCTTCATGTATTTTGATATGCAAGTTGACTACAGTTTGTTGATGTACAGCAACCATTAAATGCATATCTTCTTCAGACTGTTCAGGCTTTGACTGTGATGATCCTGGATGCTGTTTCATTTCTTCAATCAAGAACCTGAGTTCTTTAACTTCCTGTACCAGCTTTAGATGCTCTTTATGAAGGGTGGCCAGGTCAATCTTTTGTGGCTCTTGCTGCATTTTAGCCAAGAGAGGATATACATTCTTTTCCATGCTCGGGATATTAGCAGCTTTCCATGACCATTTAAATTTTTCTTCTCCTGAGCTTTCTTTCTCTGATTCTGTATCTTGGACATATTTTCTCCTAAATTTATGCTTTGGGCTTTGTACTCCTTTGCCCTTCTTGTCGTCCAAGAAAATCTTGTTAAAGCTATTTACCAAGTCATCCTTTTTACTGCCTTCTTTCATTTTGGCAATAGCTTTCTTTATCAGCCTTTTAGGATCTTCTTCATCTTCATCATCAGTACCAGCCATGAAACAATTTGCTGCTTCCGAGTCGCTTGAGGAAGAGGAAGACTCCGTTCTAATATTTTGCTTAGTCCAAGCAGCAAACAACTTCTGTTCGTCTGATTGCAAAGAACTATCTGAGTCATAAGTCACTTGCTCTTCTCGGCATTCAGTACATTTTCCACCACATTTGCAAGGATTATTGTACATCTGGTGGACATGCATGAGATCAGTATTTTCTGGTTCACTGCTTTCTGATTCAGTGCTCTCATCTGTGTTCTCTTCATCTGAGGCTGCTACATGCATCAAGTTGTCTTTTTGGAGGGGCTCTTCTAGGTATCCCTCTGAGATTATCATCAAAAGGTTCTACCTTGGGGAATACCTTTTCTCTGTTAAACCAGGTCCTTGTTCCTTTCTGCTTCCTCTGATAATCTTGATTTCGTTTGTAACATTCAGAAGCAGAGTGGCCTTCTTTGCCACAATAGAAGCATTTCATTTTTCTTTTCTCTGGCTCTTTTCTTGAGTCTGGAGGATGTTTTACCTTCCATCTGCTAGAAGACTTTACTTTATATGTATTTTTTGTTTTATGGCCAGAATGATGTTTGTGAGTTTTTTTTGGAGGCTCAATGCCGAACATCCGGCATACTTCCCTACCGCCACGAAAAGAGACCGAGTGGGAGAGGTCTTTATCTAGCTTTTTATTTTCACAATATTGTAGGAAGATTTTTTCTGCAGCAGCTCTGAACTGTCCCCATGTGTGGAGAGATAGATCTTCCTCAAATTTTTCTCGCAGGAGTTCCCGGAACCCCGAGGGTAAACCAGCAAAATATTTTTCTTTGAAAACTCTTTCTTCCGCTCTATCAAACTCAATCTTATAGATTCTTCTGATCCATTGCTTATGATACCAGTGATACTGGGATACTGTCTTGATTCTGAGTTGCAGCAGAATCTGTTTATGTTTTTCTGCAATTGTAGCACTATAGCCACAAAATTCTGCAATGATCGCGGCCAGGAGTGCAACAATGATATTTGGTTCACCATTTTTAGTGATGTTCTGTATTTCCATTTTCTGAACATTTGGGAGATGGACATTCCACCAAACACCCAAATTTCCATTGAAGCCGGAGACAATAACGTTTACTGCCTCTGCATGGTCGTGTCTGCCTGTAGACATATAAGCTTGAAAGCATATCATCATTTTATTGACCATATCTAATATTTCACCTTCATTCTTATCATCCAAATTCCATGAATAAAAATTCTTTGGGTTAAAAGATTCCTGGAAACCTGAATCTTCTTTGTGGAGATCTGGAAGCACAAATTTGCGCGGCTTATTATAATTCCAACTGGATTCTGCAGCCATGAGAATGACTTCTTTGCCAGAGGTCTTCGGAGTGAGGGGCGCAGAAGGTGTGATAGGTAGTGAACTAGCAAGAGATAATTCACCAAGACGGCTAAGCTTAGATGAATCAATTTTTGGCTTAGCAATTTCTGCTTGGATCTTGCCAACTGTTTTGGCAGTGTAATTAACTTTCTCTGTTATGCAGGAAAAGGCTTCTCCTACATTTTTGTCTAAGTCGGATATGGAATCTGTCAAATCATCCTTTAGAGAATCATTTGTCGTTCTGACATCTTGAGCAGAGACTGGGATATGTTCAACAGTATTCAATCGAATATGCTGAACTTCATCATGAATTTTTCTGCAAGTATATTGCAGAGAATCAACCTGTGTAGATCTTGGCATTCTATTTTGTATTTCTATGTTTTGGATGGCCAATCCTTTTAATGCCAAGTTTGACCAATTTGCTTGTTCGGCTTTATCATTATTTAGAAGGATGGGAGCTGCAGGTGCTGATCCTTCTTCATATTCAAGCTTAATTGGCCTGAAGGGTGGAAAGTTTACTTCTGTGTAGATTTCTTCACCCTGGAGACTTTTCCATAGATGGCCGCTATGAGACTTTTCTCCTTTGGACTCAAGCTTCTTGTCCTCGGCCTTTGCAGAGGACTGCATCATTGCCAGTGTCTGTTTGAATTCCTTCCGCCATTCATAGAAGGAAATCCATTCATTTCTTAGATCCATCTCAAAGTGCCATCTTTCAGACATCTTTCTCCTTTCTCCTGGGGGCAATGTTTGTTTCCAAAATCCTTCAGCTTCTGGATGAGTGTAGAGATCCCAATAAAACAGATTTTTCATGATCTTATCTGTAGGATCAAAAGGAGCATGGCCGAACTTTATTATCTCAAATATTTCTTTCTGGGCCAAAGAGGGTTCTTTGATGTCTTTCCTGGTACAAGGCTTCATTCTGGATGGCAGGAGTGCCATTCTTTGTTGGGTATTATGTTCTCTGGCCTGAAGTCTGTATTGCTCACCCTTTTCCATTTCTTGAGCAGGTAGGTCTAGTAATTTTTTGGTTTGGCTAGAGAGTGGGTAGAATCCTAGACCAGATTTATCCATGTGGGTTTCTAGACAGACAAAATGCAATCTAATTGGGATGTGGCATCAGAAATTTCATCTTTGTGGATCTCAGTGATACCTGTAGATGCTTTTTTGAAATTTTCTTCCCACCAGCTAGAGGGAGATGATGCCATCATGAATTCTGATTCATGTGGATATTGACTTAGAGGAGAAGGTTCACATTCAGGATTTGGACATGGATATTTGTGTGAACTTTCTTTATCTTTTGGTTGTTTGGGAGGGACTAGGTCCTGACATTCAGGACAAACAATAGAAAAGGGAATATTTACAGGAACTTCTTTATGTAAGCAGGCTCGTCTTAAGAAAGGTTCTTTTACAGAGGAGGTCCTGCTTATAGCATGTTCAGAAGAAGTTGTTCGGAAAGAATTATTAGAGTGTGGAGATTGAAAAGAGGTAGATCTGGGTAGGAGATTCCCACCACGCTGGGCTGTTAGAGGAGGGAAAGAGATAACGGCAGAGGAGGAGTCTTCACGAATATCGGAGGTGGTGACAGACTGAGAAAGAGGCTGTTTTGGGGCATCCACTACCCACTCAGGAGGAAAGCTGAGTTGGTTCCAAGAAATTTTTGAAGGAACAAGGGAACCATTCCTGGGATCACTTCTAACCAAGACTGCAGCTGTGTCTTGGTCTCTGGGATACAACTGATTAATTGGATTCTGAGTATTAGTAAATCGGAGGGCAAGGGAGTGATGAATCCGGAGGTTCAAAGCTCCAGGCTTCATATCAAAACCAGATGTGTAAATCTTAACTTCTAATACTTTGTGAATCCAGGGATCATTCAGAGAGATGTTAAAGCCAGGAATTATATCTAGATATTGAATGCCATTTGAGAGTGGCATTTGGACTCCGCCTATTAATGCATCCATGAACTTGTGTCGGTTATCCAAACAGCAGACAAGGGCTGTGGCATTTATGCCAGGACGGACCAGAGGTTCAACACCAATGAGGGCTCTACCGAGATTAACAAAATTCTTTCCATATTTTTTCTTATAACTTTTTACTTCTGCTGGGTCAAGGAGACCAAGGGTCTGACCAGCTGAACTATTATTTACAGTGACTTCGGAAACACCTTCACGAACTTGAAAAAGTTGTCTAGACTTGAAATGAAACATAGACATATCCTGATATATCTGATCTGTTGAAAGTCGGGGTAGTTCAAAGGGTTTTGTAGGATCATTATTAACAAACTCAGAACTACCATGATTTATCCATTGAATATCGCGACTGGGAAATAAATCATTCATTGAAGAAGTAGAACATTCAGTAGAAGATTTATTTTTTAACTTGTCATAGGGAATATGAGAATCCATGAGAACCTGATTATAGATAATCGATTGGCTCTGATACCAATTTCAACGCAGGGGCCTATGGAGCAACTTCCAGCGTCGGGCTTGCTTTTCCTGGCTTGAATGACTGAAACTCACATGCCTGCTATCTTTCTTCGACTGCTCCTTAACTTGTCGAACATGCACTATTGCTCCCTCGAGACTTACTTTGTGACTTACTGCTATTCACGACCAGAACGATGAATCTTACGAGATAGCAAGGAATTCCAGACCCGGGCTAATGGGTGATACGGCTTAGACAAACCAGAAATACACAAATTCGACGTGACAGATTTCTAAGCTTTCTTCTTTATACAAGTTAATGTTTAGATTTAGCTATATTGGAACAAGCATTTGCGGTTGTCAATTTGTTTGTTTTATGTGCATGCTTTCAAGATTTTAAAGAGTAATATTAGTATTCGGTTGTACGATTATTCTCTTTGTTTTGATTCATGAACATACTAGTTTTAATCTTGTTTGTTTGAGATTTGTGTAAGCTTTGCAGGAAGCCTCAAGGTGAAGGGAGTTTGGAGCTCGGTTGCGTCCACCCTCTCTCCATCATTTTCAAGCCTCGGATCTACAAGTTTCTTGTCCACAAATTCCCCTTCTTCATCTTCTTCTAATATCAAGCTCAAGCTTGAGGGTTTCCTTCTATTATCTTTCTATTTTCAAATATCTCTTGGTTACCTGTTGCTTTAGCTTAGTGAAAGATAAATCTATATTTTTGCAAATCAAATATCTTCTTTTATTAAGCATAAAAAAATCAGATCTAGAGTAGCTTCATTTTTTACTTTAAAAACTAAATCTAGATCTATAGTTTTCATACTTGAAGCATACAAAAGTTTCCCAATTTTTTCAAGTATGAACTGTGTAAATTTTTGTGCATTTATGTATGTTTAACCCACTAACTTTGCATTTTTAGTTCGCTGGTTTTTAGCTGGTCCAAGAAAAAAGAGAAGGAATTTCTGGCAAATTTTCGTCAGAAAGTGCCAAAAAGACTTTCCGTGCACCCCCTTTCGATTATATTTCATTCTATTAAATTGTAAGCCCTTAGATCCAAGTTTAGATGGACTAAGAGGCACTTCTTTGAGCAAGCATTGTAATATTTATTAAACGAGAGCAAGTGGGCTACACAGCGCCCACACCCCATCCCACCTGGGGGGATTTGCAGTGTCAATTTTCGTGTTGTAATTTTTTCTGACAAAACACAAACACACAAACCACATTTCCCTACGGGGTTGTATACTTATAAATATTTTATTTCATTCTTTCTTTTATTTTATTTTCGCAAAATAGATTAAAAGTAACCAATTGGCATTACTTTCTCGAAGTATGCTCTCGCCATCACATAAAGGGCTTTGCCTGAGTACGTGATTGGATGATCAGAAAAGAAACTTTTTCCCTGTAGTAATTAGTATAACATTTTTGTTTTCAGTTATTGATCTTCTACAAGTAAATCAGAATAAACATTTGGTTTACAACTCAAAGTATGCTCTTTCACCTTGCAGGCATTTGCCTGGTCCTGTGGGAAATCAGAAAGAGTTGCAACCACTCCTTAAATTTTCACATTTTAATTAATAACTCATCTTAATAAGAGTAACAACCCCATACATAGTGAAAATCCGACACTACGATAATTGAGTTTTGCATGGGCAAATTTCTCAGAAGTAGCAGGAACAACTAGGAGGCGACCTCAGGGCACATTTAGGCTACAACCTTATTGGTGTAGTGTTGAACACCGCCCTAGAGACTCCATTCCAGCCCACACGTCTTCGTGAGGAGCCACCTTCATTCAATTTCCGGACATTGCTCCTTGTACCTCATGGTATCTCTAGAGTTTCCCCTGTTCGCGTAAAAAATTCAAATCCTTAATAATTTAAAACCAACCAAGACACAATTGCAAAACTTTCCCTTTCAACAGCGTCTTTTATATCATGCAATCATTTCACCTTTTGCTTAATATCAATAAATTGTTGTGTTATCTTTATATGTTGGTGGTCGTTTATCTTTTCTGCTGTTGAAAGCATCTTCTTAAGTCCTTTTTTGCAACAAACTTGGAATATTGTAATCATACCCTTAAAACTCCTAAAAACAAATCATTAATTAAAACTTTCTATTAACCTTAGAAACATTCCATAGAGACCACCCCCCCTTGGCTTCGGTTAGGAGTTGACCTAAACGGAGGAGTCATGATCAAGTGACAGCCTTGACTCGAGACTTGCCCCCAAGGGAACACCGAGCAGTAGCAAAGATTTCTGCTGCGTTAACCAGGTGCGCGATCCGGCGGCAACAATTCCTTAAGGCTCGCAAGTATGTCATCTATCAGGTGTTTTCATTATTCAATTTTTCATTGTAAAAAAAATTAAAACTGTTGAGAATTTAAGTGTAGTCTTTGTCATGTGTCTATGAGAGTTTGAGAGTGACTGTTTTGTACAGTCACACGATCACCAGTGTACACTGTGTGACTGTACAATGCAACTGTGGTTTGTAGTCTGCTTGTTTTTATTTTTATTTTTTGTCAATCTGTTGAAGTGGAATAGTCTTTGTTCATGTTTTTATAGATTTTGGCAACATACTTATAGAATTTAGAAATTTACAGTTCCACAATCCATTGAAAATTTAATTTTTTTACAGTTACAATAGAAACAAGTTAACCACGGTATCTTTCAAAATGAAAAACCCATTCTAAAATATGATTTACAAAACACAAATGCAGAAGCATGGCACCTCAAAAGTCAACAGCAGAAGGATGGAAATATATGGAGAAACTAGATGGACCTGGGAAACATTTGAAATGCAAACTATGCAACCATCTATTTTGCAGGTCTTTAACAAGAGTGATGGACCACCTACTTTCAACCAGTAATGGTAAAGGAGGTGGTGTTGAAGGTTGCCCAAGGGTTTCTGCAAAATTAAGGGAGATTCTTGTGAAGGATTATGACAAAATAAAAAAGGTCAATGAGGTGAAGGAAAACAAAAATAAGACGCATTCAGGCAGAGACAGATATGTCTTACAAGTGCAACCCTGTTCCCACATTTTCTTCAATGTTGCTGAAAGTTCATCTCAATCTCAGCCATTAAAATCAAGTGGAACAGCAAGTGGGACAACAACATTAAACTCTCTTTGGAAGACTGTAAAGAAGCAAGAGGTTGATGATTCAGTGGCTGACATGTTTTTTGTCACTGCATGTAAAAAAAATTCAGATTTTGGAAAAGGATATGTAACTCCTAGTTCTAAGACAATAAGGACCACTCTCCTCAAGTGATCAAGAGAAAGGGTGACAAACAGATTGAACAGTATCAAAGAGTCTTAGAAAAAAACAGGTTGCACTATTTTATCAGATGGCTAGTCAGATATGTGCCATAGACCATTAATTAATGTGTTGGTTTATTGCCCAAAAGGGGTTTTTTTAGGGCAGTTGATGTAACAAGGAGCAAGAAGACTTCTAAATATATTTTCAAGATCTTAGAGGAGGCCATTCTTGAAGTTGTGGAAGAAAATGTGGTCCAAGTTGTAACTGACAATGCTTCAAATTGTGTGGGAATTGGAAAAATGTTAATGGATAAGCATAGGAAATTTTATTGGACCCCTTGTGTTGCTCATTGCCTTGAGTTGTTGTTGCATGATTTAGAAAAATTTCAATGGATTAATGAGGCAATTAGGAAGGAGAAACATATTTCTCACTTCATATTTAACCATCACCTCACATTGGGCTTGTACGGGAAGCAAGCATCTAGAGAACTACTAAGGCCTTCTGATACAAGATTTGCCACATTTACCTTACTCTAAAAAGAGTGGTTGAGGAAAAGACAAGTATAAGAGGTGTCATATGCAACAATGAGTGGGAAAGCTCTTGGCTTTCAAAAGAATCTAAAGGGAAGTAGTTGGAAAAAATTGTATTAGGCAATGCTTTTTGGGAAAGTGTTGTGAAGGCTCTAAAAGTGTGTGAACCAATTGTTGATATGCTTCGCATGGTCGATAGTGACACCCCTTCCATGGGTTTTGTTTATGAGGGCACGGATCGTTGTAAGGAAGCTATCACAAAATCCTCCAACAATGCGGAAAATGAGTACATGGAAATATGGCAGGTAATAGATGAAATATGGAAGACGATGCACAGCCCTTTGCATGCAGCAGCTTGTTATTTGGATCCCAGATTGTTTGGCATAGAAAGAAATGATGATCTGGACGTCATGAGTGGCCTTTATGCAGCTATTGAGAGGTCAACTCCAAATCCAAAAGAATCTAGGAGGCTCAAAAAGCAACTTCGAACATACAAGTCAAAAGAGGGGATGTTTGCCAGCGCTTGTGCCATATAGGATAGGGCCAATGTTCCTCCAGGAACATGGTGGACGTATTATGTAGCACAAGCACCTGAATTGCAACATTTTGTGATGCAAGGCACCTTATACGCTAAAGGTTCTTGCTTAACAATACACCACACATGTTCACATAGACAAGATGCAAACAACATGCCAGAAGTTGGCTTATATCACTTCTCTGAATCGATTACAATGCAAGCTGCAAGGAAAAGAAATAACTAACTAACTGTCAGCCTTAGCCGTTACAACTTAGAAGTAACTGTGTGCTATCTCAGTGTGTCGACCTCACCCTCTCCTGATTCGCCGCGAAACTCTGAGCTATGGCTCGATCTTCTCTACATTCGGAAGCTGTGACTATTCTCTCCAATCTATAGAACTTCTCCCCGAACTCTGCTCTACAATTCCAATACAATGGAACTATCCCCTGTTCTGCGCCTATGCACAAGCCTTCTACTCTGCTGTTGTTGTTCCCAAGATCACTGCAATCCCCGAGACACGCATCCTCTGTCAACCAATCCTTCCATGATCCTGCAGACCTACAATTGTCAGTGCCCTGACCGTGCTACACAGCCTCTACCCGTGACGACATCTGTCATGTCTTCACCCACCTGCAATAACTGCCATTAACTTCCTTAGCAACCCCGAACTGTTGCCAAGTACTCTCCTTGAATTCTACACGTCCTTCTGACCTGCTACAGTAAACCATCACGTCGACCATACTGTATGTTAGCTTCGACTAACCTGTCGGCTTCCTTCTCAACACAAGGCTTCACTAGTTCATCCCTTCCTACTCGCTTGGCTCATGCCCAACCTGTCGATGTCGTGGTCCGACAACATGTCGACCTTCCTGTGACTCTGTGGCAGCTTGTCGTCAGTCGACATGGACATGTCGACTCTCGACCTTCGCACTCTTGTTGACTGCTTCGAAAGTTCTCTGCTCGACTTATTGACTTCGACAAGTCAATCTGCTTCACACACCAGCGATCGTCGACACTCCCTCTGGTCGGCTCCCTTATGTCGACTAACTTCGACTAATCTGCCTAGGCCCCGATGCTCCTGCATCAGACTCCCCAAGTGAAAAAGAACTCGACTGCTCCATCAGTCTCCTGAACTCTTCTTCAGAAATCCATGTCGCCTCCTGCAACCCATCATCTTTCCATCGCACCAAGTATTCCTTCCTTCGCGAACTGCGCGTACGCCCGACTTTGTGTTCCTCTATTACTTCTGCGATCTCCTCCTTATGTCGATCTGAAATTTGTGTTGTCCAGTCAATGTTCGACACTTCTGCGCTTCTGCTACTTGAACCATATTCGAACTTGTACAGATCTGAGACATTGAACGTTGTTGAAATGTTCAAGTCATTCGGCAGCTCCAACACATAAGCGTTGTCCGAAATTTTCTTCAGAATCTTACACGGTCCAATCTTCTTCAGCTTCAGCTTGTTATATGTCCTTGTCGGAAATCTCTCCTTCCACAAATGAGCATAGACCAAGTCTCCTTCGCTGAACGACTGTAGTGTCTTCTTCCTGTCGGCTCTCAACTTGTATGCCACGTTGCTCTTTTCTATGCGCTTTCGCACATCTTCATGAATTTCTTTCATGTGTTATGCGAATGATTCTGCATCCACGCTTTTCCTGATTTCCGTCGGCAACTCGACCAAATCCACCACTCCATGTGGGCTTCTTCCTTGAACAATCTGGAATGGGCTCAAACCTGTCGACCGATTCACAAAATTGTTGTATGCGAACTCTGCTTGCGCCAACACGTTCTCCCACTGCTTGGGTCTGTCGGCTGTCAAACATCTCAGAAGGTTTCCCAAACTTTTGTTCACCACCTCGATCTGTCCGTCTGTCTGCGGATGATATGCCGAACTAAACTGCAACTTCGTGTCCAGTTTCTTCCATAGGGTTCTCCAAAAATGCCCCATAAACTTGGTATCTTTATCCGATGTGATACTCTTCGGCAACCCATGCAATCTGACTACTTCCTTAAAGAATAGTACAAGAATGCTTGTGGCGTCACTTGTCTTCCGACACGGAATAAAGTGTGCCATTTTCGAAAATCTGTTGACTACAACAAATATTGAGTCGCTTCCCTGCTGCGTCTTCGGCAATCCTAGCACAAAATCCATGCTTAGGTGCTCCCATGGGGTATTCGGTACAGGTAACAGTGTATACAACCCCATGTTCTGACTCCTTCCTTTTGCCGACTGGCAAACTCTACATTGTCGAACCCACTTTCCGACATCTGTCGCCATTCCTGGCCAATAATACTTTTCTTCAACTAATCCCTTAGTCTTGTCGATGCCAAAATGACCCGCTAATCCGCCGCTATGCAACTCTCAGATTAGGTTTTCTCTAACTGATCCTCTGGGAATACACAATTGTTGTCATTTAAATAGGTATCCCTCTTGGATAAAATAATCCAAGTATGGAGTTTTGTCGACACTCCAAGGTTCACGACAAGCTTCCCATGCTTTCGCAAAATCCCCGTCGGTAGCGTACTCCGTCTTTACTGACTTTATTCCTGTTGCCTGAACTGTCGTCGTATTCATCAATGCAACTCTTCTACTCAGCGCGTTGGCAACCTTGTTCGACTTGCCCGACCTATGTCGCAACATGAAGGTATATCCCTATAGGAACTCGACCCATTTCATGTGCCACTGATTTAACTTCAACTAAGTATTCAGATACCTCAGCGCTTGGTGATATGTGTACAACACAAATTCCTTGGGCAACAAATAATGCCTCCACTTCTTCAATGCTTGGACAATAGCATAAAATTCCTGGTCATAGACCGAATATTTCCGCTTCGCATCATCTAATTTTTCACTGAAGAATGCAATTGGTCGACCCTCCTGGCTCAACACTGCTCCAATTGCTATTCCACTTGCATCGCAATCGACCTGGAAAACTTTGTTGAAATCTGGGAGCACTAACACTAGGCTCTCAATGACCTTTTCCTTCAACTTGTCGAAAGCTCGTTGGGCAGCCTCCGTCCACTTGAACTCCCCTTTCTTCATGCACTCTGTCAATGGTGCGCAAATCCGACTGAATCCCCTGATGAACTTCCTGTAGAAAGTGGCAAGTCCATGGAAACTCCTCACTCCAATCGTGCTTGTCGGTTCAGGCCAATCCAGTATCGCCTTCACCTTTTCTGGGTCCATCACTAACCCTTTACCTGAGATTACGAATCCTAAGTATACCAGTTCTTCCTTCATGAAGAAACACTTTTGCAGGTTCACCATCAACTAATGCAATACCTGTCGAATGTGCCCCAAGTGTTCTGTCTTGGTTCGACTGAAAATCAAAATGTCGTCTAAACAGACTACAACAAACTTTCCCAAGAATGGTTTCAGTACTTCATTCATCAATCACATGAATGTACTAGGTGCATTAGTCAATCCAAATGGCATGACTAACCACTCATACAGCCCTTCCTTTGTCTTGAATGTTGTCTTCCATTCGTCTCCTTCTCTAACCCGAATCTGGTGATAACCACTCTTCGGGTCTATCTTCGTGAAGTACTTTGCTCCACTCAAACAATCCATCAAGTCGTCCATTCTTAACAATGCAAACCAATACTTGTTCGTGTTCTTGTTGATAGCTCTGGAGTCTATACACATCCTCCATTCTCCACCTTTCTTTGGCGCTAATACTGCTGGTACCGCGCACGGACTCAAACTCTCTCTGATCAACCCTCTGTCCAACAACTCCTGGACCTGTCGATTGAGTTCCTGACCTTTTGTCAGACTCATCCTATGAGATGCCTTGTTTAGCAGACTTGACCCTGGAATCAAGTCGATCTGATGGGATATGCTCCTTGTCGGCGACAATCCCGTCGATGTCTCATCAACCACTATGCTTTGAAACTCTTCGAGTATCTTTCCGACTTCGACCGAAATTTTCTCCTCCATTGTCGCCTTCTCGACACATGGTCCTTTCGAAATGATAGCATAACACCCCAACTCCTTTTCCTCCTCTGCAAGGAATTCTTTCGCTGAACACATCAGCACTCGTTTCTCCCAAAAGTTGCTCTCGCCCTGCTTACCGTCGACTGGCTCCTCTGGTTTCGGCTCAAGAGTCCTCTGCACGCCATTTTTCCACACTTTGACTGTGTTGGCTCGACCATCATAGATCATTTTCCGATCATATTGCCATGGTCTCCTTAACAACAGATGGCACGCATCCATTGGGATTACGTCACACAGTGTGCTGTCCTCAAACTTCCCTACCTTGAAGTTAATCAGACACTGTCTGGTCACCTTCACATGGTGTCCTTTCTACAACCATGAGATCTTGTAAGGGTGTGGATGTTCTCGACATTTCAACTTTGCTTTCTCAATCACCTCTGTTGACACAAGATTCTCAGTGCTTCCACCATCAACTATGGTCTTGCAATGCCATTCGCCGATTCGCACATTTGTTCGAAAGATCGCCTTCCGTTGTGTCGACTCTCGCTTGTCCAAAACCAATGTCTTGCTGGTTGTCATGGCCCGACTTTTCTTCTTACCATCCTCACTGCTGTCGGATGTCGATTCTTTCCTCTCGTCAACTTGCTCATCTCTTTGACGTCTGGGTTTCGACTCCTCTGCAGCATGTAGGTTCTTTGGGCATTCATATGCCTTGTGTCCCACTCCACGACACTTGTAACAGATTATGGCTGGTCTATTAGCTCCTTTTCTGTCGGATGGACCACCTCAACCATACGCACCTCGACCACAAGTCTCACGACCATCGTGTCGGTTTTCTTACGCTTTCTCCCTTGTCGATGTCCCTTCCACATGTTGATTATCTTCGACAGCTTCCTTCATGTAACCGCTACTTTGGCCTTTCGCGGAAACAATCCTCGCACCCCGACCAGTCATCTTGCCTCTGGTCGCTGTGGATTTCCTCGACAGTTTCTCTTCTGCCTTCAAAGCTAACTGGTAGGCTTCACCCACTGCTCTGAATCTTGACATGCTCAATTCATCATGAATGGCATATTTCAAGCCGTTCACATACCTAGCGACAGTTTCTTCGCCTTCGTCGGTCTGGCTAGACCTTATCAACAATCTATAGAACTCTTCCGTGTACTCCTTCTCGGTCATCTCCTTTTGTCGAAAGTTCTGCAACTTCCTGAACAAGGAAATCACATAGTCATTTGGCAAGAACTTTCCTTTCAGCTTGGAGACCATCCTATCCCAAGACTTGATTTTCTCCTTGCCCTTCTTGACTCTATCAGCCTGTACATTATCTCACCACAACGAGGCATGACCCTTCAACCTCAGACAGCAGTCTTAACACTTTTAGGATCTTCGATCTGTTCTATGTCGAAGTATTTCTCCATCTCTCTGAACCAGTCGATCAAGTCTTCTGGATCCATACTTCCCGAGTAGGTACGAACATCTATCTTTGCCCAACCGCTCATATCCGTCAGAAGTTTGATCAAATTTTCTTCTGGTTAATCTTCTGTTGTTTCCCGTGGTTCCACTTCTTCGACTTCCTCGTCGCTGTGGTCTAACGCATCAGGAATACAACCACGCCTTTGGCTCTCTTTAATCGCTGTGACTTCATTTGTCAAAGTTCGCATTGTTCGAACGCACTCGTCGAACATCTCACGATCAACCGTGACTGCTGCACCACGCGCTCTTCATCCTCGAACATTAACGCCTCTGTGAGCCATTTTCAACCTCTGCTGAAACTCTCACTCGTCCAATCGCAACCGGACTTCAACAAGTCGTGTACAACACTACCCAACCTTACCTGGAGCTGTCCAACGCACTTACAGGCTCGATACCACCTGACGTTATCCTTCAACTCTCAGGATTTTCTCCGCTTTGATACCAACTGACGCAAGGCAGGTTGGTATCGCCACCTTTCTCCACGACAGGATTCTCCTCCCGCTCTGATATGGCTATCCTTCGGCTCTCAGGATACTATAGCTCTGATACCAACTAACGCAAGACACCTTATACGCTAATGGTTCTTGCTTAACAATACACACCACACACACGTTCACATAGAGAAGATGCAAATTGCAAACAACGTGCGAGAAGATGGCTTATATTACTTCTTTGAATCGGTTACAATGCAAGCTGCAAGGAAATGAAATAACTAACTAACTGTCGGCCTTAGCCGTTACAACATAAAAGTAACTGTGTGCTATCCCAGTGTGTCGACCTCACCCTCTCCTGATTCGCTGCGGAACTCTGAGCTATGGCTCGATCTTCTCTACGTTCAGGAGCTGTGTGACTGTTCTCTCCAATCTACCGAACTTTTCCTCTAACTCTGCTCTGCAACTCCAACACAATGGAACTATCCCCTGCTCTGCGCCTACGCACAAGCCTTCTACTCTGCTGCTGTTGTTCCCGAGACACACATCCTCTGTCAGTCGATCCTTCCATGATCCTGCAGACCTGCAACTGTCAGCGCCCCGACCGTGCTGCACAGCTTATGCCTGTGACGACATCTGTCATGTCTTCACCCACCTGCAATAACTGCCATTAACTTCCTTAGCAACCCCAAATTGTTGCCAAGTACTCTCCTTGACTTCTACACGTCCTTCTGACCTGCTACAGTAAACCATTGCGTCGGCCATACTGTCTGTCAACTTCGATTCACTTGTCGGCTTCCTTCTCAACCCAAGGCTTCATCAGTCTGCCCCTTCCTCCTCACTTGGCTCATGCCCAAGATGTCGATATCGCGGTCCGACAACATGTCGACCTTCCTACGACTCTGCGGCAGCTTGTCGTCAGTCGACATGGACATGTCAACTCTCGACCTTCGCACTCCTGTCGACTGCTTCGACAGTTCTCTGCTCGACTTATTGACTTCGACAAGTCAATCTGCTTCACGCACCAGCGGTCGTCGACACTCCCTCTAGTCAGCTCCCTTATGTCGAGTAACTTTGACTGATCTACCTAGGCCCCGATGCTCCTACATCATTTTGCAATTCATGTTTTAAGCCAGGGAGCAAGTTCCTCTCCTTGTGAAAGGAACTGGAGTAGCTTTAGCCTTTAACCAATCCAAGAAAAGAAACAAATTGCTATCTAAACGATTGGAAGACCTTGTTTATGTTCGCAGTGTTTACCAAAGATTCATCTACTCCGGCTGACCCATGGTTTGAGCCTATTCCAAGTGCAAAAGAAGAAGATCTCGGAGTTGGCATGGATAGTGAAAATGGTGATGAGCCTATTGGTGACGATAATAGAGATAGTGACAGTGGTGATGAGCCTATTGGTGTTGATGATAGAGATTCACTTATTGATGAATCTTTATTTGATGATCACAATTCTAGTGCCTTTACTCTCCCGTGTGCTCTTGATGATTTAGAGTTTTATGATGTTACAAGTAGGCCATAAGAATAGAAAGTGTGACCATGTTTTAAGTTTTGTGAAACGGTTTAAAGGATTATAACTTATAAGTATTTGACATTATGGACTTTAGTTTAATTTGATATTTGAAGACTATGTTCTCTTTCATTTTGTATTTTGTAGTTGCACAATATGTTCAAATTCTAATTTTTGATCATTTTGTAAAGTTTAAAGTTTAAACATAGTCTTGACAAAATTTTGATCATGTTTTACACCTACTTTTGAGCGAATTTTTATCATGTTCTAAATTTCTATTAGTTGATTATATTGACAAAATTATGATCTTGTTTTAGAAGTTTAAATTATGAATTCTTTTAGATGTTTATTACTACAAAATTGTGCTGCATGCATAAGGTTTTGTTCTTGTTGATTCTAAATTCTACTGATATAGCATTGTTGAGCCCAGAATTGGCCCTTTTTGACCATCATTTATCACTGTCCCTTACCTTGTCTTACACCAATTACCTTGGCAATTCAACTTATTGTCCTTATATATTCCCCAAATTACCAAGGTATGGCCGATTATTGTTTTATTGTATTAATACTTATGATTGTGATGATTTAAGCTATGCATCTCTTAATTCGTGCTAACATGATGCAAATTATGAAGGTAGTAAGATAAATAGACCGCAGGAAGATCGGAGCTGAACAAGTCACGGAGGAAGGGACGTCCATTGCTTAAGGAAGGTTCCTTGGGGCTCAAATCGTCAATCAAGGCACAGTCGTGGCAGGGCAGCTGTAACATAAAGTTCTATCTTAAGTATGTCGCTGCTCGAATCCAGCTGTGAGCTGGAAGGACCGCCACTCTTGGGACAGTTGATAACTCCTCTCATATTTGGATATTTCAGTTCTGCCACGCATTGTAACAGCTAGATTATTTAGGGCGCCTGAAGATCATAGATCTTCATGGCTGCCCAATTATAGGTTTAGATGTTGCAACTGTATGTATAAATATGTGGTATTATCTCGATCGAGGGGTTGGACAGCAATGAATTAATTCATCTTGTATTAGCAGTGAAGCCGAAACTGTGTACTCATCCTTCTGTTAATATAAGGAGTTGCTTCTGAGTTAAAGAGAGTGTTGTTCAACCAGCGTCTCTGTGTGAAGACTGGGCCCGTCTTCCACAGAGATTGCTGTGTTAATTTAGAATTCATCTTTCTGTTGTGTGATGATTTGATCTTTCTTTTGTACGCAGCAGCAATATTCATTGTGTGGATTTCTCAGTAAATGATTTATTTGTGAGATTGGTAAATGGTATCAATAACAGTCGACTGAGTCAGGTTTGTTTTATGTAATTCAATTTCTGTTCACACTGTTGTGCTCATCCTGCAGCTTAAACGTAATCCCAGAAGTTCCTACGAATTAGCTTTCCTGTTATGTGTTGATTGATTTATATTTTGCAATTCAGCATCTTAGAACAGTTGCTTCAATCTCCCTTATTAAATTCTAGAGTAATGTTCAGGTCATGCTTCATGATTCCCAGCTTGATTTCATTAGACAGTTGATTATTTTAGAATGCAATTGAGATTTCCTTCCTGCAATCGTTGATTAGATCTGATATTCGTTCTGCTTGATGCATAATAGAAAAGGATTGTAGTACAGCAGTTAGAAGGCAATTGGGATTGCGTAGATTCTTGGGATGAACATAGATGATAGAAGATAAAAGTATTCACTTCTAATGGTTTGTGTTTAAGCATATATTGTGCACTTGTCCTTTGAAATAAAAAGACTTTCTCGGGTTGACAATAAATTTCATACGCTCTGTGTGTTGATATTTAATTATCTGCAATTAGAGTGCTTGACATTTTGGCGCCGTTGCCGGGGAAGGATAAAAATTAAACACTAGTCATTTGTTGTATCTGATAATTGCTTTCAGTCAGTCTTTTGGTTGTTTTTGAAATGATCTGCTTCGCATGAATACGAGGGGGGTAAAACGCGATCACCTCCCGACCCCCAAAACCCCACAAATTACTAACAGTACAGGTGGTTCGGGTCGTGGTCGAGGTCCACCGCTGGGCAGAAGAACATTCATTGACGACCTTGTTGACAAAACTGATTCAGCTGTCAGATCTCGTCAACAAGGGACTCCTATCAAAAGAGGCCCTACTGATCCTGGAGCGTTAGCATCAGGATCTACAGTGGAAGATACAGGAGCAGCGGTGATTTCTGCATATACTCCTGCTAAAGAAGGAACAGCTGATTCGGCTGTTGCAATTAAAGACTACGCAGCTGTTACAACTGAAGAATACGCAGCTGCTACAACCGAAGAATACGCAGCTGCTGCAACCGAAGAATACGCAGCTGTTACATCCGAACAATACGCAGCTGTTACAACTGAGGTAAGGGATAAAGGAACAAACGAAGGAGAAGATACAGAAGAAAAGATGAATAACAGACATGAGAATGAAGAGGAAGAAGCAGTGGTACAATACCATCATGAAGATAATTCCCCGCCAGAAACTATGGCTACATTGCAATTCCCAATACAGCAGCTCGAGGGGACAGCTCCTATGAAAAACATCTCACCGTCGGTGTTACCCCGCTTCCATGGCAGGGCGGCAGAAGATCCAGACGAATTCCTGTTTGAATTCGATATCCTCTGTCGCAGCTATGATTATGTCACAGATGCTCAAAAGTTGAAGCTTTTTCCTGCCACCCTGAAGGACAATGCATTACGTTGGTTCATGAGCCTTGGGGGAGGAACTGTTGCTAATTGGAACAAGATGAAGCAAGTGTTCCTGGAAAAATATCAAGAATATTGCAACACCAGGGACAAGAGGGAGGAGTTATTCAAAATGGTACAGAAGGAGGACGAAAGCTTGGAGGATTTTGTAGAGAGGTTGCTGTACAATGTGCAGAGAGCTGGACAGACGAACATGGGACTAGATGTGCTTAAGATAATCCTGCTTCGAGGAATCAGGGACGATTGTTTAGACATGCTAAATTTATTAGGAAAGGGGGATATCTCTAAAGAATCTTTTGAGACAATTGTGGAATTATGTAAGAGATATTCCAGGGGATCTTCTAGGCATAATAAGCAGCATAAACGAAATAACCTGGAACGTGATGTCTTCGACAGAACTCAGAAGTCATCCAATGGGGGAGCTACACGTGCAGAGATAGGCAATCTTCTTGAAAACTTTAAAACAGAAATGATGAGCTCTATCTCTTCAGAGATTGACGTCTTGAAGGCCAAGCAAAGACAGGCAGTGGAGGATCTCACACTAGGGGTGTTTTGTCCCCGATGTAGAAAGACTCATCCACTGAAAGAATGCCCCCTTGACAAAGTTCAAGTATGTCAATTGTGCGAGCTGAATCATGATATGAAAGAATGCCCCACGCTGCCCCAAGTGAAAGCTGTTCTGCAGGCATCAACTCCAGAGGTGGATTCAGCCTACTTTATTGCACAGAAGAAACCCTGGCAGCCCCGGAATCAAGGTATGTCTCCCGATTCATTTCCATTTTTGAATAATTTGAATAATTGGAATACTAATATGCAAAACGTGAATACACAATTCCCTTCAAATTATGCTCAGTGGAATTCTCCTCAACCTACGATGCAAGGTTATAATTCATGGAGTCCTTGGACACAGCCACCTCATCAACCTACTTCATGGTCTCCTGGATGGAGGAACTTCCATCCTGGGAATCAATTTCCTCAACCACCTCCACCTCAACAGTTACCGTATCCTCCATATCCTCAATTTCAGCAATATCCTCAATACCTACCTCAGCAGTCGCAGCTGCAGCTGCAAAATAATCTTGTGCCTAACATACCAATACGGCCTCAGCTGCCTGCCCAACCTAACCCTAACCTAAATAATAAAACAGTCCAGCAACTGGAAACTCTCAATATGCCAGCCTACTCTCTCTCCCCTGTACCTTGTAATGACATTCGCTTACGGTCTGGGAAGGTAGTAGAACGTGTAACTTCAGAAAATATTCCACCAACTGTGTATGACAAAGGAGAGAGTTCCCAGCATCCTTTTGATCCGGTTCCTATCATTGAAGATGCTGAGCATCCCTCAGATGGGAGGGCTGAAACATTGAACGATGAAGTGGATAACACGCAGCCCACCCAGTTGGTAAGGCAACCACCTTACCCTGAGAGATTGATGCTGCCACAAAGAGGGGGGCAACCTCAGTTCAATCTCTTAGGAGAATTGAAGAACCTTTATGTTAAGATTCCCCTTTTACAAGCTCTTCAAGATGTACCTATCTACGCTAGAACTGTTCGGGACCTGTGCACTAAAAGACCGGGAAGGAAACCCAGAGATCCTCCTACTGTTCATGTTATAGGGAATTTATCCGCTTTAATGACTGGAAAAACCCCTGTAACTAAGTATGAGGATCCCGGCAATCCTACTGTCACTGTACACATAGGACAAACGCAGATACCCAACGTACTAGTAGATTTAGGAGCTGCGATCAATGTTATAACAATGGAGACTGTAAAAAAGCTCGGATTCACCAATATTAGACCGACCCCTACTATCTTAGAACTGGCAGACAGATCCACCATCAGACCTGAAGGGATTTTGGACGACCTCGTTATTTCAGTAGACTCGTGGGAATACCCTGCCGATTTTCTGGTATTACAGCCAAAATCACAGCTGGGGGGACATCCATTGATTTTAGGGAGACCTTGGTTGGCTACAGCTGATGCTTGCATCAGCTGTCGATCAGGATCTATGACTATATCTGATGGCATGGAAACCAAAAATCTTACCCTGTACCCTCCAGCAAGGCCGAGTCTAGAAACTGAAACCTCCCTTTGGATAGAACAAGAAGAAGAAGAAGATGTTCAGCCATTACTAACAATAGGGAAGGCACTAACTTTCAAAAACGAAACAGAAGACGATGCCATTAATAATTTCATTAGCGAACCTGCTTCTGTAGACAAGGAAGTTTATCAACTTCTGAACAGTACCCTCGACAAAGAAGAACAAGAACAGCTTACGGAGGAAGCACTAGCCAATGACGCAAATATAATCCCAGTATTGAAAAGCTCGAGAAGTATTCCTATTGAGGTAGAGCCTAGAAGAACTTTGAACATCAATCCTGCTCTCTCCTCAGAAGAACAAAAGCGCCTAACCAATCTCTTGAAGGAACGTAAGGGGGCATTCGCCTGGGAGTATACAGACATGAAGGGTATTCCTTCTAGTCTGTGCACTCATCATATTTATATTAAAAACGACTCCCGGCCTGTATGTCAACCCCAACGACGCATGAACCCCAATCTGAGGGATATAGTGAAGGAAGAAATCCAGAAACTCTTGGAAGCAGGATTCATCTATCCTATTTCAGACAGTGAGTGGGTTTCCCCACTTGTAATTGTACCCAAGAAAAACGGTAAATGGAGAGTCTGTGTCGATTATAGGGAGCTGAACAAGGCTACACAAAAGGATCACTTTCCTCTGCCCTTTATTGACCAGGTACTTGATAACTTATCTGGGAAGAAGTTCTTCTCCTTCCTGGACGGATTCAGTGGGTACAATCAAATCCAGATTGCTCCAGAGGATCAGGATAAGACCACCTTCACCTGCCCTTGGGGAACGTTCGCCTACAGGGTGCTTCCCTTTGGGTTGTGCAATGCACCTGCAACGTTCCAAAGAGCTGTGATTGGCATATTTTCTGAATTGGTAAATGATAGCATGGAAGTTTTTATGGATGATTTCACTCCTTATGGCAGGGATTTTGATGAAGCATTGGAAAATTTGAAGAAGGTTTTAATTCGCTGTGAACAGGCTCGCCTCTCACTGAGCACTGAAAAATGCCACATGATGATGAGTGAGGGGGTGGTATTAGGACATTTCATCTCTACTAACTGTATTCAAGTGGATCCTTCAAAAATTAAGGTGATAAAGAATATACCAACCCCTTCAACTCAGAAAGAGGTGCGAAGTTTTCTGGGACATGCTGGGTATTACAGGAGATTCATAGAAAACTTCTCCAAACTTGCTTCTCCTTTGTTTTCATTGTTAATGAAGGATGTGCAGTTTGCATGGAGTACAGCATGCCAGACAGCATTTGATAAGCTTAAAGAGAAACTGTCCACAGCCCCTATTTTAAGGGGACCTAATTGGACCATACCTTTCCACATTTCTTCAGATGCTTCTGATACCGCCATTGGAGCAGTACTAGGACAGCAGGATGGTCAAGTACCTTATGCTATTTATTATGTGAGTAAAAACTTAGCCCCTGCTGAACTAAATTATACTGTTACTGAAAAAGAATTTCTTGCTATTGTTTATTCTATTAATAAGTTTCGGCATTACATTACTGGGTATCCTACATTTGTGCATACTGATCACTCTGCCATTAAGTATTTAATGAATAAACCTGTCACTAATGCCAGAGTAACCAGGTGGCTTTTATTATTACAGGAATTTGATATTACTATTATAGATAAACCTGGAAAAGAAAATGTTGTTGCTGATTTTTTATCACGATTTACTAACAGTGATGACAGTTCACCTGTTGAGGATGCTTTCCCGGATGAACATTTATTTGCACTCTCAGCTCATTCACCCTGGTATGCAGATGTTGCTAATTATTTGGCTGCAGGGAAACTTCCGCCACATATGTCTAAACGAGAGAAAAGAAAAATTATTCAGCAAAGTGCCAGGTATTGTTGGCTCAAAGGCCATCTCTTTTACACAGGACCTGATCTTGAAATTAGAAGATGTGTAAGGGAAGATGAGATCTTTCATATACTGAAGGCCTGTCACGATGAACCTTGCGGAGGACACTTTGCAGATAAAAGAACAGGACATAAGGCGTTGCGAATGGGCTATTATTGGCCGACACTGTTCAGAGATGCTAAAAAATATGTTCAGTCCTGCGACAGCTGCCAAAGGATGGGCCAACCTAATAAGATAGACCAGATGCCTTTACAGCCCCAAGTGGTACTAGAACCGTTTGATAGATGAGCATTGGACTTTGTTGGTCCTATCAACCCTCCTTCCAAACAAAAGATTTACATCTTGGTGTGTACAGACTACATGACTAAGTGGGTAGAAGCTGTAGCTTTGGCTAAGGCAAACGACCAGGCGGTGATTGATTTCCTGTACAGTGAAGTTTTTACCCGTTTTGGAGTACCAAAGGAAGTAGTTACCGATGGCGGACCACAATTTATTTCACATCAATTTGAATCTTTGCTCCGGAAGTATCATGTGCAGCACAAGATAGCTTCACCTTATCATCCCCAGGCCAACGGTCAGGTGGAAAGCACTAATAAAGTTATCGAAGCAATCCTTACTAAAACAGTTAAAAGCCATCGAAGGGATTGGGCTGACAGACTTCCAGAAGCACTGTGGGCATATCGCACGACTTGGCGCAACACCACGGGCTTTTCTCCCTATGATCTGGTGTATGGTAAGAGTGCCATCTTTCCAATTGAATTTGAGATCAAGACCCTGAAAACAGCCATTGAAATGAACCTGGATGTAACAGAAGCCCAGAAAAGAAGATTGAATCAATTGAATGAACTGGATGAGAAACGATTAGCTGCGGTAGACCAGACTGTGCTGCTTCAGCAACAGAGATCTAACTGGCATGACCGATTCATCAAAAAGAAAATCTTCCATGAAGGAGACTGGGCACTACTGTACGACTCTAGATTCAAGAAAGATTTCAAAGGGAAATTACGCACAAGATGGCTGGGTCCATATTTGGTTGACAGGGTATTTGACAACGGCACTGTTCGCCTGGTCACCATTGATGAAAACCGTATGCCATTACTTGTTAATGGCCACAGGCTGCGACTGTATCGGAAGCCCATTTCGAAAGATGCATTCATTTCACAGATTGCTGCTGATCCAAACTACCAATTGGCACCAGAGCAGGAACATTTTTCTACCTTTACCAAATCTTAAAATGAAAATCATATTTGCTGTACATAAATAATTTCTTGCTGTAGCGTATAATTGTCGTTTTTTTTCTTTTTTTCATTTGATCTCTTTGCTTGCTGTTGTCTTTTAAGAAAAAAATTTCAGGGAAGCGCCAGGAGAACGTTTGGGGCCCATAATGAAAATCTCTTTGTGCCGTCCTTGTGTTATAAAAAAAAAAAAAAAAAAAAAAAATAATTCGGCAGCTGCAACATATTTTCCGGCAGCTGCAACATATTTTCCGGCAGCTGCAACATATTTTTCCGGGAGCCGTAATGCCCTTTCCGACAGCCGTCAATCTTTTTCGACAGCTGCAACTTTTGCGGCTGCAACATCAGCGGCTGCAACTCCGGCAGCTGCAATCTCGGCGGCTGCAACTCCAGTTTCCGCGGCTGCCACCTTATCTTCCACGGCTGCCATCTCATTTTTCCGCAGCTGCCATTTCATTCACCAGCTATGGCCACCTCATCTTCCACGGCTGCCATCTCATTTTCCGCAGCTGCCATTCCATTTACCAGCCACAACCGTATTCTCCATTTCCCGGTAGCCGTAAATTTTTCCCGTCCGCCGTCAAAATCTTTTCCGATAGCTGCAACTCCGGCAGCTGCAATCCCGGCGGCTGTAACTTCGGCGGCTGCAACATCTTTTTCTTGCAGTCGCCACATCACTTCCCGGCCGCCACCTCATTGACCAAGTCACTTCCACACCACAGCTGTCATTTCTTTCCAGCGGCTGCGACATATTTCCCATATTCGAAAAATCTTTTCCCGCCAGCCGTAAGTTTCTTCCGCCGCTGTAAAATTTTCCCGTGACAGCCGTAATTTTTCCCGGATATTGTGAATCTTTTTCCGGCTGCCACGAATTCTTTCCCGATGGCTGTAACTTCTTTCTTGTCAGCTGCAACAAGCTTTTTCATCGGCCGTGTGATCATTTCTTTGGCAATTTGCAGTGGTAACTCCCGTGTTAACAGAAGGATTGTTCAACTTGCTAATTATGACGCTGATTCAGCCCAGTCCTGCCGGCGAACTCATCATTTCAACCCGGAGGATGCGACGCCTTGTGTTTTACCGGCGAAGGAAATCAGTGCCTTATCCGAGTCATCATGATTCCACGTCTGATTGTGCACGCGTTCGGCTCCATGACGTCACCAACTCCATGCTCCACCAGTTTCCGCAGCCTTCCGACGCACAGTTTTATGAGGTATGGCTTTCATTTATCACGTGACTAAGTATTGATATCATGTAAACGAGATTGGCCGTACCTTCACTCGTACCACCATTTATATCTGATTGAACCTTTCCCTCGTACGACGTCATACTAATAACTGCCACCTTCCCCAATTCGGCATGAAAACTTTAAACTCCTCTCTGCGCTTAACTTTCCAAATTAGTTCATTCGCTCAACGTCTCCGCTCAACGATTCGTGCATTCTCCGCGCTGCAACTTCTATTCTGGATCCTGTACTCTGTCGAAACAGCAGTTCTATCTTGCAGCCAGGACCATGGGCATTCCAGTTCGCCATGAACCTTTCAATACCCGGGAACTTAGACGGAATTTGCAGGTTCTGGCCATTTTTCAAGCCGCTGGCTGGGTCGAGTTCTTTGAACGATTGGATGGATTCAACCGGGACGCAGCCCTGCAATTCGCATTGAATCTTACTAAAACACACTCCACGGTGTGGGGGCTGTGTATAGATGTTTCGGAGGTCATTATATCCGAGGTTACAGCTATCCCATTGGTGGGAAAACCTTGGTTTAATCGTCGAGTCCCTGCAACGGTTGCACGGGAACAATTTTTACTTCCAGGGGAGCAAGTTGAAGCATCCAGGAGAGGGATTGCATTGAAGTCACTGCCGCAGCCATGGGACCAGGTCGCTATCTTCCTCAAGAAATACATAACTTGCGAAGGTAGATACCAAACTGTGTACAACTCTGAACTTCCTTTGCTTTCTCATCTCCGTCATGGCATTTTGTTAAATATTCCATTTTACCTATTGCATGATTTGCGCCATATGGCAACATTCGTCCAATCTGCAAAGCACCCATTATCCTCCCTCACCCACCATGGCCTCATTAAGTTAATTATTAAAATAACCCTGGCCCAACATAATATAACATGGGAGCAATTCATCACCCGGCCACAGCAACCTGTTCCCTTGAGGGTTATTCCATTACAGCAATTACCGGTTCCGCCACAACAGGAGGACCGGAGTTCCTCCAGTGAAGTTGGGGGGAGGGATGAAACGGAAGAAGAACCACAGAGGGCACAGGCAGGACCATCCGGGAGGGATGAAACGGAAGAAGAACCACAGAGGGCACAGGCAGGACCATCCGGGAGGAATGAAACGGAAGAAGAGCAACAGGGGGCACAGGCAGGAACATCAGGGGTTGACAAAACTACAGAAGAAGAACAACCCGAGGCACAGGCAGAGCCGTTTGAAGTATATGAATCCCCAGCACAAGCAGAACCAGTGGGGGATGACACTGCATCTGAAGGAGAGCGAGGGGAAGCGCAAACAGAGCTGTCAGGCGACAATATAGATGAAACCCTCGTGGAAAACCTAGACAACAGGGCAGCTCCGACAGCAGAAGGTGAAATTGGAGCAGCATCAAAAGCTGCGACAATGGAACCTGAAGATGACGGAGCTAGAGCAATGGAGGACGACATTGAGCTGGTCACAATCGAGTCTTCACCGGAATGGGCAGGAGGAGCAGCTGTGATTGAAGAAGAACAGCATGGAGGGCAGGTAAATATTCCTTTAACTTCAGCTTTGCCTCCCTATATTCCAGCTCCACGAGAAGAAACACTACAAAAAGGAAAGTCACAAAAGAAACCCCCACAGAAAAGGAAGAGGGCCACCAATGAGTTTGATTTAGTGGCACCAATCAGAAGGAAACGAACTCGGTCAATCACAGCAGCAGAGGCAGCCAGAACAAAATGGGCAACCTTAGAGACACAAGTTGAACCCCCAATCCTTACACCGAAACCGAGGGATGCTCCACAAAGGCCAGTGGAGGAAGAGCCGGGGGTTGAGGGACTCTTGTATGAGAATGCAATGCTGAAAGAGGACCTCCAAGCACTTAGAAAGGAGCTGGAAACATGGAAGGAAATCTGCCAAAAGCAGGGTGGAAGAAAGATGTATACATTAATAGAGGCTGCAGACCAAGTGGAGGAAACAGCTTCTGCTGAAGCTGGAGAAAAGGATGAGCGAATACTCTGCCCCACCTGTGGGGAGATCTTTGAGGAAGCAGGCCATAAAATTTTACTTAGCACCTATTCAGCACAACAGCCTGCAGCCACAGAAGGGAAAGCAGTGGAGAAAGAGGATGCTGCAACACAAGAACCAGCACCTTTAAACATCCTTGCTGCAGCTGCTACTTCCCATGATGCAGAAGTCATAGAACAGATGGGAGAAGAACAGGGAGTGGAGGATGCCCTGGAAATTTATAAGGAATGTATGGCAATTCCAAAATGCTCCCACGACATAGAAATCATAGAACAAATGGGAGAAGAACGGGAGATGAAGAATGCTCTGGAGCTTATAAAAGAGTATAGTGAGACCCCAGAGTGTTCTCATGACACAGAAACCATGGAGCCAAGGGATACTCTGGAGGATAGTGAAGAATTTTGTGCTGTAACCCCAGAACGTTCCCAGGACACAATAATTTTAGAAGGAGAAATGGAAATGCAGGACAGTGACAAGTTGAAACAGGATGCTGCAACACAAGAACCAGCAATCCTGAACTTGACCGTCCAACCGACTGAGCAGACAGAAGAAGAAGCCGGGACAGAGGATATTCTGGCATTCAACGATGAAATCTGGGTGGTGACCCCAGAAAGCTCTCATGATACAGAACTCGTAGAAGAGGAGCTGCAGCAAAATAAAGATGAAGATGTAAGCCAGGATGTTGTCACACAAGAACCAACATCCTTGGATGCTGCAGCAAGAACCCCTGAACTGCAGTTGGAGGATAACCCGGGAGTAGAGATCATTCCTGATACACAATGGAGTGATGATGAACAGGTACAGACACCCTGCTCAGGTGACACTGAAATCTTGGAGGAGGAGCTGCAAATTGAAAAGGATATCCAATCTCAGCAGCCAATTGACAAAGAAGACACTGTTACACAAGAACCAGTGTCTCCAAAAGCAATAAAGGCAGCTGCTGAAGAAGGTTTAAGGGATGTTGCTGTTACACAAGAACCAGCAACTCCCTTGATAAGATTAGATGCGCTGGAAGACACTGTCCCACAAGAACCAGTGCTTCCACCTCCTACAGGTATCATTGAATTGGATTCAGATTGAGTGTGTCTTTTCAACTTCCCCAGGCATAGCATAAGAGAACTGCAGATATTAGCAAGTAGCGGGAGAAGGGGAACAGTAAAGTTGGGAGCTGCTGGGTTGCTCACAGAAATTTTTCAAAGGGATAGAGGGGATGCCTGATTTATCTACATTCTTTCCTCTTGCCTGGACAAGGTTCAGTACAATATTCAGATGCAGGTTGTTGCATGAGGACATGCAACAGGATAGTTGGGGGGAGATGTTGAGCCCAGAATTGGCCCTTTTTTACCATCATTTATCACTGTCCCTTACCTTGTCTTACACCAATTACCTTGGCAATTCAACTTATTGTCCTTATATATTCCCCAAATTACCAAGGTATGGCCGATTATTGTTTTATTGTATTAATACTTATGATTGTGATGATTTAAGCTGTGCATCTCTTAATTCGTGCTAACATGATGCAAATTATGAAGGTAGTAAGATAAATAGACCGCAGGAAGATCGGAGCTGAACAAGTCACGGAGGAAGGGACGTCCATTGCTTAAGGAAGGTTCCTTGGGGCTCAAATCGTCAATCAAGGCACAGTCGTGGCAAGGCAGCTGTAACATAAAGTTCTATCTTAAGTATGTCGCTGCTCGAATCCAGCTGTGAGCTGGAAGGACCGCCACTCTTGGGACAGTTGATAACTCCTCTCATATTTGGATATTTCAGTTCTGCCACGCATTGTAACAGCTAGATTATTTAGGGCGCCTGAAGATCATAGATCTTCATGGCTGCCCAATTATAGGTTTAGATGTTGCAACTGTATGTATAAATATGTGGTATTATCTCGATCGAGGGGTTGGACAGCAATGAATTAATTCATCTTGTATTAGCAGTGAAGCCGAAACTGTGTACTCATCCTTCTGTTAATATAAGGAGTTGCTTCTGAGTTAAAGAGAGTGTTGTTCAACCAGCGTCTCTGTGTGAAGACTGGGCCCGTCTTCCACAGAGATTGCTGTGTTAATTTAGGATTTCATCTTTCTGTTGTGTGATGATTTGATCTTTCTTTTGTACGCAGCAGCAATATTCATTGTGTGGATTTCTCAGTAAATGATTTATTTGTGAGATTGGTAAATGGTATCAATAACAGTCGACTGAGTCAGGTTTGTTTTATGTAATTCAATTTCTGTTCACACTGTTGTGCTCATCCTGCAGCTTAAACGTAATCCCAGAAGTTCCTACGAATTAGCTTTCCTGTTATGTGTTGATTGATTTATATTTTGCAATTCAGCATCTTAGAACAGTTGCTTCAATCTCCCTTATTAAATTCTAGAGTAATGTTCAGGTCATGCTTCATGATTCCCAGCTTGATTTCATTAGACAGTTGATTATTTTAGAATGCAATTGAGATTTCCTTCCTGCAATCGTTGATTAGATCTGATATTCGTTCTGCTTGATGCATAATAGAAAAGGATTGTAGTACAGCAGTTAGAAGGCAATTGGGATTGCGTAGATTCTTGGGATGAACATAGATGATAGAAGATAAAAGTATTCACTTCTAATGGTTTGTGTTTAAGCATATATTGTGCACTTGTCCTTTGAAATAAAAAGACTTTCTCGGGTTGACAATAAATTTCATACGCTCTGTGTGTTGATATTTAATTATCTGCAATTAGAGTGCTTGACAAGCATAAGATTAGCGTTGATGATTGAATTTTACTTTTAATCATGATTAAGTTACAAACTTGCATATATATGTTTATTTATCATGACTCTTAATGATATATGTTTTTACATTGAATTTTCTATTTCTTACCAAGTTACCATTTTATGTTATATTTTATTTTAAATTATATATATATATATATGAAATTTGTATATGGCCGAACCTCATCCAAAAAGCCGAATTCAAACATGAATCTGAAGGTCGTCGAACTCGAATTTGAACCCGAACCATGTAACTTAGACCGTAAGGATAGTTTGATGCTCATTGAAATTTCTATTTACATCATAATGGATCTTACGCAAGTTGAGTCATTGATCTAATTAAATGCATAAGAGTTTTGCACCTAATTTCCACATATAGTCGTACGAAGCATTTGACCAATGTGCGAAAGGTTCAAAATTCAAATGCAGATGCTTGATCTTCTTCATTTATTATATTTATAGACAACTATTGTGCACATGCATGAGGAGAATTATAACTAGCATAGATCTGCCGAGAGGGATTAGATAGAAACTCTGGATACTTAAAACCAAGGGTCAAAATGGATCTATGCTTGTTTTATTTTATTATTTATAGCTTTTAGCATTATGCTAATGAATGGTGTTTTTTATTTCTTTTTAAATTATGGAACTTAATTTTATTTTCATTTTAATTTAAAAGTGTACCACACGTTACACATCTCATCCATACTGAACTATAGAATCCACTGCACACCTTACACTACCCTACATCAGCATCCATGCAGAGCTAGAGTGCACTGCACATCTTCATCCCATCCCCACCTCAAGAGGGTGTGCAATTTTGCAAGCCTTCACTTGCCACCCTGACCGTGCACCTTGCTTCTGTTGTGCAAAAACAAAATAACTCAAGCTCGAGAGGATTTTAATTTATAACTAGCATAGATCCATATTAAACCTGGTTCTATTACGCACCAAGGACCAAAACAAAACCTCTAGATGCATAAAAGCTGAGGTTAAAATGGATCAATGCTAATTTATTTTATTATAATTTGTTTTCTTGACATTACGATAAATAATAGTGTTTTTTATTTCTTTTTAAATTATGGAACCCAATTTTATTTTCATTTTTGTTGTATAAGAATCCATGCATTTTATAAGAATATTTTGATGCTCGCTGAAACTTTTATAATTTCTATATATAATGCTGGGTTTTAGACAAACTCTGAATCATTAGACTAATTATATACATAAAAGCCTGTAACATAATTCCAAGAAAGTCATACTGCACAGGGTTCATAGGAAGCACATGACCCAAGTGTCAGAAATTCAAATGAAGATACCTCATCTGCTTCATTTGTTGGATAAAATTCTATACACAACTATTGTGAACATGCATGAGGAGGGGAAAAAATAACTGGATCTCAGGTAAGGTCTTAACTGAGTGACCTAACTCTTGTAAGGTCCAGGCAGAGATCAGGACCCAGACCTTACCAAAGCTCAGGTAAGACCTTTCTATCAGGATTCAAGACCAAACTTTGTAACGAAGGGTCAATCAATCAGGAACGTGCATGAACAAAAGACTGGAAGCAGAGAAAATATAATCCTGGACATTGAATGTCAGCAAGAATCCATACACTGTAAGGAAAGTTTGATGCTTATTGTTTCTATTTACATCATAATGTATCTTAGGCAAACTCTGAGTCAATAGTCTAACTAAATGCATAAGAGTTCGGAACATAATTTCCAGATACAGGCATAGCCTATAGGAAGCACTTGACTGATGTACAAAAGTTTCAAATGCAGATACTTGATTTTCTTCATCTATTAGATAAACTTTTATAGAAAACTACCATGCAGATGCATGAGAAGGACTATAACTAGCATAGATCCATATTAACACTGGTTTTATTAGCCACTGAGAGGAATCAAAACAGAAACAAACCAGTGATGCTTAAAAGCCGGGTTTAAAATGGATCTATGCTAGTTTATTTTATTATTATTTATATTTTGCAATTTTGCAAACTTCACTGCCCACTTCCCACCATCCTGCCAGTGTGCAATTTTGCAAACTTTCACTCCTCACCCTGCTTCTTGGTTCTATTAGCCATTGCGATGAATCAAACACACCCTGCACCTTGCTTCTTGGTTCTATTAGCCATTGCGATGAATCAAACAGAAACAAACTTCTGGATACTTAAAAGCCAGGTTTAAAATGGATTTATGCTAGTTTATTTTATTGTTAATTGTATTTTTGACATTAAGATAATTAATGTCCTTTCAAACTATGGAACGCAACTGTATTTTTAGTTAGTGTTATACCCATTACACAGGTTATACATCTCATCCATACTGAGGTACTGAGCTGCACAACACACCTTAGAGTCTTAGACCACCTTACACCAGTTACACATCTCAACCAGAGCTGCAGAGTGCACTGCACACCACACTTCACCTTATACCCCGGTACACATCTGACCCATACACCATCTTAACACCAGATACGCACCTGATCAATACTGAGTTGTAGAATACACTGCACACCTTCACCCCCACCCTTATAAGGGTGTACAATGGCCACCCTGCTTCTCTTGCGCAATTGCAAAACTTAAAAGTTTCAAGCTCTTCACCCTCCACACCACCCCCAAGAGGGTGTGCAATTTTGCACACCTTCACCTCCACGTCCACCCTGCACTTGCTTCTCTCGTGCAAAGATAAAAGAACTCGAGCCCAGGTAAGGTCTTGAAAGCTCCTGCCTGCGTGAGCTAGCTCTATTCAACCAAGTAAGGTCCTGAAAGACTTGATTGAGCAGATCTCAATACGAGGACCTTACCTGAGCTCAGGTAAGACCCAAAGGTCAGGACCTTACTCAACCAGAAGGCTGGAAGCACAAGAAAAAAGATAATCCTTCACAAGTAATTATGCAAGAATCCATGCATTTTATAAAAAGTCGGATGCTCACTGAAACTTCTATTTATTTCACAATGGGTATTAGACAAACTCTGAATAGATAGTCTAATATTATATATAAAAGTCCTGAACATAATTTCTGGAAACAGCATACACAATCCATCCCTAGACAATAAACTATTGAAACCTGAAACAGCATAGTACCACGAAATTAACTTATTACTTGCACCTGCATATTAGGTTCCACGCACACGGAAAGGACCTACTTAGATTCGCCTGCGTTCTCCTTAATGCGATCAGCTGCTGTGGCCAAATCCTCGTCCAGAAATATATCCCAGTGGCCATCCCATCTGATGAAAAACTCAGTATCCGTAAAATACTGTACCCTGTGCACATCAGGTGCAGCAGTATAGAGATAATCCCCGGGACCCAAATCGAAGGACTGGTTCTTAGTGAGATTCCACACTCTCTTCGACCCAGACATGACGAGAAGATCATGCCCAAAGGTATGGTGATGGGCCGGCTCGATGCTTCCGGCCTTGAACTTGACAATGGCGGCAGTGGGGCTTTCTCGCACGATGCTCATGGATCCCCCAGGCATGATATCCACATCCTTGAAATTCCTCGTTTTGCTTAATGAACAGAGAGCACAGGAGGATTCAGATTGAGGCTTGCCGTGTTGGGGTATTTTGGGCATTTCCTGCAAGGAGTTTTCTAAGAAACCGGCGATCTCAGGAGGCCATGGGTCCCCCTTGCTGGCCGGGCAGGGAGCCTTGAAGGGCGTGTCGAGCCAGGCGTCGAGTATCTTCTTGCCCTCTTCGGGGGTGGTGTGCATTCCTCCAACGGCTATAACGTTCGAGTTATTGATCGACCTGCAGTTCTGGGCATCCTCCACGGAATCGCAGGTGACAGAATAGACGCCCGGGAATTTGTTGGCAAAGATGGAGACCCCGACACCCGTTCCGCAGGCCACGAGTCCCTTGATCTCTGCTTGGTTTTCATTGTGCTGGGCGTCGCTCACTCTTCTGCCGATTTCTTCGCCGACGCTGTAGTACTTGTCCGTGCCGAGATCTTGGACCTCGATACCCTTTGATCGGAGGTGTTCGACAAGGGAATCCTTGAGCGCGCAGCCGAAGTCGTCGGCTCCTGCGATGATCTTGAGAGGCTTCTTCGCGTCGGTGCTTCCCATTTTTCTGGACAGCTAAGGAGTGTATCAGAGCTTGGCAATGCAATGTCGATGAAGGGAATGAGGGTTCGTCTGCAATATAGAGGGAGAAGCTTCTGTTTCCAGGTGCATGCACCTGGACTTGGAATTGTGTCGCACCACGTGGTTTGGATATGTGGAATTTGTAATCTCTTGGTTACCACAAGTGAATGGCTTCTTCAGAACGGTTAAATTTTTAATTAGAGTTTTCTAAATGGATTTTGGTAGAAATAAAGTTCTATGTGCCCTATGCTCTTGAGGGGCTTTACTCTATGTGCCCGCACCGGATCATTTACCTATACGAAAAAATATTTTAATTGGAATTTTATATTAATATTTATATATAAATTGTAAAATTTGAATTATTGAATTTGTATAATTTTAATATTATTTTATTTTGAAGATTGTATTTTAGTGAATGGTTTTAGTAATTTAACTAATGGAAATAAAAACTATGAAATCAGAATTTGACCCATAACCTCTTATTTACATTTCACATCAATCAATCACTTAAATTATATAATAATTTTTTTACATAATTTAAAATAAATATTATTATTAATTTTTTTAAGTAAAAGAAACAATACTTTTGCAATTCATGTGAATCAAAAAGTACATATGTCCATCAATGAAAGTTCAATAATTTTCCACTCCACGACGTGTTGTTGAGCCTCCTCATGCTTAGCGGTTGCCCATGTCCTCGAATTATGTTGTGGGATGCATATGATAAAGAAGAGGAGAGGCATCTAATGGTAGGATTAACTATGAAGCCGATCCAAGTCCCTGCGATGGTCTAATGCATATCAATGGCATAGGGGAGCCAGTCGTCCTATCCGCAAAGAAAAACAAGTGAAACACGCAATCTTCACCTAGTAATGGACGATCCAAATAGCTTGTCAAACGATTGACAATTGCGACTCATTGATCTACTTGCCTATCATGGAAAGGATGGCCATTTAAACTCCACACCTACTCCCTTAAATGCACATCTGCCTGCCGACACTCTTAGGCGGTGCTGCCTACCTTCAATTTATGTTCATGGCATACCCATGCCCTTCGACATCAAAAAAGAACCTGTAAGTAGGGTTGCCCTGTTGCTTTTCCCTATTCATGTCTTATAATTTGAGGCCATTCTTAGCGGCGTATTCAACCAATTTATTGATGCACCTCTGCAAATCCGCATCTACTGGGGGGTAGAACCGAGGGAGGCAGAGGGTCCCATGGATTGAAGAAGGGCTGAGGAGGCAGGATATGGGGGCGAGAGGAGGAGGAGGAATGTGTTGTTGGGATGGGAGGTTGTCGTGGTAGTGGAGTCGTTGATGGTAAGAAGACAAGAATTGCTTTGATGGGTGATGGGGGAGGAATTGTTGGGGCGAAGGCAGTGGACCTCTATGTCATTATTCAATAGACATGTCATGCTTTCAAGGGTTTTTCTTCTTCCTTGACGTTGCTTCGTTACTCTTTCACAATTTCTACATCTATCATATTGATGGACATGGACATGAGGTTCGTATTGATGCTTTATTTGTTTTCAGGCCAGTGAGTGTACTATGCTTTGTTTATGGTTGTAATATATCCGGGTGAATGTCTGTATGATGTTTTCTTGACATTTGAATTAGTTTTAGTAATCGTACTTCTTAAAAGGGAAAAGGTATTCTCACATCATGTTATATTTTTGTGTTGTTTTAAGAGTTCTTGCAGTTAGGAGTTGCTGCAATTTCTTTTGATTTTTCTCTACCTACTATGGATGATCTGGCGAAGTAGGTGGCTGAAGTGCTCGATTACTTTGGGTAATCTTGGAATCCACTCATATCTATTTTATGCCATCTATTTTGTGTCGATAAGTTATAGAAAAATTGCGTTGTTGGGTTTTGCTAATTCTTTTTTCTTGATAATCTTGGAGGAGTTATATGCATGGGTGTGACTGCAGGGGCCTACATTCTCACACTTTTTGCAGTTAGTGAAATCCTAGATTGCTAACATGTATCTATCTCATACTTTTATTTATGGACTATGCGATTGGGCTATGTTGACTGTTATTTCTTCAATTTTTACTCGCTTATTGTTTCTTCTCATGCTTTTTATTTGTTTTCCGTTTGCACACACTTGCATTCTATGTATGGATCCTCATTCCCTGTTATGCAATTGAAATATAGAGAACGACTTCATGGGCTCATCCTCATCTCCCCACTTTGTCAAGCACCTTCTTGGACTGAGTGGTCTACAATAAGGTTTGCTTCCTACAAACCTTCTATTTTGTAGAGTATAGTGCTATATTGGATTCTAGTTTTCATATGCTTGTTATGTTAGAATTGTAGTCTCGTGTTGACCATCAGTTTGCAGGTGGTGATGAATTTGCTATAATTTTATGGCATGTGTGGAATTGTGAAATAAAGTTTACTTCAGCGATATTTTAGCCAGGTAATCTAAATAATCCATTGCTTTCTTTTCTTTTTCTAGTTGGCTTTCAACACTTTTTTCATTCTGATATTTATGTTTGGATTTCGTTTACACTATTGGAACCATGGTGGGTATGACAGGAATTGTGTTGCAATATACAAGGTTTGGAGTCTGACATTGTGAAGGCTTGTAGAAGGGTAAGCATCCTTTGTATTGAAATGTGCACTTAATGGAATCAGGGTTTAAAGTCTCTGATTCGGTGATTTTCATCTTATTTAGCCTTTATTGTGGATTTCTAAATTACGAGGGTTGTGCACATAGTTGTTGGATGAGAATCGAAGCAATATTGTTTAGTAATGTTATGCGCTTTATGCAAGTGATGAGTCAATAAGTCTTTCGATTTTGTGAAATAATACTTGATATGTTTCTCCATGTTCTCCCAACTCCCTGTAGAAGTAGATATTTATTCATATCCTCTGAACTCCCTTGTAGAAGTGGCTTGAGAGTTTTCTCTCAATTCGTTGATGGTTGGTATTTTCTGAAGGCAAGCACTCCCCTAAAAATAATGTATTGTTTTTTTTCATTTTTCTTCTAAGAAAACTGAAACCCTTTTTCCTTTGAGGAAAATCATCTACATTTCCAAAAATGAAAATAAAAACAAAAAATTATAACAAAACAACATCAAATAAGGACTTTGTTTGTCTGAATAAAACTAGTCAAAAATGTGTCCTTCCATCAAAAAAAATTTGAGACCAAGAGTTACCCATCCTGTCCATCACACCCTTGTATACAAACTATTTGCGACTTGGTTATGTTCCCTCATCACATGCTAGCAGGAGCAAGACTAAAAGTGAGCCTCTAGGTCCAAAACTGATTGAAATGCTTCATGCAAATCCATTCTTCATGTTCCATCGTGCCCACATATGTCGAAATATGAGTCACCAAATATCTAAAGGTCCCATGTATCCATTTATAAAGCCAAAGCCACAAGCCTTGTTGGAGCTTCTCTCCAACACACATTTGAAAGTAAATCGTTGTGATTCAGAAATGTGGAGTATTCCGCCAGCCCCAATTAAGAAAATTGGTACATATTTGTATTGCGGGGATAAATATAGCTTTTCTCGTACCAACCTTAGCAAGTAGCTTAACAACATGAGATCTATCTTTTGCAGTCAACATATTACAATCTTCTTAAGGAATTACTATATTGTTTTATTTCCATTTCCTTCTTGAAAGCATCCTAAGCTTTTACTCAAAGAAAGTATGGTAGGATACTAAAGGGGAATAATTATTGGTGTTCCAACAGTTTCCCTTCCCTCTTGTTGGAGGGGAATGATTGTATTATACCTAATCTAAAATGTCAATTGTACAAAAATATGCCTTATCTTTTTTTGCTCAATGGTGTCTACTATTGGTAAGATGCAAAGTGAAATCAGGTATTTACCTAGTGAAGGTTAACAAGAGAGAAATGAGACAATATGTGCTTGTTTCAATGTGTGAAATGATGATAAGACATGTGAATGCATCTTCAATTGCTTTTCGGAAATGTGAGATTTTTACACAATCTTCATCTGGATTAATGTTGTTAGTAGGAGATATGACCTGACTGAAGGGTTAAAGAAATTGCAGTGTAGGACACTCATATTTGTGGGAGAGAACTCCCCAATTCATTCAAAAGATCTTCACACGAGTGCCAAAATGGACAAAAAATTCAATGCATTGGTTGAGGTGAAAACATTTCATATTCTCAAAGCTAGTCTTTAAGATATTAAACTTGTTTGTAGAGGCCTCCTTGTAGTGCGTTCATGGATTCCTCTCTTGGAAAACTGACATCAATTGTTACCTCCCCTTCATCTCAATTAGACACAAAGGAGGGAATGTGACTAAATCTGGGCTTCCAAAACTAGCCCCATGATCATTTTACAAACTCATACAAGTAAAAATACATGTGTGCAGATGTGTATTTCAAATAAACACAGCGAAAATACAATCTGACACAAAGGAGGGAATGTGACTAAATATGGGCTTCCAAAACTAGCCCCATGATAATTTTACAAACTCATACAAGTAAAAATACATGCGTGCAAATGTGTATTTCAAATAAACACAGCGAAAATAAAATCTTCTACAGACATCTAACATGCATTTATCAGGACAATTTTAACATACATCAATTAAATACATTGCATATTGAAATACAAGAAAATACTTATCTTGAAATGAGTTGTCCTGAGTAACTGGCTATGCAACTGCAATGTTCCACCCAACCATAGGCCAACTGTACTCATCAATCTCTCAGCACAATTGCCACCCCCAAGATGGGAATGATTTCTACAAGGAAAATGGAACAACAACTAACACATAGCCAAGTATACATCACATCTCAGCCAAGCCAATCCACAATTGGGTTTATCAGGTTGTTAAGGCAGTATAAAGGAAGGAAATGCTAAGGTAGTGAGCTCAACCACAAAGCTATTGGTACCTCCACAAGATTTAGCTAGCTTGGCACCCACAATACCTACACACCCAACACAAGGAACTATTCCCTTCACTGTTCCATATTCCCTCAGGCCATACCTTCCCTTCTAGTGCTCTTCGGGGTGTGCATAGAAAAGTAGCCAAAGTCCCTATCATCTTTGGGAGGTTACACTCTTTACTAGGTTTATCAAGCCAATTCTAAATCCTCCTCTACTCTTGGTTGCTTACAAACACAAGTTCATGCCAAAACAAGGGATCCATCTAACAGCAAGGCACAAATGTTGGGCATAGAAAAATGATTTCAACTGTGGGATGCCCAAAACAAGATTCCCATGAGTTTTTCCAAATCATGGCACACAAAAAACGACCTTTGATATGGGAAAACAACAGCTGGGAGCTACCAATCGAATCCCCAACATGTATATGGGCAATCAAATGGCAAAAATGGCCTCTGTGGACCCCCAAATCGAATTTCTCTTCCTCCCAGTTATTCTGCAACACCAAAAACGTGGTTCCCAACTAGAAAATGAAGGAAAACTCAGGAAAAATGTGAGAGAAAACACCTAGCAATCCTAGAACTCGTGACAGAGCCAAACTCATGGATGAATGATGGGTTGAGGAGCAAATTCATGGGTCTTTTCTTGCCCAGGAATCCAAACACAATTTTCCCAAAAATGGTGGCTTTCCCATACACGAAACTGGACAACCATACCTTCCATTTCCCCAAACAATAACTATCTCAACCAGCTCTTGGAATAAATAAATGATTGGGTGCAAAAGTCAAGATGGCCATTTGATGGTTCATGGGTTCTCTCATTGACACTATTGGCTTCAAGGGTTTTAATGTTTCCCTCCCTATTCCTGGTAAAATTCATACCCCCATACTCTTGTTGCATTGCATAGTTAGTTGTGGGTATTTCTATTAAAACACATATTTACATGATATTTGTAATTTCCATTGTGCCATCATAGCACACGATCCACACACATAGATTTTTAATTGTTGATACGAGAACAATAAATCGATGGTGCCTTGGCCTTGAGCTCCTCACCATGATTTTATAACGATATTACATCATTTACATGATTTAATTGAATACTTTACGAGGGTCAAACTGGGGGTATTACATCGACATGGCTGACATAATTATTATTAATGCATGACAGGTCCATGCATGTGGATCACTTGTGACAGAGGAATGACCTCATGCAATGTTAATCCCAATGGAATATTTTATGATGGAATATGGATTTTACAAGCCTCCCCAGTTATTGTCCAGCTATGGGTCTATCCCCAGTGCAACCAGTACTTTAAGTCCATCTTGCATCTCAGCTGAATTGCTCTCTCCTGAAAGTTTGGGCTTGAAGCTAAAACTGATCAAAACACGTGTGGCTATTGATGATTAAGGTGGATGCATTTTTCCCCGTCAACATATTCCATCTAGTGGAATTGAATATGAAACAATTAGACTTGGTGGTGCTTTATTATTGTTTTATCCGTTATGGGATTTCACAATTGGTGAATAAGGAAGTCATGCTAGTCTTGGATATGGGATTAAGTTACACCACTCTTCAATGAGGCATCCTAGATGCCGACATATTATGACCAATGAAACTATCTAGACTCCATGGAAGCAGTCATGGGTGATCGAGGCATAGTATTTAATTATGAGGTTTGCTTCTGAGCTTTCAGAATTCTTACTAATCGGCAAGCAACATTGAGGAGTAAAGAGTCCAGGATATTCATAGCATTCGATGTGGCAATTTCTATCTGTAGATAAATTTGAGGGATTTTTGTATCCTTTACATGTACAATACGACATTCTTTTATTGCACCCCGAGGTGCAATTGCACCTAGGGGTGCAATAAAAGAATGTTGTATTGCAAGTGAAGCAAGGGAATGTAGTAGGTGCATCCAAAGAACACATATAAATGAGAATCACAATTTGAAGTGTTCTTACATACTAAATCTGTTTTACCCTAAAATAACATCTTAAATATACTTACAAGAAATGTAGTACTTGCATCCAAAGAACACATATAAAACGAGAATCACAATTTGAAGTGTTCTTACATACTAAATCAGTTTTACCCTAAAATATACTTAGGGAATAAGATTTATCATGAATATCATTCTTCAATTATAGATTTCAACAAGACAAAAACCTTTGCATTTCAAAATGATTACTATTTCATTTTTAAAAATTAAAAATTAAAAATGGTTAAGGTCCTCCCGTTACTTGAGTATTTCTACTCTACCTTGTTGGTCTTGGTCAGGATTTGGGAGATCCATTGGATTCATAAACATTCCTTTTATTTTTTTAAATTGGTTAAGGTCCTTTCTCTTTACTTAAGTATTTCTACTCTACCTTCTCTCTTTACTTGAGGTAAAGCCTTGATCTAGGGTTCACATGGCCATTTTCATGTGCGCCACTTCCCAAAAGGTGGAACAAAGATTCATGGATTCACCCTAGGACATGATAGGTGGAGGCAACACCAATTGCATCCCCTCCCACTTATGAATTCCTTATTTGCCTTTACGACTCAGCAATATGCCTCACATACTCATATATTTCCTAGGAGTGTTGTTTCTACTCTGAACCTCGAGTCATGTTAGAGTCTTATCTCTTCTTGGTTCCATGAAACCATCGTTACCCATTTTGATTGCCTCCTTGTTTAGTTTTCTCTCGACATGGAAGGAAGAGTTTGAAGTAAATTTCTTAGCCAAGGAAATAACCCTATGAATTATTGTAGAAACTATTTGTTCATTGATCGCATTACCTTTCAAAAAGGATCGAATGATTAGGTTGAAACCTTAATAATGGTTGCATCTTGTATGTCTTAATCCAAGAGCACCTTAATCCCTTTTAAGAGTTGCAAAGGATCATGGTTCATTGTTGGATGCAATGCTTAAACCCCAAGCTATATGGAGGACATTTTTCCTTTGGGATCAAAGAGACTTCCCAAACACCTATCACCCCCACTCCATTTAATCACATCAACTAAAGAGCTTTATATAAAAAAAATTAAATAAAATTAATTAAATTTGATAGCTATGAATTGGTGAATCCATGAAAACATATCCCACTTTTTAATGAAATGTGGTGATGAAAACTTAATATTTTAGGCATTTTTTAAATTGAAGTATGCAATGAATTTGAGAAACCAAAAATGAACGGTAGATGTGTTATATCATTGACTTAAATTAGAGATCAAAAGATGTGTTTCCTCTTGAAATCTAATAAACCTATTGAACCTCAACCAAATAATAGCTAGTTAGAAAACGAAACGATGACACAATTTGTCAAATAATTATCCTAATAAGAATCCAAAATTTGATTGGGTCTTTTAATTATTTTCTTATGAGACACATAAGATGAAATAGACTAAATATTCAACCAACTTAAATTTAAATATGGTGGAAATGAATGTACAAACTTATTATGGAAATGAATGAATGTTTAAGATGGATGTATGCTAGTTTTCTTTGTTTTATGTTATAAAAGGATGTGAATTTTTATAATTACTTTATATTTTATATTTTAGTAACTTATGAGCCAACCTAAATTTTGTGTTTTTATCATAATATTTAAAAATTAGTTTTAATAAGTAAAATTATGATTTATAAAATATTTGTAACATTACAATTTTTTTTATTAATGATTTTGTAGTCATTTTTGCTTTTAAACTTTACAAAAAGATAAAATTTAATATTGATAATTTGACTTTCTTTTTAAGCTGAGAGAATTTCTATTTTATGATTACTATTCATATCAAAAGCAATGATAAATAATTAACTTTTACTCAATCATATTCCTCTTAAATAAATAAAATATATCAATTAAAACGTTATTTCAGTGAAATCAATAAGTACAAAGCCATAACCGATTTGTTTGGAAAAAATAGTTCATGTCCAGAGCACCTTACATCTACCATGAATGCAAAACATGCAAAAATCTCTGGAAAATAACCTTGAGTCAAAAACATAACAACCCAATAAAAAATGATCAATCTAGATCACCTCCTGAAAGAACTTCATGGAACCAGAATGTGTGGGATAACCCTCTAACCATTCTTCCCAAATTAAGCAACCTTCCTCACCATCAAAAACTTCCTTTAACAAAGCATCTACCACATCATTATTTGTTAAAATTTAATTTAATTTTTAATAATAACTTCCAATTAAATTTCAAAAAAATAAATTAACAACAATAATAATAACTATAATTTAATAAATATATAATTTTATTTCTTAAAAAAAATTTAAAGTAACTTTTTTTATTATATCAAAAAATTAATTAAATTATAACTCCATAATTAATTAATATGAATATCCACTTTTATAAAAAGATATATATTTAACATTTAAAATTTTCTGGAATATTAAAACAAGACTTTGTTATTAAAATATTGTGATACAAAATAGATAATTAAATACGATTTTTCTCAAATGTAAAAACAAGACTTTGTCATTAACATGTTATGATACAAAATAAATAATTACATACGGTTCTTCCGCAATCCCAAAGAAAGTCAATACATTGCCTTTTTAAATTTATCTTTGAACGTTTTTTAATGTTATCATCTTCCCAAATTAAACCTTCCCACCAAGCAGCTGGGGAGGTGCGCATCTCCCTCAAATTAGGGAGCTATGTTGGTTCCTTTGGTACTCTCTTCGATGACAAGCAATGAAGATTTGCAAGAATCAGAGTTTGGGCATGAATCCTTCATTGTACATACAATACATGCAGTTAAAGTATTTACATAAAAAATGAACAGAAACATTCTATGGAAAAACATTGTTTAATGATTTATGCAAATACTAATAAATACTTGTGATACTTGGTCACAAAAAATGACAGTCTCGTTATTAAATCCAATTTTGTCCAAAGTGAATTCTTTGCACCTGGATAAACATTAGACACATCAGGGATGTTTATGCACTTCAAATATCCTAAAACATACAAACATATTCAAAAATTTAAAATAAAATTGGTATGAATTCCATATCTAATACTATTATAGTAGAATTTGGTATAATTCAAATATAATAGCACTTACTCACAAAGAATACATGTCCCATTGATGTCCATTGCTGCTTTGACCTCCCGCTCACAAAGTCTAGACGACCTTCCCTTGGTTCAACCCTTTGAACCTTTATGCCCAGCATTTGCCTATATCTGCAAAGAACTATTGTCAAGTTGCAATGGTGTTAATCTATGATAATATATATGGTTCTACACAAAGAAATGCTTTGAATGGCGGTGGCCCAAAATGTGAACCAAGAGGACAAAGGAATCTGAATGAAGATTTGAGCATAGAATGTTATATGATGTTCTGGGAATGGAAGACTCCCATTCTTTTCTTGCTAGGTCCTGGCAATTCAAAATGAAATCTACAAAGGATGTGAAGGCCAATACTTTTAGCAGTGGATGTACAATAGTCCAATTGCTCAAGGACTGCGGCTTGAGTGAAGGTCAGATTCGAACCGTGGTCGCTACCAATCCGCGTTTGATTGATCTCGATGCGGAAAACAATCTCAAGCCTAAGATCGCCTTCCTTCGAACACTCATGCAAAAGGAAGAACTAAGGAAAATCATTGCGGCGTAGGCAAGGATTATGAACATGAATTTGGATCCCACCATGAAAACTATAGTGTCACTTTTACAGGCAATGCGGCCTCGAAGGCAAAGCCTTATCTGAGATAAGTACAGCCTGCATCGCCTAAAGATTTTGGATTGAAGGATCAAGATTGTGGATTGAAGGATATGATGGGAGCAGGTGAGGTGCAAGTGCCACATTCAATTTGCAGGTGCAACATTCAAGTGCCAATCGACGAAACATATTTTTTCAATCGTTGGACCTGTAATCCAACGGTTGACATTAACTAATAAGGTAAAATTGGGGAGTCTACTCCCACTTGTAAAACGCTTTACGACGTAAATATTATTAATTTTTTTAATTTTTTTTCAATGAGAAAAAAAACAATACTTTTGTTATTCATGTGAATAAAAAAGTACATATGTCCATCAATAACAGTCCAATAGATATGATTGTAATATAACTAGACTTGTTCAGAAAAAGTTCAAATAACAACCCAATAACCACCTCCAAACTAGGGACAAAAGCTCAAAGCTAAAGTAGGCAAAGTCCACCAAGATCTCCAAGAAACAAAACCAATCAACACATAAGTTCTGCAAATTAAATAAAAAAAGGAGTAGAACCCTCAAGTTCCAATTTGTCTTGAATGTATTCTTCCCATATGAGAATACCCTCCTTCAACGTTAATGCATCTTTGGATAAGAAGTCCGCAATACTATTTTGTTCCCTGTAAATATGGGAGATCTCCCAATCATGAAAGCATCCCAGCAACTGCCTAGTACGCATACCCCAATGAAGAAGAGCAATATATTGAAGTTTATAAGTATCATGTGTCCATTTAACAATAATCAGAGAGTCACCAAAGATATTAAGAGAATCTATACCCATCAAAAACAATGAATCTGATCAAGCTCCACAAGGTAAGAAGCTCCACTTTCGTGTTTGTACCTAGGCTACAATTGAGCTTAAGTTTGAAATAATGTTCATTGTTGATTTTTAATTTAATTATATTACTTGTACAATCTAGAATAAATATTAACTTTTTAATTGATTGAATTTTGCCTCTAGTTTTTTTTAATTTTTAAAGTAAAATAAAAATAAAAAATTATTTTTCAAATGAGATAAAAATAAAATATCAATTATAAAATAAAATAAAAAGTATATTATAATCTCATTCATCAAGATTTTCATTTTTTTGTTATATTTTTCATTTTGGATGTTAACTTTTTCTTAATTTTCGAAGAAAAAAAATCTTAAATAATAAAAAACAATTTTAAATTTTACTCTTAAACCTCACCACCAACTACTTGTAAAAAACAAATATATATAATATTAAATAATAATAATAAACATACTAACACAATTAATAAATAATTAATTAAACTCAAAGGACGTGTCTCTATATCTAAAAGACATGGTGGGCTTATATTTAAGTCCAAATATTATAATAATTATCATCATCTCGAATATTAATATATATTTTTCTTTTATCCAATCATGGATTATTTTTATTATTGGTTTGGATATTTTTTTGTGAACCGAACTAGTTCACTGCATTTAGTATTAGAGTCGGCTTGATCCGGCTTGCCATCCTTTCAGAGCTTCTTTGAATCAGGGCTTTGATCTCAACACCATCAACTCTCTCCATTCCATCCCCTACTCCTCATACGCAGTGATCCTCATATGCAACCCTCCCCTCCTGCTACACATTCCTCCCTTCATTGTCCTCTCACTCCCTTTCTCTGCACGGTCCTCCAAAAATCACTCACACATTTATCTATGCTCCATTGCATAGCCTTTCCCCACACTCCCTCTCACTACTCCTCTATGTCCATAGCCTTTCCCCACACTCCCTCTCACTACTCCTCTATGTCCATCCCAATCCCCCACTCCACACCCCTTCAATCTTCCATGGCCATAACTTGTCTTATCCTCCTCTTGCCCACTGCGCCTTCCCATTTCCCTACTCCAACCCCTGCACCCTACTCCATACGTCTCCCCCTCCATTCACACCTCCCAACGATGTGCACCCTTGCAATACCTCACCTCCAACTAGACTCCACCTACACACTACATAACGTCAACACTCTGGCACGCACTCTGCTCTCCATACCCCCGCGACGCTCCTTTATTACTAGCGCTCCAATTTCCCGCCACCACTTTATGCATACTTTATCGCACTTCATTCTCTCTCCTCTTATTCCCACATCTCCACCACTGTTGCGCCTTTCATCTACCTTCACGCGCTCCCTCCCACATCCTTCCTACACTGACTGTCCCTCCCTGTCCACAACACGCCATTGCACCTACCCTTCAATGTCTCCCCATCCTCCACACACCCCTCTTCACATCTCCACGCCCTATGCACTCCCTCCCACCACCTGGGCTAACTCCCCCACACTTGTAAACTCGTCCACCTCCAAAAGCCATCACTATTAAGGTTTGAAACCCTAACCTTCCATTACACGCCTCCATTCCAAAAAAGTTATAATAATAATAATAATAATAATAATATTCATTATTATATTAAAAAAAACCACAATCCCTTTCTCTTTCAAAAAAAATATTATAAATAATATTGTTATTCTTATTAATAATTATTATTATTTTAATATTTTAAAACCTAATTCTAATCCTATCACCAAAAGATAGTATTATAATATATTATTATTATATGAATTTCTCAAAAAAAACCTACCATTTCTTTAATACCTTATCCTCAATCTTATTATTATTAAATTTTTAATAATAGTAATAATTATTATAATTATTTAATAATATAATTTTACAATTATTAATTATAAAAGGGGAAAAGAAAAAAAAAGGTCAATGGAAGATTTTTTTACAAAAAGAACCACATTGGGGTTCTTGCACTTTGTGTCAATTTATCGTCGAAGAAGTGACGTAAAGAATAGAAGACGAAGACATGAACCATAGAGTATAGTCCACATTTACAAATACAAAATTTGGAAGATGAACTAGTTCATTTTCGAAAAGAGAATAGGAAATTGCAAATGAAAATTGGCTTACAAAAAATTAAAATGGAACTAAAAGAAAATGTTACTTTTGACCATTTTTTTTATGGAAGAGTTGTTCACACAAATTAAGGAATCAAAGGATGAAAATCGACTCAATCGGAGGAAATTTGATAGGAACAGGTTGAAGTAGAAATAACTCAATTGAACAAGCTCTTTATCGACAAGGATAAAGTAATTATGCAATATACCAAAATAAATTAGAGTGTCAAGATTAAGAGTTGTACCAGCTTCAACAACAAATTAAAGATCTACAACAAAAAAACAATGACCTAAAAAATGCTCACAAATCAGAGGTTGCGAAAACCAATAAATCGATACCGAACAACAACGATGAGATCATCTGATTCAAAAACCATAATAAAATTCTAGTCACAAAAATCAGGAAATTTAAGAATAGTCGAAAGACAGAACAAGCTAATGAAGAAATCAAAGGGAAAATGTTAGAAAATGAAGAAGAGAATTGCCACCTTCGAAATCATAATCAAGATCTGATGGAACAAGTTAAGAAGTTAAATGACGATGAGAAGTTGTAAGAAGAAACATATAAGAAGCTTAAGAATGATAACAAGTTGTTGGAAAACAAGTTAGAGCAGATCCAAAAAGAGGCATCAAAACCCTCAGAAGTAAAAATCCAAGTTGTGGAAAAAGACACAATTACAGATCCAATCCACATCACAGCTCAAGAAGAGGCCAATCCAGCTAAAGAAATCATATACTGAAATTAAACCAAGAAGACACTACAAGCATGATAAGGGAAAATAACATTATAAAAAATCCTTATCGACATCCAAATCATAAAAGCATATATCTTAAAAAATCAGAGTATCAATATCGCAAAATGACGAAAAATATTGTTACCCTCGCAAATAAACCTCATGATAATAGTTCATCCGAGAAATGCAACATGCCGCAAAGAATCGAATTAGGATGGACCAATCTGTTCACGTTTCAAAAATTTATTCAGCACTCAGAGATTCATATCGTCTCATATCATCCACTACAACAGAATATAAAATGATACAACAACATTACAAGCAAAAGGCACAAAGCTTCTTCTTCCATGGACTTGGAGAACAAAGCATTTTTAAAAAGAAAAACAATATAATAAACAAATATATATAAATTAAATAATAATAATAAACATACTTAACACATAAATAATAAATAAATAATTGAATTTAAAGAACGTGTCTCTATATGTAAAGACACGATGGCTTATACTTAAATCCACATATTACAATCATTACCATCATTACCATCATTTCGAATATTAATATATATTTTCTTTTATTCAATCATGGATTATTTTTATTATTGGATTGGATAATTTTATTGTGAATCGAATTGATTCACTGCACTACCTTTATAAATTACTTCTAAAAACTTAATAAATTATTAGTTTTTGTAATTGTAATGAAATGAGAGTTAAAAGTAAGCAGCACATCGTTCAATGACCTCATTCACAAAGTTAAATTCTTTAAATTCTTCTGTATGGACATACAAGTAATTAGACTTTGTATGGACAAACAAGTAATTAGACTTTGGTGTAAGTTTTTGATGAAGATAGTGACAATGGGTTCGTTTTATCGAAAATAGTGATGTGTTAAGTTAATCACTCACATTTGATTTCTCTAAAGGTAGGAGTAAGTGGGCTTAATTCATTCAATTTCCTCTAAAAATTAATAAAAAATTAAAACTAAATCCAACATCATATCAAGAGTAGGAGATTGAAAGTTAAGGATGAGTTCGAGGTGAATGCATCGGTATGTTAGTTCTCCAATGAAAAATATAACTTACTATTAATAATGCGAAATAGTAAATGTTCCACATGTCATGAAATTAAACAGTCTCATTGTTCAGCATAAGTAGCATATGAAAATTACATCCCCGGGCACAAGTTATACCTGTCCCATAAAAACATAAAATATTAAGTGTCATATCTGTCATAATGATCATAGGTAACGACATAAACTTAGTGCAAATATAACTGCACAAAGACGAGTCCACCACCAGTCACAAAGGGGCACATCCCAAGTGCCACAAACCATCGAAATAAGACATCAAAAACTGTCATCAGTGCAGGAGCAAATGACCAATAGATATATAACCCATAATGGAAATAGTGCCGCAAAAAAAAGTCCAGATCAACAAGATGTTGATGAAGATACCTTATAAACATGCATAAAAGTATGTCAAGGAAAATAATATATAAACTGCCAGCATAAACATAAACCACCAAAATATGATAACCGCGCCAAAAAGTCAAGACCAATGCATGTCAACAGTGCCACAAGAAAAAAAGAGGTCCCCATGCCACTCCTCCCACCGAATAATGCCCACCGGAGATGATAAGGCCACCTTAGAGAGCATATCAACCTCCAAGTTAACCTCATGGAATATATGACTGAAGTGAGTATGATCAAAAGCCTGGATAAGCTCCCTTACCGACACCAACCAAAAATTGAGAAGCAATACCTTGAGTGAAGAATTACCCAAGGCCCAGGAAATGATAGATAAGGAGTCTCCAAAAATCACAAGAGACATAATCTGCCTAAATCGAGCAAAAAACAGGAGAAGCCAAAGAGCACACAACTCACTACGTGTGTTGGATCCAGGCCCGAGATTAAGCCATATACGATAATAACAATCCGTAGACAGATGAAGCATTGCACCAGCACCACACACACCCGGACAACCAGCCGCAGCCCCATCAAAAAAACCACAGAGATATACAAAGACCGAGGGGTCAAACGACGTCCAGGATTCACCTGGTAATCGTTTGGACGATCCCCAACATTAGCAGATAGGTTTATATATTCCTTAAAGGCAACATCGATATGTTAGTTCACTCGTAACATTTAATTTCCTCCAAGATCTTTAATTTTATTAAAGGAATGATTCAATTTTTTACCAAAAATATGAAGAAACAGAATTCATTGATTATAACATAAAACAAAAACAAAAAATCTTTATTAAAGGCATGATTCAATATTTTTATAAAAAATATGAAGAAACATATTCATTAATTAAAACAAAAAATAGAAGATAAGAGTAATTTTTTGGATGATAATATTAGATTATCTATTTTTCATTCATCAATCATAATATATTGGAAATTTTTAAATGAATAATATGAAATGTTATGATGACATTAAATCAAGTTAAAAAACAAATAATGCATGAAATGGGACCAATTTTGATTTTTTTTTCAAAAAGAAAAAAATTAATAATTTGATGTTAAGAGGAATCAAAGTTATTAATACATAATTTTGAGGATTTATCAAAACATGGTCAATACTAATAGATTATGATACATCACATACTTAAGTTGAGTACATTTCCATATAACATATCCCAGTTAGATCAAGTTCTAATAGATCAAATACAAAACATATCAGCCCATAAAAAGTTGACCATACTAATCTGCTAGGGAGAATTACATCAACAATCCAAAAAACGAAAATAAGCGGTCAGAAGATAAACCCTCAAACATACCAAAAAGGAATGGCAAGATTGTTTATCTAATAGGCCATGTAGCACTTTCTTTCCACTAACATGTTGTCCACATACTTTTCAAAAAGAGAAAAACCTTCTTCTATGCCCAATGCTCTTTTGGAGAGCTGGTCAGCAAGAGATTTGTTTTCCCTGTAAATATGAGAAAAGGAGATAGAAGGAAATCTGTAGATAAGGTCACGAGTCCTTTTGCACCAGTGATCTAGGACTGCCACCTGCAATATACCAGTGTTCTTTGCCCAGTCAATAACTATTTTTGAGTCTTCGAAAATATGTACAGAATTTAAATTTAGAGAGTATGCAAACTGTAGAAGGCCCCAAAGGGAAATGAGTCCTGCCCTGGTGTTGGTTCCCAGGCCATCCCCCATCTATATCATAAAAACATTATGTGCAAAGACTCTCAAAACCATTTCACATCCACACTAGTTATTTGTAGCTGCTCCATAAAAAAACCTAGTAGCACAATCATCAGGAAAAACAAGAATGGGAATTTGTCTAGGAGTTTTCATGACCAGAGGCTTAAAATATTCCTTGTAAAGACCAACTATTTTTATACTGGTAATCATATACTATGAGGGAGATTCCTAAAAAATGCACGATTTCCTTGTCCTCCAAATGCCCCAGCATACAAAAGAGGTAGGGCCTTATGGAGAGGGTTATGAATAACCCACAACCTGAGACTAGCTTCAAAGGATTCTTTCCTCTAAGTAGCAGCTAAATTTAGTGTAGACAAAACTTCATCCCAGACCGAACAAGCAAATTTTCAACCTACAAACATGTGATAGAGGTCTTCAGAACTACTGTTACATAAGCAACACAAGTTGGGCCCATAAAAAACTTCGGCTAATAGATTGTCCCGGGTTAATATCTTGTTTTCTAGACACAACCACATGAAGCATTTGATTTTTAGTGGCATATGCCAATGCCACAGGGTTTTATACTACCATTTACTCGAGGGGGGGGGGTCCACCAGAGCAAAGGAAATTGCCTCATAAGCACTTTTAGCAGTGATCTGGCCACTAGCTTTATTCCCTTCCCAAAACAAAGTATCTAAGTCCTCATTAAGTCTTATGCCTAAATGATTAAGCCGGAAACAAACAAGTTCCATTCTTCATCCAGTGTACCTGTCAAGCCCAGCTCAACTGTAGACAACCAATAAGAAGAGTCAAAAGTCTCCATATTCATCACCTAAGCCAGTGTATGAAACCCATTAACATTTAACTAGTTACAAAGAAGCTTAGATAAAACATAAAAGTCATTCCCACCAACAATAGGATCCACCCCAATCTGAATCAGTTTGCCATCTCCAACCCTCAAAGACAACATAGAACCCATCCAATGGTATACTTTCATAAAACCCCTCCAGAAATTAGAAACTTGAGAAGAAGTTTTTTTTGGGTTTCTGATCCACCAAACTAAAGGAAGCCTCTCCAAGTATTTGGCACAGATGATATCCTTACAGATTCCATCATTGAATAAGCTCCTCCACAGGCTTTTAAGGCTAAGAGCCTCACTAAACCACACTAGGTTCTTAATTCCCCATCCTCCCATGGATTTTGGCAAAGATATTTTGCTCCAACTAATCAAATGAAACTTAGACCTGTTACCACCTCCTGCCCATAAAAAAATGCATCATCTTTTTTCAAATACCATGAAGGATAGAAACAAGAATATGTGCAAGTGACATCCAATAAACATATATACTCTCCAAAATTGCTTTCACAAGAATGAGTCTACCTCCAAGGGACAACCATCTATACGCCCAACATTTTATTCTTTTTCTCCACTTTCTTGAGAAGCCATAGCTAGTTGGCTTTGCCACAGTGGTCAGGCTTTAAGAATTAGCCCAGATACTTAAATCCACTCTCAAGGGGACTCCAATTGTAGGTGAATAAAAGTTTGACCCAAGACATAACAGAGGGATCAATAGCTTTATGATAGAAACAAGATTTTTGAGGACTGATCTCTGTACCTGAGGCCTCACAGAATAAAATAATTAGGTCATAGAAAGCAATCCATTCATCCACTGTTCCATTGCCAAATAACAACACATCATCCACGAACAACAAATGTTTGATAGAGTGGATTGTAGTCACTTTAACCCCATTCAAGGACTTCTCCTGCTTAGTATGTTCAATCAGTCTACTAAATCCCTCCACAACCAACAAAATCAAAAGAGGGCTAAGAGGACAACCTTGTCCAAGGCCCCTCAAATTCTTTAAAAAATTGGATGGGGATCCATTAACTAAGACATACAAGTTTGCAAAAGAAACATAGGACGTAATCCAGTCAACTACCATAAGAGGTAGTCCAATTTGAAATAGCATAAGTCTAAAAAAAACCTCAATCCACCCTATGATATGCTTTGTTAAGATCCATTTTTAACACCATAGCAGTCAGCCTCTTAGATTTAATGGAATGCAAACTTTCCTGAGATACCCCAATGGAATCCACGATCTGCCTCTTGCTTAAGAAGCCAAATTGTTCTTTAGATATACACTCTGCCAGCTTTGGCTTAGAAATGATTTTATAGACAGGATTACACAGAGCAATCGGTCTGAATTCGTCAAAGGTAGAAGGATTTTATTTTTTTGGAATCAAATCCAGAAAATTTTGAGTTTAGAGATACAAAGATGTACCCAAATATCCTTGCTGCTTCAACCACATTTAACAAGTCCTGATCCATAAACTCAAAGAAGTAAGCAAAGAGTTCTACAGTCCAGCCATCGGGCTCAGGAATTTTTGCTCGAGCAAATTTTTTTATGGTGGATTCCACTTCATCCAAAGTTACGGCTCTGCCAACGTGGGCCCCTTCTTCTTCTAAAAAAAAAATCAGGGGAAGTGTTGTAACACCTTAAGTTGAGCATCAATCTTTGTTAGCTTAGATCCCCGAAAACATTTGAGAAGTGATCAACAACAACATGTTCTAGATCCTTTTGAGAGCATATGGAATTCCCTTCAGGATCTTTAAGACACCAAATAGAGTTAGAATTGCTCCTTTGACTAGCATACTTAGGAAAGAATTTAGAATTACAATCCCCTTGTTGGATCCATTTGGCTCTACTTTTGAGCCTCCAAGTTTCAACTTGAATACTTAATAATTTAACTTTCCTAGCTTCCAACTCAATCAATTGATTCTTGGAAACTCTGGAAAGTATTCCATAAAGGTGTTGAGAAAAGATGTTCAAAATTTAATCCTCTAACATAGACAATTCCTTCGATTGCTTAAGCTTTTTGTTTTTCTCCCATTCGCTAACCACCACCTGTTGTTTTATAAATTTGTTGGTCAAGTATTTCATAGTAGACTCCTCATGACCCAAGGAGGAGGACGACCAAAAATCATTAACTAGCGAGATAAACTCAGGATCCTCAAGCCAAACATGGTTAAACTTAAAGGGGTACTTATGAACATATTTTTCCACATCAAGTTGAAGGCAAATCAGATGATGATATGAAATACTAGATTTGGAGATCTAGGATCTAAAGTGACCAACTGATTTTGAAAGGGTCTCAGAGATAAGGAACCTATCCAACCTCTTGGATACCCCAACCTTTCCAACCCTTCCCTTCAACTAGGTTGTGACTCTAAAAAACATGAGAGAAATGATCAACAAGAGAATCCATACGAGGGGCATCTCGCAAGACTTCACAAGCAGATAGGGTAAGGTTTAAATCCCCAACAAAGATCAAGAACCCCTCATTTAATAAACCACTATCCACAACATGCCTCCAAAAACCTTCTTTGCCACGATAAGGGGCATAACAGTTCACCACTGTCATCTCATGGTTGAACCCCCTAATCTTACCCTACAGAAGAATGCCTGCAGTAGAGTGAAAAAGTTTGAAATCAACATATGACGGATTCCATATGGCCAAAAGTCCACTAGACTTCCCTAATGCATCTTGGGCACAACACTCCCATCCAGGGAATATTTTAAGAAAAAATTCCACAGCCTTAGAGTTGCAACACATAATTTCATGGATCAATAAAATATCCACCTTGTTGACATGGAAGAACCATTTCAGGGATAGTAGCTTGGACCTCCCCCCAAGTCCTTTGACGTTACAATACATGATTAACATTAATCCACTTGTGAGGGGGTCTTCGTGGCTCTAAGGACCCCATATGGACCATCATGAGAAGGTAAAGAAACACAGTTTAAGTAACTATCCAGTCTAGTCGATAAAGGCACATAGACAGGAGATGACTCCCTACCAGTGGTCTGAGCAGCCTTATTGGTATCCTTAGGGTTCCTCTTTCATCGTATAGTGACATTTGCACAATGAATAGAAGTAGGAAGAACCACATCAATACGTGAAGGTTTATCAGAAAAAACCTATAAGGGAGGGGTTTTTTCAGGACCTCCTTATAGGAGGGCCCTAATGTTTTCAGAACACCATGATTGAGACTATAATCGTCAATGGGAGAACCGTAGACCATTCTTGCAGACTAGGAAACTCCATAGATGGTTGACCTCCCACAACATAATTACAAGGAGAGGAAATGGGAGCCACCAAGAATTTTTCTCGACCATCACATTTAGGCATTGATAAAAACTGGGTGTTGCACTGAAGAAACCCCCATCCTTTGACTAGGAATAATTGAATCATTTAGACCAATAGTATCCTGACAATCCCTAATTCCCCGACCGGGAAGGGACACCGCAGGAATAGGAAGTCAAGGGGAGAGAAAGAATCCACCGCAACTAGATCAATGATGACAGGGGATAGCTTAGTGCTAGAAATGAAGGACCCCCCTCACAAACCCCCACATCCTTTCAAAACAACATTCTAACTTGATCATCATTCAAAGAATTGAAGAAATTAGGGCAAGAAGATTTCAACTTACTGATGAGGGACAACTCCACCACATCAGTACATTCCAGCTCTACAGTTGAACGACAAATATGGTTCAATGAGTTAGAGGGCCCGAATCCATCTTGCAATTCACCAATAGTTGGACCATCTAAATCCAAAGACCCACATTCATCATGACATTTTTCCAACCAAGGGCACTCCTTCTTCAAGTGTCCAATTTTGCAACATAAGAAACACTGAAATGGCACCTTGAGAAGGTTAATACATTGTAGGAACTCCAGCTCACCCCATGAAATCCAAAGCTCCGTCGGTAGCCCTGGAGAAGTGTCCACCTCGACCAGCATAGAGACCACCCGCTTATCAATATCATAGAAGACATGGTCTTCAATTTTAACGAGTCTCCCCACCAAGCACGCCACCATCTCAAAGATGGGTCGAATCCACAATTGTAATGGAAATCTTGGAAGCTACATCGACAAATTTCGTTTGGTCACTTTGTCCTTGATCAGGTTGAAAGCCACATGCCACCTATCCAACACCAAAGAGCCTTTACCAATGAGCCAAACCCACGACATAATTAGTTCTGCATGTTCCTCCGAGAGAAAATGAAAATACAACCAACCATTAACTAACATAGCCAACTTTGGGCCATAATCAACAAGAGGGGACCAATTTTCCCGAACCCATTCCACCAACTCCATCTTAGACATTAAAATAAATTTCAAACGACCCACCAACACCCTCTTAACCAGTCCCACAACTCGACCCTTATTTACATCCTTACCCAGAACCATATGAATCGGCTCTTCAAATGCCTTGAGGGACTTCTTTGCATGTCTAGCCCCAAGAGAGACTTCCTCTACCTGTATTAGCAACCTTATCACCTTTCTTACCATCCGCCGAAACAAAATCCTTCATTGCCAAAACCCCCTACTACGGGATATCCCCAACTTTAGTTGGAGAAATAGAACTAACCCTTGTCGCATTACTAGAGGGTACAACCTTATTCGAAACCCCCAAAATGAAAGAGGGCGAAAAAATCAATGTCACAACCGGAGCAGGCACACCAACACTGGTTCCATTCATAAACGACGATGCCTGAGTTGTAAGATTATTCGCCACATCAGAAGATAACCCAAGACCACCTGACCTGACACCAACTATTGAAGAAGAGTGACACCATGGCCTAGTGCCGAAAACAAGAGTAACTAGAACCCTACATCTGCCTCACATATCCATGTCAGAATAGAAGACACTTTCCTCTAGCTCATCCTCTGACCCAAAATAATACAACTCTTCCATGCACACTTGGCACATCCCACAGGAACAACTAGACAATGATCGACCATAGGCCTGCATAGCAAAAACTGCCGCTATTCCTCCATCTTGAAACTCTAACCCTCATGGCTCCCTATCAAGGTGGGCACTTAATAAATATTAGTTCAATTCAATGACCTTTTCATTAATGGTTCAAACCTTAACATCCTTGATATTATGGAATTATTATGAAACGAGAACCATTTTGATATTCTTATGATGGACCGTTAACAAAGTAAATGGAAAATGCAAATTGAATAAGGTAAAAGATTATTGGAAAAAGGTCTAAACACGAGATTATAAATTTGTTATGAACTTATTATATTTACAATATAATAATAGCTAGCATTTGCCCTTGGAGGGGCAAAGTGAACGCCGGTAGGAAAAGAGGAAAGGTAGAAGAAACAGAGATAGGGGTAAATCTATGCTCAAGTATCACGCTAATCAAAGATACAACATCTGACCTGTGCGGCAATAGAATCAAGCTCATCAAAGAACATGATACATGGTGCGGATTGTCGAGATTTGTCAAAAATCTCTTGTACATTAACCTAAGTTTCTCCAAGCCACATTATTAAGAATTTTAGGCCTTTTACACTGATGAAATCAGCTTGACACTCATTAGCAATGGCTTTTGCAAGTAGAGTCTTCCTACAACGAGGTGATCCATAAAACAACAGCCTACAAAACAACATTGAATCATTGGTGATTTACCGTTTGAAGGTTCCTCTTGACATTTTCCAAACATTGGGCACCTCAACAAACTATCGAACAATTCTTAGCATGTTGTTTTTTATACACTATTTACTATAAATAAACAAATAAATATAGAAAGACAACATTGCACATAGTGTTTATATACACAACTTAAACCTTCCAAACCTTCTAAGGGATGGGTAAATACTATTTGGCGGTTTGTTGCTCTAATCACAATAAAATAGACTCGAGTTTTTAGCTCATCCAAAGTAATGATCTCATGTGCAACGTGTTGGTTCGCTGGATGAGCTATGAATTTTGTTGCTGCTAATAACAGAGGCTGCATAATAGTTAAACATAAAATAAGCATATCATGCAAAAGATAGTTTCAAAATAAAACAGGAATTGACAAGGCCAAAAATTAGCTAATAAGATAAAGGCAAACCATCCTTGTCATTGCGTTTGAATGCCCTTTTAAGCTGGAAAATAATTATTCTCAAAAGCAGATTACCAACTTCTGGAAACTTTGTATTCACCACAGCAACCAAGGTAGTGAAAAACATCAGTAAATCCAGGTGATGCCATTTGGGATTTCATACATGACCTGCAACTCTCTTTTTTCGAATTGAAACAACGGGGGGATTTGCTTTTGGCAATTCTACAGTAGTGTTTCCTTCTCTTGCCCCTACTGTTCCATTTCTAGGAGTTTCATCATCCCTCCTCTGTTCATGGTTACGTCTATCAACCCTCGCATCTGGCTCCTTGTGTGAAAGGCTCGACCTTGATCTCCTGTAATTATCTGCAGTCAAAATGATTCGCTCATTTGCAGTGAAACGGTTGGCGACCTTTGTTGTTTTATACCGACGTTGGCGTCAATTTACTTTTGCCGAAAAATTTCGTCGTTAGCTGGTCGGTGTGTCTCGTTCAGATGATGCGAAACTGTTGGCGCAACTCGCACAACCGATGCGAAACTCTCGGCCCAGATTCGTCAAAATGATGTGAAAATTCACAAAACAACTATGACATGTTTCGTCGTAAAATCATGAGTTGTACTTAGTCGAAAACTCACCCTTTTCTCGAAACTCTTAGGCCAAAATCAAGATTACAAGACATTTGAAGGAACCACATAAGTTCTTTTTGTACATCATAATATAATTAAGAAAGTAACATTATCCATCACTCTGTTTTCCATGATAAAAACATACCTAAATCACACTAATTATTAAAACAACATTATACATCACTCTGTTTTACTTGATAAAAAAACATACCCTCAATAATCACAATATAGTCACAAAAACAACATTATCCATCACTCTGTTTTCCATGATAAAAAAACACCGTAAATAATCATAATACAATTATAAAAACAACATTGTATAAACCTGTGTGTTCTAACCCGGGATTAAAAAGCTTTGATAGATGTACTATCAACAACATACAATATACAATAGACAGTCATAAATCAGCCATATACCTATTGCAGTGTTTATGGCCACTTTGAGAATATTGAAATGCTAGAGTGAGTTCTGAGGCGGGTAAGGAAAAATGGGCAGAAAGCCCTGAAAACATGTGTCATTCCAAACATTCTTAAAAATTCATATGTTTTACAAAAATGCTCATATCTCAGTGTTTGTTATTGCATGCGGACAACGTGGAAGAGAGCTAAAAGCTTAGGGAGAAATATGCGTTGGTTTTCTTTGTGCATGGGCTAGAATTGTGTTTTATTCTGGCTAGCTTTTTTTGTTGGCTTGCCTCTGCGTTTTGGTTGAGCCAGATCGCATAAGGCTTCCATGGAAGCAATGTTGCTTCAGGCCAAGTAAGTACTTTAGTTTCTTAAACCCCGAGCTCTATCTTTTCATGCTTTCGATTACGTATTACATATCGTCTATTTGGAATTTGAATTATTCAAAGTTTGTTGAAGGTTTTCTTTTCTTTTCTATTTTCGGATCATCCATCTTGCGCCTTCAATGGAAACGCGTTGACTGATGCTATCAACAGGCATTCGACGGATACCCAATCGGACCATATTACTAACGAAAAGGCAACAATTGGGATCCAGATCGAACGAATTCAAAGGTATTAAAAATGAAAAATTGATTGCAGAAGATTGCAATGGCAGGTACATTTACATGTACAATTTGCCCTCTGAATTCAATGAATTTTTTTTGAGAGAATACGAGGAATTGAGCATGTGGATGAATATGTGTGTGAATCTTCATATGGCCAACTCAGGGTTTGGGAAACCATTATTAAAGTGGGGTATGTTCGGCGGCTCCAAGGCAAATTCTGAGGTTGCAGTATCATCAGGATAGTCTCCACATTGTGAATTGTTGAAATGCCAAAAAGGCATGAGCATCTGCAACGAGCCTGTGGAGGTCATAAGCACAGCTAATCAGTATTAAGACTTCTATCAATATGACGATGAATTCTAATGCAAATGTTCTAAAATGGCCAACGAATATATAAAAATGACTAAAACGTTGGAGATGCACTTACAGGATAATTAGTAGAATTCTCGTTCATCCATAGAAACATGGAATGAAAATGCCAAGGATCAGAAGCAAAGAGCTCACAGCTGGATAGTAGCATAACTATGAGGATTCTTGTAATTCCAGCAACGAGCTGAGGTTTCATGACTTGAGCTTCAATTGATCTTCAATGGCAACCTCTATCAATTTTGGAATCAGAAGCAGATTAATTGGAAACTCAAGCAAGCAAAATCAATGTGTAATGATGAAGGGCATCGGCGCCTGTTGAGGCCTGCGAAGGAAATAGAGAAGTACAACTCGGCCAGTACTGTGACCACGAACAATAACGAGTTCATGAAAAAAACGGTTAAAAAGGAAACGAAATTGATTCTGCTCTCATGTAACGCATTATTGTCTTCTGTACAGAAAACCTATGATTGCCATTTTATCGTTAATGAAAACCTGTGATTGGCATTTTATCGCTACAGTTATTTAGCTCCAAACCTGCATCTAAATTCAAATAATTGAAATTTCATAAAGTATATGAAGGAAATTTCAATTTTAAAACCATTTTCATCAATTGGAAACAAAAATTGCATAGTCTCAAGAAATCAGAACTTGGAAAGCCATATATACTGACAGATTGAACATTCTCTTTATTCATAATTCATGATGTACAAAAAGATTCCCTACAGCAGTTATAACTTCAACTGAAACAAAATTTCCTAAATTAGGTTGTACTTGCACTTATTGATATTTAGTGGTAGTCTTGTCAGTTAATCGCTAAGAAACTGAATCTTACCGTATGGACCGAGGACTTTATTTCACTTAACTTGAGGATATCTCTCAGATTCATTTGATATGTTGACTATACCATCTGCTACTTCTTGCCTGTAATGCACATAAAATTGCTATTTCATTTTCAAGGTGTTGCATGTCCATATCTATTTCCGGTTGATTTTTGTCACATTTCAACTAATGTCTCCTACTTCTTCCTCGTAATGATCGAGCATAAAACAACTTTTTTCATTTTGATGGTGTTGACACGTGGTCCGTGGATTTCCAAGTGTTTACATGCATCCATGGATGGTCCGTGATGTCCAAGTGTTGCATGTATACGCGGGTGATAGTTGGTTGTCAGTAGGGATCAAGGTTAATTTTCATGCATGTAATAAATAATTTGATTTAATTTAATGGATAATTGAATTTATTTCATGGTTAAAGTTGACCTATGTCAAACTTGTGATCAACTTTATAAAGTAGTGAAAAGGTAATTGAATGTGTATTATTGTTTATATGAAGGACATAGAGGTGGTTAGGTTGTTGATAATAATCCCTATTTTGTTGATATTATTTTGGATGTCATTAGGATTTTATGCACCGAATCATCATTTTGTATTTTTAGTTTTGATAATGTTTTTGTTCTGTTTATTATTTGTTGTGATTTTGATATGTTTGTGTTAAGTTGGTTAAATAAAACATTCTATAAATCTAATATTGGGTATGGGCCATGCCAACCCTATTTTAGGTTGTGCCTACGGCCTTTCCTTACAACCAATATTTAGTGTGGTATCCTTCACTCGGTTGAGGGTTGAGAGCAAGCCAGATGCAAGCTGCATGAGCCCGCGGACTATAACCTTCTCATAAGCACTATTCAATACCTAGATTCTAAACTAGAAACTGCAAAGATTTAGATTCATTGAACTTACCAGTGCTGCTGGGTGTAAACGTTACATCAAAATCCCTTTTTATCTTGAATCCACCGAAATTTTAAATGCCATAGATCTGTTGAGGATGATTGCCACAGTAAAAATGAGGTTAATTACCATAGAATTATTGAGGAATTGTCCACATGCACCTTCTAAAACTCCCAAATAATTACCTCCTACAAAATCTTGTCCCCATATCTGACTATGCCTCTTGCAACCAGAACCGACAACCTGTGACCAACAGTTCAGGATCAGATTTTGCATTAGTCATGTCTAGGGATGAAATGGTTTTGATAATTAATTAATACCGTTGCCTCTGTAACAGAACTCATACATTTCACAAAATTTAGGAAGCATTCAGGATACTACTTTCTTGCCAATGGCCATATTTTTTAAATTTGTACACTAAATAAGCTTGAGATTGAATTGTTGAAATTGAACTCATAGTTGATTTTCAAAAAGTAAAGCCTTTTACCTAAACCCCGAGAATTATCTAATCGAATGATCAGACCAGGCAGCGTTGGTGGGCCTATTTGCACGTAGGGGCCAAATTCTTGTAGTTTGGAGCAAGATAGCGATCGTGCCTCCATATTAGAGATAGTAGTTGTTTCTATCCTGCACCAAATCTGGGAACTGTGCAGTCAAATATTGGATTTATTCGAGTTCCAAGTATGCATTGTAATGATAAGAATTCATGCATTTAATTTGATTGTATTTTATGCCCATTGATGTGAGAGAATTCACACCGATTTGGATACAAGCTGACCACATTTCTACCCAAATTTAGAACATTACCAAAACGGTTTTGAATACATAGAACACCCATTTGAATTTTTTAAAACAAAATTTCATGAATAATTCATTTTTCAATAAATGTATTTATTGGGCTTAGTTATTATGGAGGCTCCCAAAGCTGACACGATTGCATATTTGTTTGATCGACTAACCCTACTACCCACATAGGAGAATAGGTGATGTTGTTTTGTAGACAAGTGTTTACCTTATTTCGATGCATGCTTCCACGAGTCCTTGCATGCATTTTGTAAAGTGGCAACGGACGATCCAAGTGTTTACTTGTTGCTTCCAATTTCCGTCAACCCTCATTTCTGTTGTTGAAATAACGTTGTTTTTCACAAATCCGCAAATCCCATGATTTGTTGAACCCGCAGAAGCCATAAATTACAAATTTCACTCTCATCCTGTATGAAATAATCAAGTCTTCAAAATCTCATCGTGTACGGAATTAACTAGCATTAGCGTTGATCAACTAGTAATTGTATTTAATTTGTAAAAACAATTAGCGGGTAAGGAGTTGATAATGGCCGTGAATGGAAGCTCATGTAAGACTGTTTTTGGTTCATGAACTATATTTCCTTCCATAGATACTACACATGAGGGCATATATGTGAGATGTTCTTGCTCATTGTTACTTGAGTCATCATTATTTATGTCTAACTGAATCATAAGTGTATGGGAATAGTTTCATATAGCCTGCACATTTGCTCAAGGTATTGAGATTAGGATTGAACTTGCTTCCTAAGTTCTGATTTCTTGAGAATATGCAATTTGTGTTTCCAATTGATGAAAATGGTTTTAAAATTGAAATTTCCTTCATATACTTTATGAAATTTCAATTATTTGAATTTAGATGCAGGTTTGGAGCTAAAACTGTAGTGATAAAATGCCAATCACAGGTTTTCACTAATAATAAAATGGCAATCAAGGTTTTTTGTACAGAAGACAATAATGCGTTACATGAGAGCAGCGTCAATTTCGTTTCCTTTTTAACCGTTTTTTTCATGAACTCGTTATTGTTCGTGCTCACAGTACTGGCCGAGTTGTACTTCTCTATTTCGTTCGCAGGCCTCAACACGCGCTGATGCCCTTCATCATTACACATTGATTTTGCTTGCTCGAGTTTCCAATTAATCTGCTTATGCTTCCAAAATTGATAGAGGCTACCATTGAAGATCAACTGCAGCTCAAGTCAAGAAAATTCACCAATGTCATTAATATTTATTAGGATATCTGAAGTACCAAACAATGACACCAATTTTTATCACCTAAATCAACCAATTTCTATCACCTAAAAATCCGCACAAGTAGATTCACCTAATAATTGTAGGAAAACTATCCCTAGCCACAGTTGGAAGCCTATTCATTCATATTAGTATTTTCCTAGTCTCAAGGGAATGTCCCTAGGGGATGTATGTTGTTATCAAACCTATAATCTGTAGATAATATCAATTGATTAGCACACCAAAGACTCAGTCTTGAACTATCCATTAACAATCAAGGGAGGATAATTTTTAAATAAAATTGAGATTGATTGAGATTAGATCCTTAAGATAGTTATAACAATGAATTAAAAAAATGGATAAAGCGAATGTGCATCCTAGGTGAAGATAAACCAAAACAAATGCACTCTAACTATTCCAATATTGCAATACTAAACCAACAAGAAACCAATACAATGATTTTGGTGTAGTTATATCTTCTTGAATGTATTGGTTCAAGAAGATAGATACCAAGCATAATTGAACCAAATAAACAGTTACACCAAGAGAGTGACTACATCATAGTTAAGGACAATTGGCAGGTTGCATTCGATCTCTTGCATGTATTGGTATGAGGGTTTGAAAGGTGAAAGAGCGATGATCTTCTATTTCTCCAAACTATTCAAATAACAATAATGTCTAACTTCAGCTCTGCCTCTCATCCTTGCATATATAGAACTCAGATCCTCAAATCTAATTCAGCCTAACTTCTGGAGAAAAAGAAAAGAAAGCACACTAAAGCCAAAAGGATTTGCATGCATACCAAGTGCATTATCTTGTTGTTTAGGCAAGCCTTTTTTTCCTTTTGTATGGCCTAGAGGGCATTTCTTGATATTTACTCACTATCTAAAATAAAAACCTTTTCCTCCCAAATTGAATTCGTCCTATCCAAGTTAGAGGGTTTCTAACACATGAACTTCATATTCATTGCCATCTGTCTCAAGTTGTTGCTTTGATTGGACTTTCTATGATAAAGTAAAGTTGTTGTTTGAAATTCCTTTTGTGCTCCTTCCCTAAAATAAACTTGACACTTGGTTGTTCAAGAAACCTCCAATGCTGAGTTTGACTACAATAGCTAGCATACATTGCTGGAATTCATACCATCACAGTCATCCTCCTAAAAGAAGAATTATAATGCTAGTATCCATTAAGTTTTATAATTGTTTCCAGCAGTGTAATGCTTGAAATGATGTTGTCATCAAGCATGGATTCCCTGAACTTTGACCTATATATATGTACTTCAATTGCTAAAATATGATTCCACATCACCACGCCATGCCCTCTCCTTTAAGATTGATTCTAAGTAGATCCCATATGATATCATTGGACAAAGGAAGAAATTTCAAGAACATTTTTTTTCTTGGAAAAATTAGGATATATAATAATAATGACAACCAAGAAGAATCATAATTTTGTCTATCATGCAATGAAGGTCAACTTAGTCTTTAGGCATAGCCAAAAATATCACTACTGGTTTTTTATGCACATGTTGCCCTGATTTGGAGAAGTATTGTTGTTCTTACAAATTATCCGCCAAGAATTGTATTGGGAGGTCAACAATAGGGTTGAGAATTTATTTTAGGGCCCACGATCTACCTAGGAGTGGATATGAGGTTGTTCTCTGTTGTTTACATCGTTCAACTTACCATAATTCTCCCCAGAATTGCCCAGGATGCCTTCTCATGTACCTAGATTTGAAATTTAGGGCTTTTACATTGCTGTTCATGCCCATAATTGATTTTAAAAGGTTGTTTACATCCCTTTTTCATGAAGAAAAGTGCCCCGAATTCATGTTTGATGCTGTAAGAGTGCCCAGGTCTGCTCTTTATGTCCACATCCATGCCCAAAAGTGAGCTTTGAGGCTAGTTTATGACTGCTGTTTGGGAGAATGGCTTCATAAGACACCCAAATTTGAAATTTGAGGCTATTAAGTGTCAAATATGGACCCAAACTATATGAAAATGATCAGCAGTTGTAGAATATAGCCCATATCACCTTATATTGTGCCAAGAACTGAAAAAGCCTCATACAAAACTCGTTTTAAACTACCCACAACTCAATTGATAGGTGCTTGAGTCGCTGGTGTTGTTTGTTGAGTATACTTCTAGTTCTCCCTAAATTGCAGTTTTAGAGAGTCATTTGCATGTTTTCTATTCAAACAATATATCAATAGCAACAATCCCCATTTCCAATTCATTTTGATTGCCTCACTATGTAATAACCACATCAAGTCACACAAATGCCCTGTTTAGTGGTGATTCTTGCTTTGCGAACAATAGACTAAAATTTTCTAAGATTGACAATCAACTTAGAGGTTTGTTAATTAAGTGTTGGGAGCCTGCACGGACTTCACATGCACATAATTGGCCTCATCCTTAATTAAATACAATACCCATATACCCACAGTGCACATATCGATTGCGTTGACAATTTGCTCTGCTTGTTGGATTGATATATATGTGTGTACATTGTAGAAATCGTATGTAATAGGTAATCTATGAATTAAACTCTCTATTCAAGGCATAATTGCCTCTATAGACATCTCCATGCAAGTATATTTGTATATAGCAGTGACCAATGTAAAGTGTTTTGCATCTTGTTAATTGCTTGAAAGAAATCACTAGCACTATTAGGCAATTTAGAAACTACAATGTGTGTTGAATCTTGTCTTATTTGCCTCAAATTTTGAGAAGAAAAGAACTTCAGTCTCATGTGCATTGAAAATGTTGCAACAATTATGTGCAGCAATAGCTCAGGACCGCTCCAGGAAAATATAAAAAAACAGCCAAAAATTACCAAGAAGCACAATAAACAAAATCCAGAAAGATTGGGGCTATTGGATTTTTTTGGGGGGTTTTGTGCGAATCCGATGCTTAAATGAAAAAGGCGTGAAAAGCAAAACTGGAGAGGTGTGGGTAGGTGCGTATAGATGACACTTATAGAAACCAGATACTCTACTGAGCCCAGTGTACGTGGCGCTTCAGAAATTCGCTTGCTGTCGCATAGGTGGTACGCAATGTGTCGATCCATTTCATTCCATTTATTTACATGCCTTTAGACACCTCCGATACATTCGCAAGTTCGCTCCGAATTCAATTGTGAATTTTCTTGAGAGGAAGGCAAGAAAAAAGGAAGGAAGAATTAGCAGAGTACTCTGTTGCAATGGCGCGTTCAACAGATCCCCTGGTAGTAGGAAGAGTGATAGGGGATGTTATTGATATGTTTGTGCCTTCTATGGACATGGCAGTCTACTATGGATCCAAGCAGGTCACTAATGGTTGCGAGATCAAACCCTCTGCTACTGTGGATCGCCCAAATGTGTAAATAGCCGGCCGACACTTCGACGACAGTCTCTATACTCTGGTACCCATCCCATGAACAATTAATTCTAGAGTCCCTCATTTCGACTTTCATAGAATGAATATATAGTTTTGTTATCTTTATCAACTTTCAGACATTGTTCTTCTTCTCTGAATGCATGCATTTACATTGCTTAGGTAATGACAGACCCAGATGCTCCTAGCCCTAGCGAACCGAACATGCGGGAATGGGTTCATTGGTATAATTAATTCCCTCCCTTCTCCTCTCTTCAATTTATACACAGTACACACAATAAGATAAGTGAGAAATATTGTAGGGTAGAGATCCTGTAATGGGAAATGATTTTAAGGTAGAGATCCTGTAATGAGAAATATTGTAAGGTTGAGAACCTGTAATGGAGTTATTGGTTATTCTTATGCATATCGAGGTTGCGGAGTTCATATCTCTAGTTTCAATCTTCTTGAATTTCATATATCAGCTTGTTGGAATTACAACAATCCTCATAGTTATGCTACTATCTAGCTATGAGCTCTTTGCTTCTAATCCTTGGCATTTTCATTCCACGTTTCTATGGATGAACAAGAATTCTACTAATTATCCCGTAAGTGCATCTCCAACGTTTTAGTCATTTTTATATATTCGTTGGCCATTTTAGAACATTTGCATCAGAATTCATCGTCATATTGATGGAAGGCTATATTCGTCATGTGTAGTCTTATAAGAGGATTTTAATGTTTTCAGACTTCAATTTCGAAATTGTTCACGGACTCCAGTTCAAAAGAAGAAATTCAAGGTGAAAGATTAATCGTCTGAGGTAATCTTGTGCCATCGAGGTCCGACCGCCGAGGGCCGAGCTTCAGATCAGCAAAGAATAGAAAAAGGTGAAACCCCATTGTAGCTTCAGATCCTTCCTGTTGAAATAGAGATATCCGCTTTCTGTTGAGGGAGACTCAGGGATCGTTGGATCAGCCTTGCGTGCGGAATAGCCACGATCAATGAGAAGCTATTTATTTCCCCGGATAAAAATGAGCAAGAGCAAGGCGCTGATCATATGGCATAACCAACGGTGGCGATAAAATCTTGCTGCAAGCAGACAAAACCATAACCATCCATGTGGCAGCATTCCATTCGCTCTATGAGCGAGGAATCTAGTCGGCGTGGATGGTTATGCTTCTCCACGGTGAAACGCCTACGGCGTAAATATGTATATATATAATGTATATCAAATATATGAGTAGTAACACACCGTATCCAAATATTTTACGGTGAACGCTGATAGGCATTGAAAAGTTGATGCAGCAAAACAAAATTTGACATCTAAAATTTTGGCAATGGGGAAGTTTTCACAGAAGGGGTTAAGTCGTTAAACATTTAGTAACACATCAAACTAACAATTTTAGTTCAGAAAATGTGATAATTTACACCTATAGGCCTAAAAATAATTTAATGTAAAAATAAGTTATAACAATAACATATTTCATTAAAACTTGTTTTTTCGGTAGTTTTATCCTTCTTAATATTCCGATATGGACGTATACTAATTTCTGTAAAAGACATTAAAATTTCTTTGACATTTGTTTCATCTTTTCAAACTATTTATTTTATCATATGATGTAACAACCCAACTTTTGTAGAGAGCTAATAATAAAGCACACGGATTAATACACAGAAATTCACCGAAAATGTTTTTTTTTCAAACTCTACAATATGGGGAAAAGCACGACGCACTCAACAATTTTTTTGTCTTCTTCTAGTTACTCTTCTCAAGTTCCCATTCTCTGTGTAGAGTTTGTTGTTTTACAAAATGCTATGGAATCAAGTATTTGTTGCTCCGATAAACGATCACTATTAGCGAGATGCATGTCTTGTCAATGAAAGTTGTTATTTACTGCTTTGGAAAGTTGCTGCAACAACTTTGGAATCATAATCGAAATTAACAAAAAAGATTATAAAAACATAATGAAAGATAGAGGGGAAACAAACTGTATCTTAGCGTTGTCCGGACTCTATCCACTCCGAGCATCAATGGACAGACATTTCACCATGGGAATCTTGGAAATCCTACATATAAACCAGAGGAAATCCTAAGTTCTACAAGAATAATGAAAAGATAGGTAGTTACCACTTGCAAAACTGTTAGGGTTGAGAAAGTGGCTATTGCTGTAATTAATCATATTGATGGTTTCTCTTTCTCTTAGCTATAGCCATGGGCACCTCCTCAACACTCACAACCCTAATGCAACCTAAGTAGAAAATATTGAGAGGTGCTTGTGGATTCTTGGTTTATTTAGTTGGGTTCGATTTATATAGTCTCAAAATTTAACCCAAAACATAATTGTTATATGTTACTAATTATCCACGTGTAGATGTAATCACCGATTATCCATGCTTCAGTTACATGTTATTACCCACTTCTTTTAGTTAAATTAATTATCTTCCACAAACTCTATGGGTTATCCATGCATCAGCTACCAGTTATCGATTCATTAGGTACCGGTTATTTTATATATATATATATATATATATATATTATAATTGTTTAAATTTCAAATTTCCATATTAAACGGCTTCAGAGTTATCCATGCCTAGCTACATGTTACCACTAACCCTCTTCCCGTTATCTGCGAGGAATTTCCTATTATCCATTCATCAACTACAAGTTATCCATGCATTAGATCCCAGGAATTGCTCGTTATCTATTCATCAACTACAAGTTATCCATGCATCAACTATCAATTATCCATTCATTGGCTACTAGTTATTCTTTATATATATATATATATATATTTTAATAGTTGTTTATTTTGAATTTTGAATGACTACCATAGAATCAATTTGGATAGTACACTTGTCTCATTCTCGTGCAATCTTGGAAAAGCATAGGTCGTAGTCCACCCCAAATTCTAAGATATGAATGCCTATCGGCGTAATTATAATTATGATTTATATAATAACTTTTTATACATTAAGAGAATATATTCATATAAACCAATATAGACCCATCTAACTCCGGTTCTACAAAGCACCGAGAGAAATTGAATATACAAACCTTTCACCACTAAAATGCAATAGACATCCCTGTCACCACTATGCTACAACGTCACACTTATGCATGCATTTTTATTTTATTATCATTAATTTTTTTATGGGACAGACATATACTTCTCCCCCACCCGGGTTGTAGAAATGTGCCTTCTTGGCGCAATTAAATATAATTATATATCTAAATTATAAGTATATTTATTCAATAATGATTATATTATTTATTTATATACATGTTCTCACTTTTTGGCTATATAAGACTACTCCATATATAATCATATATATTCCTATTAGTGTATAACATAGTACTCCCCTTTGAAAACCTTTGTTCTTAAAATTTTAAGTTAAGGGTTTTATACCAAGTATATTGTTTCCTTAGATTTTTGTTCTCTTGCCATCAATGTTGATTATATTTTTTTTTATCTCTTGTTACTAATGTTGGTTATCTATCCATTCACATTTGATCCTTATTCAATTCAATCCACATGTTGTTGTAACTTCTTCAGTTTGTTGTAATTGTTGGTCTTTGATACTATCTAGTTGCATGAGGTTTCCTTGGCACTACATTTATGTATTGTTGTCAATTCTTCCATCTTTTCCCATGGTAGTGTGGATGGTGATCTTCTTGTTTTTCTTGACAACATTTTTGGTGACGAAGAAATCAATAAGATTCCCCTTGGATGGGGTGTTAGGGAAGCAAGAGGTGGTGGGAGGATACCCACCGCATGACACCCACGTGGCGGAGTGCCCTCCTCTTGGCCACCTCCCCACATGCAATTAAATCTCAACCTGATATAGGGGATGGCAATGAAGCCTACCCTCGATTGACGACACTTGACGCGTGGGAAAATGATGAGGAAGGACGGGTTACTTGGGCATGGGTACAGGGAAATTACAATGGTGAGTGAGGCCATCATGAAGCAGGAAGTGGAATTCTATAAGGTTCAAATTGGAGGTATGATCCCACTCCCCTGGGTGGAAAAATTGATGAATTTGCTTGGTGGTCAGCTTTACCATCTTGGAAACTCTTGGTCAGAGTTGTTCTACGTAGTTTTCTCTAAGTATGATTAGTAATTCTCATCGTGGGAGGTGCGGGGGGGGGGGGGGGGGGACATCATTTTAGCCTATCCTCTTGTTCACTAGTTGGGTGACTGGCTGGTAGTTCATCGCGAAATCGAAAAGGATCATCCTTGTTGGAGTAAGCATAGGCCTAACCTTTGGGACTTGTGGGTCCTCCTCTTCCCTGCAATGGAAAGTGACTCAAGCTTGGCTCTTTCAGGGTTCCTGGGGTGAGGTTCTTTGTGCACAGTAGGAAACATCTCGTAGGTGACTTGGAATCCCTATTGTGGGCATTGGTATCGCCATCTATGGAGAATCGAAGTAGGGGCAAGAGAGCCCGGAGGGGAAGTAGCAAGTGCCCAACTTGGGCTCAAACTGAGGCTGAGGAGGAAAAAGAGCTTTTCTATCAAGAGATCCCTTCGGAAATTGAGGCTCAAATTGTTTAGGGAGAGACGAGGGTGAAGGAAGAGCAGTATTTCACTAAACATGAGGAATTTGTAGTCATGATGTAGACTCGGGTTAATTATTCAGGCAACAATTATTCAAGAGACACCGAATATTTTAGGACCTTGGGCTTGCATTGGACTATAAAATCCCCGTTGGGGAAAATTATGCTTGACACAAAAGAGGAGCATAATGAACTCCTATTGCAAATGGACGAGATCAACAACAAGGTGGAATTCCTAATCAAGGAAACCATAGACAAGGAGTATGAAGCAACTCCTCTAGAGCAAATACATGTTGTTTTAATTTTTGATGAAGATCGAGATTAAGGGTTTCCTAGGATCCCATGTTCTTTTTTTGTTTTTCATTGTCATCTTAGTAATGGTCAACAACCTGTCAACCTGCTGGGTAGTTTTGATAGGCAATCTTAGACATTTGATACAAACTTTGATAAACTCAGGTTTTATAAGTGGTACGTTTTCCCTTTAGGCAGGCCAATTTTGTTTATGTTGTAACTGGTATTTTATCAATACAAATCTTTAGCCTTACAAAAAAAGCTTCCATCTATGACAGTTTGCCTTAAATATTCACCCTTATCATTGATATGGTTTTTTGGTACAACACAATAAGAATTTCTATTAATTTTACATATACATAAAATTTCCAGAAAAATGATGAAAAAGAATATCTATCTATCTATCTATCTATCTATATAACTTATCATAAATGAGTTGTCAGACTGACAACAAGGATAGTCATCATTATCTACTATCTATGAATGTGATTTGACTCATCGTTGTTATTCAAAGAAAACCACGCTACTTGAAATAACTAATTGGCGGTTCGTAAGGGGGTAGAGTTCAACTCCTACTAGATGCCTCTAGGTCTTGGGTCATTAACCTATTTTCTTGCGTTTGAGGAAGACAAACTCTTAGCCAATCAAAAGTAGTACATTTATGTCTTTACTCCAAGACCTATGAGGGTGGTTTCATCCCTTATAGTATCTCATGTTCTCCATCATCGCTGAGGCTAGGTAGAGGTCATCTGGTATCAAGTATCTAGCAAGATTTAGCTCCATACATGAAGACATGATACTTTACTTGGTTGTAGTTTTACCTCATGCCCAATAGGTGTGTGTGTTTGTGTGTGTGTTCATTTAATATTAATTTACATTTGGTATGATTGTAAATTAAAAAATTGGATTATCAAAAAGACTAAACAAAAAAATTCATGTGAACTTTGTCACATTCAAGTCTCACATAAATTATCATAGCCCATAAAAAATTAATGAGACATGACCAAAAGTTGAGAGTTAGTGTCTAGTGATTAGTTTTAATACTAGCATTTGCCCTAGAAGGTGCAAAGACACTCCAATAGATTGGGTATCGTAAGTAGATCATACTGAAAACAAGTGAATATGCCACAAAGTGACTAGTCCATGCCAAAGATAAAAATTGAGAAAGTAAATAAGTTTTAGGCTGAATATAGAAGTTGATCTAGCAAGGAAAAATCATAATAACATAACAAGTTTATAGAACTTGTCACATCAATTATCTATTTGTTATCATACAAACATTAAAATAAACAAATGGGAATGCAAAAAAAAATCATAGTAAGAGAACAAGTTTATAGAACTTGTCACATCAATTATTTATTTGTCATCATACAAGCATTAAAATAAACTAGTGGGAATGAGTAGAAAAATTGTTTAGTACACGTCTTTTAAAAAAATAAAAAAAAAGCACAATGATAAAAAATGAATAACAACATAGAATAAAACTCCATTAATTACGTTGTAGGCTTTTCACCATGGAGATGCATAACCATCCAGGTCCGCTAGATTCCTTGCTCATAAAGCAAATGGAATCTTGCCACGTAGATGGTTATGCTTCTCGTGTGGCTAGCTCCCTCCTGCTCCCGCCGCCGACCTCCTCGACCTCCTCCGCCTCCTCTCTGCGTGAGCTCCTGCCCTGCTCTCTCCCCCGACCTCGTTGCCTCTCTTCACCTCCCCTCGGCCGCATGCACCATCCTCCGCCTGCAGCCTCCTCCCGCCGCGAGCTCCTCCCCTGCTCTATCCCACGAGCTCCCTCCTGCCGCCGCCACCTGCTGCCTCCTCCCTCCTCGCCTACTCTCTCTCTCCTTTCCAAATTCCAGCGCAGCTTTCTCTGCAAGTGTTTTTTATTCTGCGTAGAACTGCACAAGAAAGAGAAAGAATTTGCATATGTAAGTTAAAACATTCCAAAATCCAGCCCAGCTTTTTCCAAATTCCAGCGCAGCTTTCTCTGCAAGTGTTTTTTTATTCTGCGTAGAACTGCACAAGAAAGAGAAAGAATTTGCTTATGTAAGTTAAAACATTCCAAATACCAGCCCAGCTTTTTTTAGGAGTGTATTTTTTACTCTGAGTAGAATTACAAAAGAGAGAATAAGCATTTACATATTTAGGTAAAAAATGCAGATTCATATTTATATTATATGGGTTAAGATCATAAAGTCATCAATCGATCCGGGGATCGAAGGAGGTCATAATGGCATGAAGAAAATCGATATAGAAGCCCTGCCCGCCACAGTGTACCGGACGGGCTCGCCCCTCGCAGACATGGATTGCCCCATTTGCTAAGCTGAATCTGTAGGAATGGATTGTCCCATTTTCCTATCAGAATTTTAGGAAGGAGAAAAGATGCGAGTTTTACCAGGATGTTGTCACAGTTTCAACATGGTTTGCATAGACGCGTGGTTGATTTCCAATTCCTCTTGTCCTTCATGTCGAAAATCCCTGCTTGATGTGCCGTTCAAGACCTCAAGAGGAGTCGCCGACCCGGCTGCTGAGAGCTCCCAAAGCGCCCAAATGCACGCCGTCGAAAGAAATGAAGGTGTTACAGTGATTCATGTTGTTCAATCTTTGCAAGATTAACTCAACAATGGCACCTTCTTCGTCTCGGATTACAGTCAATTCAACATCCTGGAAAGATAGAATATTAATGATGCTGAAGATCGGGATTGGAAAAAGATTCATAGCCGTGGAAGGACACATTACAGGAATGACCGGCCATCCCTGGGACTGTGCAGGGAAGAGTCGGCGTCACGAGAAGACATGGGAGAGCATTTGGAGAAGACATGGCGCCGGCTAAGAGCTGCGAGAAGGACCTTTCTACCCATAACCAACCAATATTTCAGTCAGTTTCCCATGAGTTCCTGTATTGAAATATGCCAATTAAATTTCATGCTTACCTCCGGATCTTGGGAACCGAAATCTGTGGGAGTGGCCACATGAAAGACGCTGTGGTAGCCATGGATGGCGACATCGAAGCTCCCTTCGTCGCACAGTTCTGCTCTGAAAAGACGAAGCCTCTCGTGGGCTCCTGGGAGAGAGAGAAGGCATGAATTCTTTGATGGATTCCCTGGATCTCTGAGAGTCGCGTGCATAGTGTAGCCATTCTCCAGCAGAGTCTTTACAAGCCATGATCCAATGTATCCTCCTCCTCCTGTGACGCAGTACACCGGAGCAGGGACAGTTGTGCTCATCTTTCTTGGGCTTTCTTTCTTCTGGAGGTGCAGGGGATGGATTGCAAGAAGATAAGGATACAGCCGTAATCACATCGTGATTCATTCATTTCTTGAGGATCACAGACGCTAAGCCTCGTCTGCTGGTATGTGCCTTTCCTACCAGATTTTCCATACCAAACACCGCCACGATGGCCACTGTTGCTGACACGTCAGTGTGAATGAGTAGGCGCGAACTACTTTGAATGATGGAAATTTTAATCCGGTATAGAAATAGTCCAACACGTCCAAAATACATATTATATGATGTAAACAACTTAAAATAGAAGTCCGTATGCCTCATCATCTACATGCCAACAAAATAAACACATGAGCTATGATGTGGGTTGTCAGTTTTGTACTTGTTGTTTAGTTTTCTTGTAAATAATCGATAATATATATTTTAATATAAATATTGTGTTTTTATAAATATGCAATGTTTTTAGATATTATTATTATAGTCGATAATATATTGTTTTTTTACAATGTTCCAAACCTTCTGCTGGATGAAGTAGCGTAATTAAAAAATTATTATTATAATTATAATTTATATATATATTTTTAAATTAAAATTAAAATTAATATTTATATTCAATTTAAAATTAATATTTATATTTATATTAAATTTATAAATAATAAATTAAAATTTATGTTTTAATTTAAAAAATTAAATTAAAAAAATATTATTATAATTTTAATTTATATATTTTTTTAAATTTTAAATTAATATTTATATTTATATTAAATTTTAAATTAATATTTAAAATTTAATATATTCAATGTTATTAAATTTAAAGATATAAAATTAATATATATTTAAATAAAACTATTATAAGTTAGTAACAACAAATTTAGGGTGTATCCCATAGGTATGGGTGCTGGCAACATCAATTCTCCAATTATGATGAGCGATTGCATGGAGATCGCGATCCAATCTCTATTGGTAATGTGCAAACTCAGAAGAAAGTGATTCCTCAATTTCGTCTTCTAACATGGTGCAACTTTTGCAAAAAAAATGAACATTCATGTGACTAATTGGTTAGATAAAATCCAGTGGACGAATCTCCTCATCCCTTCAAATTCTAGAGAGACATTGAATGAGCGGATTGAGCATAAGCACCATTTTAACTTTGGTTACAAGCAACTTTTCTTTATTTCACAGTCTCTACAACACACTCTTAATTTCTTCTACTCTCTTCTATTCTCGGTCGACATAATTGACCGAGAGTTCTTCTTAATATTATTTAAAAATTTTGGTCTTGTGCTTTTTAACCAGACAATAGTGCACAGAGAACAAATCTTTTGCTCTCTTTTCTTCAACCAGGTTTGACTTGGTCAACACTCTTCCATATTTCTTCAATAATTCAAGTGCTTTCATTAACATGTATGGGATGGCCTCAAAAATGTGGAGTAAGAGCCACGAGTCGAGAGAGGAGTACATGTAGTTGTTGAGACATGGGTAGGTTTTCATTTGGAATTCTTACAACCGCCTAGTCTACCTCCCCTTGTTGTGAAAGGCGGTTCTCAAAGAATCTCATTGTTGATGGTTTTCCCTTGCCATTGACCCATCTTCGCTAATAATTCTTGGGATGGCATTGTAAGATCCCCATTTATTTCATGTATTACAAAATACATGCATGCTTGGACTTGTGGTCTCCTTGGAGCCATTGAATTATGGATTTCTACCAATATAAAATTAATTTATTGTAGACCATATAAAGATTCCATTATTGATTGAGTTTTGTGTCTCTACAAGATCATCATTGCATCTTGATCATAAATCGCATAGACTCCTTGCTAACCGTAGAATCAAATAGTGTGAAAACAATCAAATTGTAGTAGAGGAAATATTGAATAGAAAAAAGTGACCATTTTGAAATGTACTCATAGTATGAAATGGGAAACTAACATTTTGTCATATATGGTATCGACCATTGCATCCAATGGGATCAACCATATTGAACTTTAAAGTCATTGTATTTCAAAACCCTACCCATTCATTTAGAAATATTTCAATCTTCTATGGTGATTATACTTTGTAGTGGTATCTAATACTACCAGTGTCAACAAATCCATGATCCAAGGCCTCAAGCTACTAGAACAAAGCACTGAAGGCATTGGATCAATTAGAAATTGAAGAAAGGTCCACAAGGTTATGATGGACAATAACATGCAACAATTGATACAACTCTTGAGGCAAATATTTGTGTGTTTCTATCGGTGTTCAAGACAAATATTATATAATTTATTTTTTTACAAATGGTTAACATTAATTTAATACTCTTTCAATTTTATTAAAAAAAAAAATCAAAATATCAATTTCTTTCTTTATATTCTATTTAATATTTTAAAAAATAAAACCGCTCGTTAAATAATTTTTCAATTATAAAATATGTGTTTTAAATTATTAAAATTGACATTATACGATTACCAAAATCTATAAATCTATAATTAATAAAATACAAATATTATATAAATAGTTAACATTAATTTAAGACTCTTTTAATTTTGTTAAAAAATAACAAAATAAAAATTATTTTTTAATATTCTATTAAATATCTAAAAAATTAAAATTGTTGGTTAATTATTTTTTCAATTATAAAATACCAATCATAATAAAACTTGCTATTTCATTCTCTTTTAAACAATTAAAACAAAAAACAATATTTGCTTTACACTATAAACCAATGAAACTTCAATTTATCAATCAATTGAGTTGCTTTGAAGTTTATTTAAATAATAAGCAAAGTGGACAGAGCTACATTGTGAATAAACCATGTACAAAAGAAACGACTTTGTACCATCACAAACAAAAATTAAATAATAAACCATGCAAATCTTATAGATAATGTTATATATATATTGCCAGTATTTCGACCACCTCCTTGAATGATCAAATGATTCTCGTTGCAAAACTACTTCCTATTTCTTTGCTTTTCATGCAAGTAGCATCCCTTCCTTCAATCACCTGCGCAACTGATCAACTACTCCCACATAGGACACTACAATTTGGGACATCTATAGATCTCCAACTTATCCAACCACACATAGTGTTCATCAACAACTTCCACAGTTTCTAACTCACAACACCTTCCACCTATTCTAACTCACAACACTTGTCGACATTTACCTTCTAAAGCTTTGTCCTCACAAATGCTCTTCATTTATTGGCATTTGGCTGTGCACAACACCTCCAAAGATACTATTATTTCCATACTTGACAACTCTTCTAACTCAGAGCACCCAACAACATGTAGGTGTCTAATCTTTGTCGGTTGTGCCAACCCTTTTATCCTCTTCAGCTTTGGACATTCATATGCCCACAACTCCTCCAAAGAAACCAATGTTTCTATACTTGGCAGCTCTTCTAACTCACCCCACCAACTAACATTTAGCTTTCGAAGCTTTGTATACTGCACCAACTGCATGATGTTGTTGAGCTTCACACATTCTCTTACACACAAATTCTCCAAATGTACCATTGTTTCTGATACTTGGCAACTCCTCTAACTCAGAGCACCCACTAACAGTAGGTGTCAAATATTTTTCACTTGCACCAACCCTTGTATGCTCTTCAACTTCACACATCCTTCTACACATAACTCCTCCAAAGATACCAACGTTTCCATACTTGGTATCTCTTCTAACTACAAGCACCATTTAACACTTACATATCATAGCTTTGTAAACCGTTGAAACCCCTTGATGTGCTTCAGCTACACACATCCATCTACCCATAACTCCTCCAAACATACCGACAACTGGAGAATTGCATACAAGAGAAAAATGTCCAGGTTTTTCAACAAATAGAGATACTTATATGAGAATCATGATTCTCATCTACACAATTGTGGTGCAATATTAATAACGACTATATATACAAATGTTAACACAATACATTTATATTTACATGTGATTCACCTTCCCTTTTACCTAGTGCGCTTAATAAGCTATACAACACTTCTAGAAACCTTAAATTCTTCATTGAGGCCTAGGATGGCAAGTAAGAGTGTAGGCATTTTCTCCAGCGGAGCCAACTGAGAGTTCTAGGCTGTGAACATCACCTCGTTTTTAACTATAAAGGAGATCTCATCGAGGGTTGCTCTGCAAATTTATTTCTTTTAATGGCCACTAGCAAATTAGAGTTTTGCGGAGCATATATGGATTCACCAAAACAACTCCTTTACAGTTTTAATGAAGACCTTCCTAGACATCAAGAAGAAATTTCATCACTCTGATGACGATGATTCAAAACCCCAAGAGAGAAAAGCACAAGCATGCAAAATGAACCAAAATGTTAATCTTTGAGCATTAATTCAATATGCTCTAGGATCTTTATTGAGAGAATAACATGTACATCATATCAATCATATCAAGCATGTCAATGATGTCAATCACAACAAGAGGCAAACATAAGAGACAATAGACACACAAAGTTTCCGTGGGGAAAAACCTAAGGTGAAAAACCCCACAACTTCCTTAGAGATAGATAGAGCAATAATACAACCAAAGTACAACCCAAGTACAAGAGATAGTCTTCTCCTAGCAGATGATCCTCCTCCTCACATGTGCGTCACTTTCCGAGTGATGTAGAAGTGAGTTGAGATGTCCAAATAGAGACCTCCCGATCTCTATTTATACTTGTCCTGTCTTGCCCAATAAACTAATGGGGTTGACTTGTCTAGCTTAGCCTAATAACCCATGGTTAACTTAATCAGGGCCAACCCCACACATGGTGGTCTAATAACCCATCGGCAAGTTACGACACTTGCGACACTTGTCAATACAAATGACGACACTTCCGTATAGAGGAATAATAACATCTCTATAGGAGTACAATATACATAGATGAAATACATAGGTGAAATACATTCCAAAGTTACATATACATCAACACTCCCTCTTAACTAGGAAGGTATTTCTCGACACAGATCTGTTAGCACAAGTCTTCTTCTCTGGATCATCATCACTGGATCATCGTCATTGTCACTGCTGCTGCTATCTCAATCAATCTCCGATATACTCGTCATAGGAAGTTCTACATAGCCAATCCTTTTTCATACTGGATGTAGGCCCACCACCCGCAGGTCTTCATCATCAGGTGAATCCTCAGGACTTATTACTGTGGAATCCTCAGGACTTATTACGTGAGTCAACAAAACCTCGAAAGAGCATCCCAGGACCGATTACGAGCACACAGCTCAACCTATTGGATCTCCCAAGACCTTTTACATGCTACTGCACAACCTGTCCACGGCCACAGAGTAGCACAAAGCACAACCCAGATGCACATCTCACAACACTTACATCTATGCCATGGGATAATACATCTACAACCATGCGAGAATGGCACATCACTTATATTGCAGCCATGGGAGAACACATCTACAACCATGCTCAGATGGCCCCAACACTTATATCGCAGCCATGGGAGAACACATCTACAACCATGCTCGAATGTCCCCAGCACTTATATTGCAGCCATGGGAGAACACATCTACAACCATGCTCGAATGGCCCCAGCACTTATATCGCAGGCATGGGAGAACACATCTACAACCATGCTCGAATGGCCCTAGCAATTACATCACGACCATGGGAGAACACATCTGCCACCATGTCGAAAAAGCCCAACAATTACATCACGACCATGGGAGAACACATCTACAACCATGTCTGAAAAGCTCATGTGCATCTTTGTCTTCGGAACTCATCACACATAATCCAACTGATTATGTAATGTATCCACCTGATACATGTCATCACATATGATCATCCTGATCATCATCACTGCATCGTCCTGATGCATGTCATCTGGAGCAACATCCTGAAGCTCGTCATCCATGATCATCTTGATCATACAATGCATCCACCTGATGCATACCAAGTATCTACCTGATACATATCATCATACATGATCCACCTGATCATACAATGTATCCATCTGATACATACAAAGATACATGATCCACCTGATCATACAGTGTATCCACCTTATATATATCAACATACATGATCTATCCGATCATACAAACGTATCCACCTGATGCACATACAAGCATCCAACATGATGCACATACATATACATGATCCAACTGATCATAATCAAACATCCAACCTGATGCATATACATATACATGATCCAACTGATCATAACAAGCATCCAACATGATGCATATACAGAGCAGTAATTGGAGCATCGTCCTGATGCTCATCATCCAGTGCTTACATCCACAGCCATGGGAAGGATCCTCCTCTCACCATGCTTGGAATGGCTCCTGCAAATGTGTCCATCACTTCTTCCTTGAAGTGTCGTTGATTTGAAGAACACCAAGCCTCTCTCTGAAGTACTCGAACTTCACTCTGGCTAGTGGTTTCGTCAGCACATCTGCAATCTGCTCATCCGTCGCAATATACAGGAGCTTCACTACTCCTCTCTGCACCATATCCTTGATATAGTGATATTTGATCTCAATGTGCTTCGACCTGTCATGGAACACTGGGTTCTCAGACAGCTTCACACAACTCTGGTTGTCACAATAGATACCAGTAGCATCCAACAGAAGATCAAATAACTCAGACAGTAGCTTCCTTAGCCATACTGCCTCACAACTAGCCGAACAAGCTGCAACATACTCTGCTTCGGCTGTACTCAGTGCTATTGTTGCTTGGTTTTTCAACCAAGCATGTGCAAGGATGCACCTATTAACTTGTAATAGCAGTCTTCGAATAAAAGAAAAAACAATTATAAATCTAATCTAACATTAACATAAGCATGTGTAAATAAACAAGAACTAAATCAATAACAAGAGATCTATGGAAGAACAAGAGTAAAAAATAATAGATTTTTTGTATTACCTCAAAGGTGAGGATGTTTGGTGTTGAGAAAATCCAAGTTTGAGGTGCTCCAAGCTCTAATGGTCTCTTCTCCAAGATGCTGAAATGGGGGTCTTCAAACTCAAAATGGGAGGCAATGGCTCTCAATGGAAATTTGGCAGCATAAGGATAGGATGAAATGTGGATGGAAAGTGAGGAGTCACTATCACCTTTTTATAGTTTTTGGTGATGGAGAATACCATTATGGTTTTGAGGAAACCAATGGTATTAACCAACATGGTTTAGGTCTCTTTTTCCCTCTTTTTCCTTTTTTGAATAGTTTTTATATTTTTATTCCCTTTTAATCTTTTTTGGGAATTCTGGACCCTTTTTGAGGGTTTTTTGTGTTTTTTGAGGAAAAATATATATTTTGAGGGGAAAAAGGTGTATTATGGTCTTTTTGGTGACCTTTTGATGGCTTTAGAGGCTCAAATGGTGGAAAAAGTGGACAAATGGGTCATGTGAATAAGGGAATGAGCTAGTGAGCACTTTTTGGGTGTTAACAGCTACGCAGGATTGCTTCCTGCTAAACCAAGAGATCACACCTGATCCCATATTGAAGTAGCACCCAGATGTGCTCTTCCTATCTGCAGCACTGCTTGCCTAGTCCGGATCAACATAACCCTGCAGGTTAAACTTTTGATTCGCATCATACTTGAGCCCATAATCAACTGTACCCTTCAAGTACCTCAGAATATGCTTTACAGCAATCAGGTGAACACTCCTCGGATCTGTCAGGAACTGGCTCAATGTGTTCACCGCAAAGCAAATATCTGGTCTCGTGTTCGTCAGGTACATCAAGGACCCAATCATCTGACGATACATAGTGACATCAACTGGATCAGATGAATCATCACATAGAAGCTTCAGGTTCGATGCCATAGGTGTGGCCATGGCCTTGCAGTCCATCATCCCGAACCTCTTCAAGATCTCTACTGCATACTTCCCTTGTCCAAGGAAGATCCCATCTGCACTCTACCACACCTCCATGCCTAGAAAATAGTGCATCATCCCCAAGTCCTTCATCTCGAACTCGGTAGCAAGCTTCCTCTTGGTATCAGCAATCAATCCATCCTCACCTATTACAAATAGGTCATCCACATACAAAAGTAGTATCACTGGATTGCCTTCCTCAACCTTGTAGTAAAGGTTGGAATCTGCTTTACTTTTGGTAAAGCCTAAACTGGATAGAAAGTTGTCCATCCTACCATACCAAGTCCTAGGAGCTTGTTTCAAGCCATATAAGGCTTTCTTCAATCTGCACACATATGACTTTCTGTCTTGTGTTTCAAAACCAAGTGGCTGCTCCACATACAATTCCTCCTCAACTACACCATTCAAGAAAGCTGTCTTGACATCCATCTGGTGTATCTTCCATTTCATCACTGCAGCCAGAGTAAGTACTATTCTGATGGAAGTGTACCTGGCTACAGGAGCAAAAGTTTTTTCATAGTTTATCCCCTCTTTCTGGGAGAAGCCACGAGCTACAAATCTTGCTTTGTACTTTTCTATGCTGCCATCTGCAACATGCTTGATCTTGTAGATCCACTTGGAAGTCACAACAGACTTCCCTTCAGGTCTTGGGACCACATCCCAAAAGTATTTCTTCATGATTGATGGATCATGGTATTCTTCCATTCCTTCATCCCGGATCCTGGGAACTTCAATATCTTCAATAGATAGCTTTGTTGCTGGAACAAATGTTGTAGTCCTTCAATTGCATGATTAGAAACTTCTCATAGTTTCATAACAAAATTTTACACATAAGAATATATGTCATACAGTCATGCAATTATTTTAGCCAATGCTTCAATACAACATTTATCCATATCCTATAACTTTCTAGATGCCTTCCAATCTCTACCAGAACATTGTTAAGAGTGTGCACAACTCCCAACATGTCAGCAAAGAGGTTTTATTCTAGATAAGTAGCAATAGAATGTTGTACAGTGCCATAGGCCACTTACCCATCACATGCATATTAGTAGTATACTGTTCATTAATGCAATTATTCTAATATGCATAATACACAACCTAAGTCTAGGAACATAAGTGTATACATCATTGAACAATATTATTTAAACAAATAAGTATGCAAGAGATGACAATTCAAATACTTATCTTTGTTTGTTTGTTGGGTGGACTCCCTCTGAATCTTTCCTTCCTTGCAGGAGCTGCTGGAGTCCTATTCTGAAGTAACTTCTTCTACTACTTTGTGTTGTGAATTGTAAGGAGTGGTGAACTCCCTCTTAATCCCTGAATCACTGCATAACTTCTTGAAATCACCTGAAGTGAATTCTCCGCCATTATCAGATCCACTCAGAGAACTAGATGACATTGGACTGCATACATCGGAGTGGATAATTCCTTTTTCCTTACTTGCTTGTGATTGCCTTCTTTGTGTTCTTTCCTTTTGAAAATCCTTTGCAAACATCTTCATACTTTGACTGGATTTCAGGAAAACCTTCAACTGCTTTGCTTGCAATTGGTAGTGATCTATAGTGCACATGTGCAAGCCTTCTATGCCAAAGTTCACTTGGATCCGTGGATTCATGCACCATGGCATGTTCAGGTTGTCCCTTCAATTTGTACAATCCTCCCTCTAGCTCTCCAATCACTACTGCATCATTTATGGTCTTACCCTTTGACCACATGAGTACTTGGCCATCTACAAATGAAACCCTCATGCCTTTTGCATCCAATGCAAATATGGAGAGTAGATTCTTCTTGAGCCCAGGTACATATAGAACTTCTTTCATCTTCAAAGACTTCCCAGAGTCTAGATTGTAGGAGGCTTCACCACTTCCTTTGATAGGATATTGGTAGTCATCCCCAAGTTTCACCTTATGGGGTGACTCATGTTCATATAGGTTTACAAAAGATTCTTTTAACCTAGTCATGTGTTTGGAAGCCCCACTATCAATAAGCCAATCATTACATCCATGAAAGATAGTACCTGTGAGAGCAGAGATTAAAACATATTCATCTTCGCTTGATGAATCATCACTTTCTGATCTAGCCTTCTTCTTGGGAGGTTCATCATCCTCAGCACCATGAGCATGATATTTTCTTTTGTTGCCCTTCTTCTTTTTGTTGAAGTTGTTGTTGTTGTCCTTCTTGTTCTTGGGACAATCTGAGGCAAAGTGCCCTTTCTCATTACATGTGAAACATCTTAGATGTTTCCTATTTTTAGAGTGGTGAGAAGGTTTCTTAGAATTAGAATGCTCCCCCTTGAACTTGCTTCCCTTCTTGGTGTGAGTAGTGAGAGCTTGATCTTCATTGCCCATCTTTTCTTCTCGGGCCGCAATCTTAGCTTCTTCTTGAGAGCATTCCTCCCGCATCCTACTGAAGGAGATCAACTTCTTCCTTCCACAGATTCCTTGGATAAAGGAGTCCCATGATCTGGGTAGGCCATTTAGTGTGGTCATGACAACCTCACCATTGTCCACAATTTCATCCATAGCTTCAAGTTGTTCCTTAATCTAAGAGACCTTAGAGAAATAGGATTGAATGGTCTCTCCATTCTGAAGATTTACCCCTTTCAATTGGTTCCGCAGGGTCATCTTCCGATTTATGTTCTTCCCTTCAAATAGCTTGGTAAGGGAATCAAACATCTCCTTGGGTGTCTTCAGAGATGACACATGTGGGATGAGATGGTCCTTGATAGAAGCAACAATAATCCTCTTTTCCTTGACCAAGTTTCTTTTGTGAAGAGCCTTAGCCTCTTCTCCCTCTGGGACAGGGACCTCTTCACTTATATAAGTGTCCAACTCATTTTCTTCCAGGATTAACCCAATCCTATGCTTCCATGCTCAGAAGTTATCATCCCCTTCAAGCTTATCCTCAAGCTTGGTGTGGTGATACATCTTTAAAGAGTACTTCAAATGGAAATAGAAAAGATTTAGGTCTTACCACTTGATTTGCTGAAAACTAGATTTGGTCCTGGATTAGGGTTTGTCAGAGAAACCCTAAAAATTCAAAATGTGAATTTCAAACTTCTGAAAGGATAGAAATATGCGCCTTGATGAGCTGATTAGCCTGGTATATTCTGAATTTGAGATCTGCAAAGTTTCACCCTTCATAAATGCCTTTTAGTTTTCCCAGATTCACTTAGGAGGACCCTGAATTAGGGTTTGAGTTTCTCGGAGCTTCACCCAACCAAAAATCTCGATCCAAATCTCTAAAATTCGATTTTCCAAGGAGCTTCCAGCTATGTCTTCAGATTTCAGAAATTCCTATTTTTGTGGAAACCCTAATTTTTAGGGCCAAAACTGAAAGTGATCAGAATTGAATTCTGATTGGACAGATAGATTCTCCTTGATGAGTAGAGTCAATCTACCTTACTTCTTTTCCAAAATCCACAGAAAGAAACCCAATAAACAAGAAACCCTAGTTTCCGCCACTGCACAATGTCTTCTTCTCAGGGAAGCTCTGATACCATGTTAATTTTTGAGCATTAATTCAATATACTCTAGGATCTTTACTGAGAGAATAACATGTACAACATATCAATCATATCAAGCATGTCAATCATGTCAATCACAACAAGAGGCAAACATAAGAGACAATAGACACACAGAGTTTCTGTGGATAAAACCCTAAGGTGAAAAACCCCACAACTTCCTCAGAGATAGATAGAGCAATAATACAACCCAAGTACAACCCAAGTACAAGAGATAGTCTTCTCCTAGCAGATGATCCTCCTCCTCACATGTGCACCACTTTCCGAGTGATGTAGAAGTGAGTTGAGATGTCCAAATAGAGATCTCCCGATCTCTATTTATACTTGTCCTGTCCTGCACAATAAACTAATGGGGCCGATTTGTCTAACTTAGCCTAATAACCCATGGTTAACTTAATCAGGGCCGACCCCACACATGGTGGTCTAATAACCCATCCGCAAGTTACGACACTTGCGACACTTGTCATTACAAATGACGACACTTCCGTATAGAGGAATAATAACATCTCTATAGGAGTACAATATACATAGATGAAATACATAGGTGAAATACATTCCGAAGTTACATATACATCAACACGAGAGACATTTCATCTCTCAAACACCATATTTCATCCTTTAGAAGTTCATGTTGCATCCGAGGTTGAGCATCGGTTACTTGCGGCTCACTCTCATTCATGGCACACTTGAAGACTAAACGACGCAAATTTTTTTTGAGCTTCTACAACAAACTAAACACTTTGCCTCTCTCACACCAGAGGTAAGAAGTAGGTATTGCCACTGTGGGGTCTTTTTTTCCTTTCCATACTTAGTCATCCAAGAGCCTAACAATATAGTGGTGGTAGGTAAGACTACATTTCGGGTGCATCCATTAGGGTGAAGGTAGAGTATCCTTCCACCAGAGATATGTTCTGTTTTCCTGCATGTTTTTTGCACTTTCCTATATATATTTTTTTCAGCTAACGTCTTCATGTGTGCAGGTTCCCTTCATGACAATCTGAGCAGGGAGTACTTCCATTGTTTAGGTTTCACTCGAATGAGCTTGAGTTGTTGAGAGCGGCATATGATCTCGTAAACATTTTGTTCTAGGGTTGAATTGACTGCATCCTATTGTAATTTGATGACTGTACAAATTACACTTTTAATAAAAGTATTATTTGGGCATATCTATGTCTTCCCTCAATTTTTATACATTCAACTATTTTTCACTTTTTGTTTAATCTCATTTGACATATTGTACAATACATATAAATAAAATGGCTTGTAAATATTATTTTTATTTATGTTTACTAACATGTATATTAAAAATTGAATTTTCATCTTTAGTTGTTAGCCATTCTAACGCTTTATTTTTCAAATTGAACTAGTTGCTATGTTTTGGTTTCAGTTATCTTTCATTTACTGCAAACTTCAATTCCATTAATTCCATTAAACTTCTAAACAATAAAGTTTCTACCTTATTAAGGAGAAAATATTTCATAAATAGAACTATGTTTTATTTGCCTTTACTTTTTTTGAAATTGAACAAAATTGTAAATTTCTTTCTGCGTCTTAAAATCCAAGTATTCAATCTCCTTAGGTGTCATACAAGTACTTATTAATGCTACATTTTCCAACTAATGACTAAAGCTTACTTTTTCAGCGAATTTATTTCATAACACATTTTCATTATTTTGTAAATATTTATATTAATTAATTTATTTGATTTTATTAGTTAATTATACTCATCTTTAGGAATTAATGCATTCGTGGATAGATAGTTTGCATATAATGCATACATGGCTAGATAGTTTGACTAAAGCTTACTTTTTCAACAAATTTATTTCCTAACGCATTTTCAATATTTTGTAAATATTTACAGTAATTTCTTTAGCTGATTTAATTAGTTAATTATTCTCATCCTTAGGAAGTAATGCACCATGGCTAGATAGTTTGCACATAGTTCTTTTAATGTACTAACACACTCCCATTGTGATCGATTGCAATTTTGTTCATGATCGTTTAATAACACAATTATTCACTTATGCATTTAGTGTCATTTGTTGAGTTTGTGAATCATATTTATCTGAGGGCTCTAAGCACAGCCCAAGCTTCCATCCCCATCTTCCCCTTAACCAACCCTCCAAGGGTGTTTTCTGTATTTTTAACCAAACCATGTCGTTTTGAGCATCAACGTAAAATGGTTACCATACAAGGGACAATTTCCTATCTTTCTTTGAAGATTTCTTAATCTGATCTTTGAGATTATATTCGTCGTCCCTTCTTTTTTGTCCAATCATGACTTATGCTTGGTGGCCTTCCATCAATCCCATCGATATGCCAAATGTTCCATATTTTCACCCGGAAGTCTAGAGTGTGAACATTTACCTTCCTCAAAATCCCGAATTTGATTGTTTCTATTAAGAAATAAAAGGAAATGTGCACACAACAACTCACCAATACAAACCATTGACAACTTACACATTCAAGCCATCATTTTTATTCCGATATCACTAAAACAAGAGCATGTGGGAATAATGTGAACAACAAGAAGTAGCTCATTCAACAGTCAAATCTCCACGCTATTCTTCACTGGTTGCTTCAGCAAGATAGAGCATTCATCGTTCATAATATTCACGCCAATGCAAAGAGACATCCACCATCATATCAACTATAGATTGGTCTTTGTGGTCGTTCATTCGATGCCCAAGAATCTCTTCAACGCAGGAAGACTTCTTAGCACAAGATAGAAAATATAATACACAGTAGCTTCAACTGAGTCACAGCTCCTGCACACTCCATCTCCACGCAGCATCAGCTCCATGCAATCACACTGTTTAATGTTCCACACCGATCTCCACTTCTTCATAGACCAAAGAATGAGAGGACGATTCACGCTTCAAAGGAACTCAAGTTAAACACAAAACTACATGCCACATTATTTGAGAAATACAATTTACTAGCTGTGTACAACAACCTTAACACATAAAAGAAAGCATTGATTGTTCAATTAATGATAATGGAAGCAGAGACAAATGATTTTCAAGCAAACCTTATAGACTTGGAAACACGTGCATCAGTGGCGAACAACAAGGCCAATGAATTGAAGACTCAAGTAGATAAGTTGTTGAGAGATAAGGAATCGCTCATGGAACCGTTCTGGGCACAAGCATGCAAGCTTCAAGAGAAAGTCTCAAACTATCAAAAAACACTCTTTCAACAAATCTACAATATCAAACAATTCATGGCAAGGATGCAAGAAATTGCTACAAGCTCAATAGCAATGCATCAACATTTGATTACTACTGGAAACAAGCTTAACAAATAGTTAACTTGGAGAGAAAATAACCCAGCATTTCCTCCTCACCTCCCTAAAAAAAAACTAGCGACACTGAAGCTGGATATTGCACTCCTTGAATTTTGCACGAAAGCCAGTAATCGACTAAATGCCGAGATTGATAAAACTCTTGAAAAGTGCACAAATATCAATCAGCTCATGAGGAAATCCATCAGGTTCACTGTAAATGTTAGCTCCCTATGGCAGCAAAAATCAATGAGCTCCCCCCCAAGGGTCAGCAGATGGCAGAACTCCAGCAAGTGTTGCATTCAAACTTGGACTACATCAAGAAAATTGATTCTCTAACAGAATAAGACATCAACTTCTATGTGAGGAAAACATCTAAACATCTCATTTTCCTTGAGGATACCCACAAGGCTGCACCAACAGAAGTTGCAAATATAGAAACAAAACTGTCTTATCATGAAGTGTCTCTAAAACTATTAAAGCCTGACGAATATAATATCATAACTGAAGAAGCTACTGCATGGGCATACTATATTTCCAATTTAGAAGCATCCAACTAATTTTAATTGTAAATATCATTTGTATCTTCTCATATGTACAACACTCAAATCAAAAATTTGCCTACTATTCTCATTTTTCCAATTTCACCAGATAACAAACTCTTCCAAGGTTGTATAGTGGTGAATCAACCCTTTTTGCTGTTCATCTATTCTTCTTTGTCAATGAAAACAAATTTCCCTTCTTGAGAAACTATTGCAGAAATGTTTATATGTAATGTGTTCTTTTCAATGGATATTATTGGGATTCCTTTTCTCTAAAAAACCTAAATGCTTGTTCAAATTTTTGTAACAGTGCTATATTTTACTACGTTTTTAGTTCAATGCTCGCCAGTTTCCTTGTTGGCAATGGCTTTTCAAGCTAAGCTCATAATGGATTATCCCAAGTAGTAGTGATGTAAATATTAATCTCAACTGATTTGTAAACTGTGTACTCTATTTTACATTCATAAAAACAAAGCAGCCAAGCAAAGCGACCTATCTTCATATATCTCCACGTTGAATAAATACAACCTTTATATTGAGAGCTACGACCACTCCTGTTTTGTTGTAAGTCCACATTTTATTGTGCTTTGTTGTGAACTATCTATTCTATCAGAAGACGTGTGAATCCTTGATACGATGAGAGTCATTGATAACCAATTACTTTCCTTTGGTTTATTAGTGTTTTTCAAAAGATTAATTCATATAGTGACAGGTCAGTTCGCCTTTACATGGTTGAGAAGCATGTAAAGTTTTTATTGTGGACTTGAAATCCTCAATGAGAAGAAAGAAACATATCTGGGTTTCCCACTGTATCTTCTATTCTTGAAGCAAGCATAACGAAGATTCACCACTCCTATTGTGTTGTAAGTCCGCATTTTTATTGTGCTTTGTTGTGAACTATCTATATTGTCAGAAGACATGTGAATCCTTGATGCGGTTAGTCATTGATAACCAGTTACTTTCCTTTGTTTATTAGTAATTTTCAGAAGATTAGTTCATGTAGTGACAAGTCTGTTCGCCTTTACATGGTTGAGATCGATGTAAAGTTTTTATTGTGGACTTGAAATCCTCAATGAGAAGAAAGAAACATATTTGGGTTTCCCACTGTATCTTCCATTCTTGAAGCAAGCATAACGAAGATTAATTTACAACTTAGATTGTGGCACTATCAAGAGCTAGTCCATGAAACAGTTCTATACCTACACTTGTATATGGAGATCCCTTAAATTATTGCTACAACACATGGCATGAAAGCAAGCTTTTGTTCACAAGTAGTTTGTGCAGTTTAGGAGCTATTATAATCATTGTTTTCATTGATATTATTGCATAATTATTTTTTTAAATTGCTTATATATTCCAAATATAGTATTAATCTATAGTGTTGAGATTACTACTATAGAGATTGTGAGATAAGCAATTGTAGTTGGCTCACTGTGTTGATGAACTTAACATTATTTTTTGTTGTGGGTTGAGTGCCCATGTCTTTGGAATCTGAGATTGTTACAAACTTTGCTCTTTTCCTACCACTATCCTTCACTGCCTGAGCCTATGTTTTTGTTCTTTCTAACTTTCCTTTTTTCCTACCAGCGTTCATTTTTGCCCCTCAAGGGGAAAATGCTAGTAATAATTATTAAATAAAGAGAATGTAGTTGCGGGGTCATGGTGATTCACAATCTAGAGTAATTAAAAGTCTCTTGATAAAGCTTAATAGCCATTAAGATAGGCGTAAAGTAGGTCAACTAGATCACATTTCATAATAAATAGAATAAGTGACATTACTAAAAACTCTACAATCCAAGTAATCGAGTAAAAGTGTTTGATAATAGTAATACAACGAAAAATAATTATATATTATCAAAAGAAGTAAAGTTGATAAATTTCCATATTATATACATATATGCATAAAAAATCAGCTTAATTTAATAATCTGGTATTATATATAGACGTGTTATGCCATAAGGCTTCCTCTTGGACTCGACTTGGAGGCCGACTCTTGGTTTAGTGGTTGGTCTTGATAATTTGTGCCAGATAAATTCATTCTATGGTGTTTTTCCATATTTGGGTATGATACATGGAATTCCAACCCAACCCGACCCTCCTTCCTGAGTGTTATAGTTCAAATTGGCACTTCCCTATTTATGATGACATTATCCCAAATATGATACCTAAGTGTCCCTGCCCATCCACATAATGAAATTCTAAGAGTGTAAGAGCCCATAATTTTATTCCATGTGATGGTCCATATCCCCAAAATGGGATCTCATCTAATTTCTCCCTGAATTGTCAAAGTTGCAACTACAAAAGAGACCACACAAGCCTTTTGAACTAGAAAGGTGCATGCCACACGAGTTTCCCTTGAGCAAGGCGTGTGGGCCTCAAAAAATTGGCATAAAAAAATATGAAAATGTGATAAGTTATGACAGTTTTGGACAATTTTGGTCTTGGTTGTAACTTTCTAAACTAAATGGTAACCATCTACAACTATCTCAATCACTCATAAAAAGAGATGAGATGGGCCTAATCAATAGGTACATCCATATTGTATCATCATGTTAGAGAAATCTTGTATCCCATTACATCCATCCATTCCCTATTCCATGCATGTGACCCTTGTCCCTAATCATCATCCCCCTAGGTATTGAAGTTAATATCTCTTGCTGACTTCTCCTTTATACACATTCGGAGGAGTGGATGTGGTATTGTTGGTGTACAAGAGCAAAGGGACCTGGTCTTTGGTTCGAAAGGTGTCAAGCAGTGGGAGAGGTAATTATATTGTATCATTTCATTGCTAATAGAAATTTGACATCTTTTCCTCCCCCATATAAAGTGTTATGTATTTGATTGTTAGTCATTGAAAGTTATTCTACTTCATAAAAAGATTGTTCAAGTTTATCAAAACCACGTGGATGATTTTATGATATTTGGATTTTTCTTTGTAAACAAAAGCTTTTGAGGAAGGGTGTTAGGTGTGTTTTGCAAGTCTTGGAGCAGTATTAGGAGCAGATTTGAAGAGCATTATAGGAGCAGTGAGGATAAACCTATGAAAAAGGTACCTCTCTTCTTTTTCCTCCCCTTTCTATTTATGTATGTTTTCTTAAGTCTTAAAGAGTGTGAAACCTATGCTTGTATGTGTCCAATCAACCTATAGAACTAGCCAAGTCAGTTTGCATCTAATTTAGTAAATTGGTGACCTATCCTAGTCATTTGGATAATTTTTTGTACAATAGAACTGGTGACTCCACCGGGGAAGGAAGAGTCTTTGTAGGGACTTTTGCTTGGTTTCTTCAACCATTTTGGGTGTTTTTCAACCTTAAGGGATCTAATAATTATCCAGAACCCTGTTTCTTTCAAAACTTTGAAGCATTTTCCTGAATTTTACTTGTCTCAGTCAAACCCAATAAGGCCACTCTGTAGTGCATATAAGCGCATCTGGTAAGGGGCCCACACACTTCTTTCAATAGACAGTTGTGTGGCCATGCATTCTTCCATTGAACAAGCGTGTTGGGGGGGGGGGCATATCATAGGCTCATGATTTCACATGCCACCCTATTGATTGCATTGGGATTTGGTGTATAAATACTTGGTTTATATCGCACCATCTGGAGATCTCGTATTGGGGTTTTAATGTTTAATTAAGTAGGCAAGTGCATGCATATGATGCTTAACATCATTGACCCTTTGATCTAATCCAATTGTTGTGTTCGATGGATGGTTCTAAAATGCATTTACCCTACCTCGCTTCCCGCATTTGTAGTCTCCATTTTGATTGACTTATTCTTAAAATTTAGATCTACAAATCCTCCTTCAAAAATAATCTTTTGTGTGCTTTCCTTTATGGTTTGGATTAGACATTACCCAATTTAGAATTCTATGTGATGGATTGGGAGATTGGACATATTCTTGATGTTCGCTCTCCCTTGTTGATTTTGAATGCTTATTTGTTGTGAATGAAGGTCAAGCTAGGTGACATACCCTAAGCTCTCACACCATGTGATTAAGGAAATAATTTGCTAGCAATGTTCGTGGGTTTTAAGCATGGATACAAATAAACAATGGGGAATGTGAATATCCCAATCATGATCGAATGAAGGTAGGCCTCAACCCATTGATTTAATTCACTCTTTATGTTTCTTGCATGTCTAAGTAAAGTTTGTAATGGGAATCCCATGTGTCCTCTAAGTGTCCTATGACAACTTATTTATCCTTGCCATTGCAACCAATTATTCCTAGTTCCATTTTTGTTTGTTGAACTTAACCATGCATGTAGAGGTCCAACTCCATTTGGCTCTTACATCCTTATTTTCTCTATCTTACAACTACTATAATTGATACTTGAAGCCTTGAGCTAAGGTCCTAGCCTTGCATTTTGTAAAAGCATGATTTTCCTTTGCTTTGTTTTGGGTTGAGACCTCAATCAAGCCTTCCTTTTGGCTATTGTGGTTAAAGGGGAATGAAGGACTCTCAGATCCCTTCCTTTGAATTAATTTTCTCAGCAATTAATTAAGTTGTAATTCTCACTTAGCATACTAAGAACATTCATATGGTTTGGTGAGGTTATTGTGATTCAATGGTTCGATACTCATCACTTGCATATCATGCGTCCATATTTTCAATGTTAACCCATGATATGAAAGAAAATATTGGGCTAAGTTTTTTGGCACATGATTGACCTTCATCCTAGTTTTAGATGCATGTAGTCAAATATGATAACTGTATTGAATTTTTGGTTGGCTAAAGTGTTGGCGTAATGGTAAGAGAAGAAAGTATAATTCTTCTAGTTAATTGCTTGATGATAAGTAGATACCATTATTGCTTGATCTTAGGTATTGCATGCATGCATGATGGAAGTGTCTGGTTGTATTTTAGTTACAATACAAGTGCTTTCATCTTTCATCTTTATGTCAATGTTTACGTGGATGGTTAGCAAGGTATTCTGGCTTTACTAGTAATTGATGTACAACTCACTATTAAATATTTGGATGAGGTTCGAGAGTCGACCTGAGTCCCCATTGATGATGGGTTAGTGATCACATAATAAGGCCATGTATGAGAAAATCTATCATAAGTAGTCTCTACCATGTAAAATAGTGCATTTAATTCCTGGATAACTCAGTGATACAATTTGCTTGATGAATAGACAAGAGTGCAAGTTTTGGACACTCATGTAAACATTTTGATGTACTCTTATTTTTATATTTGTGCACTTATTTTGATGGACTAATGATGATATTAGACATCATAAATTTTATCTATATGGATATATACACACCCGTAGCTTTTTCTTTGGCCTTCAAAGTTGTTTCTTTATTAAGTTTAAAATTAAAAACATAGAAATTAATTTATGTAATAAATTCAAGAGGCAACATTTATGGCTCTTCAATTATTTGTCCATCTTTTACAAAAAGTGACAAGGGGTACCAAAGAAAATGTAAGAGAAAGGAGAGAGAAGATATAGCTTTGTTCTATTGTTGTATTATATCTAAGTTCATTCTCTCATCCCTTTAATAGACTAACAACCGTATCAATAGACAGTAGGCTACAATCTAAGTTCCAACACCATGGTGAAAGAAGATGAAGGTAGGCTACAATCTAAGTTCCAACACAACACCATGGTGAAAGAAGATGTGCTTCCCTCTAGAGGTAAATTCTATTTATTTCCTTCAAGTATGTATTTATTTGCAAATGTCTCTGTGACTAATATTGGCATGATCATATCTACCTTTAACACAATCTATGTGTGGAGTTATTAATGGATCCACATTGTATGAGGCTTCATCCCGCTTTGGCTTTAGATTGATGTGAACATCATACGGTTAAACATCATGTTTACTGGAAGCCATGATTGTTGGAACTATTTGGATTACTCTTGGTTGTAAAAAACTTCCTTTATAAATAAAATATTTATTTGAGCATACTTACACTTGTCTTTCTCTATATGCATTGATTTGTTTTCATAAATTTATTGGTTTGATCTAGATCATTTTCTAATTTTAATTTTTATAATTTTATTTTTAATGTACATATGCATTCTTTTACTAATTATTATGAATAATTGTTTTGTATTTATAATATGTTGCATATATGGTTGATTTAATGTTTAAATTTGTAAGTATTTACTCAACATTAATTTTCACACATTTACATTGAATTAACTCATTATAACATAGAATCTAGATTTTGCTTTTAACTGATAAACAATTAACATAACTATTTTTTGCACTCATTAGTTTATAATTTAATTTACATAAACAATTAACATAACTTTTTTTTGCATTCATTAGTTTATAATTTAATTTACATAGATGTTGGAACCATGTCTGCATTCTAAATCATAAGTTAAGGCAATTAATTATTAACTTAAAGAACATATTAAAACTTATATGTATACATAATCAGAGGATTGGTATCCTTAAAACTTATATGTATACATAATCAGAGGATTGGTACCCTAAAGGGTAAAGACGTTATTGGCTTGTCTAACTAATAAATATAATAGCGTAGATATCAAGTCTAGGGATTTAAACATATCTAGGAGTCTATCCTCATTTTTTCCTCTTGACATCCCTACAAAAAGTATTTTGAGTATTGTTCCCAAGTTTCCATTATGAGATCAACATCAATAAAAACTCCTCAATTTAATTTACACCGAGGAAGGTCATCTACCAAACCTAGGATTTTATTTACATAGTGTTGTGCCTGAGTTTCCATTTTCGACATCACCATTCTTTTTAAATGCAACTTACAAAAGAAATATGAGGACCATGCTCAATGTGCTTGTATTACCATAAACTTTTGTACAATCCTCCCTAAAAATCATGGCTTCCTAAAATTGTAGGGATTGTCTATCTAGGATTTATTACATAGTTTCTTTGTAAGGAAAAACAATAGGATTTTTGAAAGTGAAAATACAAAATATTAAATCCAGTAAAAGATAAAAAGGGAATTCTCATAAATAGTAAGAGCAAATAATACAATTTGGAAGACAATGCTAAGGAGGAGCTGGAATTCTTTCAAATTTAGACATAAGAGTAAATCCTTTAGTTGTTAATGGACAACTTATAAAACCTAAGAATGCTTATCAATTATGGACTCTTCCAAGCAAGGATAAATAAAACTAAAATTTGATAACACATTTATAAGAAATTTGGGTGCAATTAGGGTAGGATGGATTTTTAGAAATCATCATGGGCATATCTATTATTGGTTATTAGGTTAAGATATTAATAATTATAAGACCGAGTTCATGATTTATAAGGTTGAGATATTTTTCATGGCTTATAGATTTAGCAATAATTGATTCACAAAGAGTAAAACATGTTTTAAACGAGATTTGAAGTCAAGTAGAAAGGATAACATTTCTCTTCCCAACTAACCAACCAAGCTAGACCAAATCAACGGGATCAAGTTTGAAATTATCACTAATTTTTTTCAAAATGACATGAAGCAAATAAATGACATCATCAATGGAAAACCAAAAAACTCCTTTTAGGAAATGGAAAGCCACACTGATGAAATAAAAATGTCATCAACTCATGAGAAGAATATAATTTTTCCCGCGAACAAATAGAATAGTGATTGGTAAACTGGGTTGTACTCTCAAAACGCAAAGAAACATGAACACATGAATTAGTGAAAGCTAAGCACTGGGTTACAAAGCATTGGATTCTCTATAGTGTGGGGTGTGCACTGTTGGATTTAAAGTTATTTAAATCCATCAGTGCACATCCCACATTACAAAGCATTCATTGCTCTATAGCGAGATACTATTGAAATCCACATCAACAAAAGAGAATAACTATCCAATGATGCACACCCTACATTGCTATATAGCTACATACTTAGACACAACCTCATGAGTTGAAATTGAGTTGATTAGGACTTGCATCATATATTTCTTACCTCTTGATAATTAAATTACAACTTGAAATGTATGACAGTGGTGTTTTTCGGATATTCTTTTGGTAGGGGATCCTCCGTAGAGTATGTCATGACATCTTTTATTAAGGTTATTCACCTCACCACCATAAAATACCATTGTTTATCATTAAATGAAAGATTGCTTGTTAACTAGCATTTGCCCCAGGAGGGGCAAAAGGAACACCGAGAGGAAAAGAGCACAAGGAAAGAAAAGTAGTTTGGACAGATCATGGGCAATAGGTCATGCTGGCATCATTGAAACATAAAACAAAATCACAATTTAAGTATGAATATTTTACTAACTAATAGAAGCACCTACAAACATGATGTAAACACTTTCAAAGTAATCCTGAAAGATAGCCTGGTGAGGCAACTCATAATCAAATACAAATAGGAGATATTTAACACTAGTTCAACAAGAATAGGAGATATCCATATCTGCCTAGAGGCTCTATGCCCCTCCTCAAGTCATCCTTCAAAATTCTAATAGACGTATCGTAGGTTCTCAACAAATCATTTCAAGAATGAAATTGGATCACAACAAACATCATCGAGTCTATATGGGCTTGAACTATCTAAAAAGTAAGTTTAAGCTCATGCTGAAGATTATGTTGACCCTCAACTACTAACCTACAGTTGTAAAGGATACACATTGTTAGCACAATGTTTTGTTCCACAAGGTTGGAAGAGTTTTAAGACAAGAAAATGAGGAAAGCATTTTGTTACGGGTTTATTGAAATGATGAAATAGGAAGAAGCAACAGCTTGTTCTTCATCATAGTTATCATCATCAATTTTAGAAAGGGCTGTTTGAATTTCGGCATCAAACACGGAGTCAGCACAGGACAATTCCTCTAAAATTTGAATACACAAAACTTTGTCCAAAGTCTGGATTCCAGGTTTTTTGTTGGTTTGGAGACTCGGAAGGCGAAATTCATTGTTCTGAATAAACGAGCGTCGCGCGGTACTGTTCCTACACGAACACAGAGTTGTATAGATCACTATCACAATAGTTGTGTCGCTGAGTTTGGTTAACTAGTCTTGGGGTCCAGGCATTGGGGTCGACAGATCAATAGGGAGCTTGCACGCCACTGAAAGTAGCGTGAGGGATGTTGCATTTATAGGGAAGAATCTGCACATGACTCGTTCAAATGATGCAAAACTGTTGGTGCAACTTGCACACCTTTTATGAAAATGTCGACGCAGATTCGTCAAAATGATGCGAAAACTCACAAAAAAAAGCGACATGTTTCGGGGTAAAAACCTGAGTTGTACTTAGCCGAAATCTCACCCTTTTTTCGAAACTCTCAAGCCAAAATGAATATTACAAGACATTTGGGCATTATACCCGTGTTTGTTTGAAAACTTTAATTAGTTAGGCCTAAGAAAATACGGAAGATCGTCAATTACGCCTTTGAGCTGGACAGGTTCTCAAGAAGATGGATTTCCATTTCCGATTCCCCTACCATAACCAATCTTTGTTTCCTCAACAGAAAGCGCATATCTCTGTTACAATAGGAAGAATTTGAAGCTGCGATGCGGTTTCACCTTTTTCTATCCTTTGCAAAAGTTTTTTGGTTATAGCTTTGGACTCTTTCTCCCCTCCGAGAAGCAGATTCTTTTTCTTAACCTTTAGAAGGATTTCTATGAGTCTTCATTTCTATTGCCGGTGGCGTCGGCACCAACCCCTAAACTTTGAGGTCGCAACCTACCACGCCTGGCGCAAAAGGAAAGGCCATAGCAAAAATGTGACATTTCTTCACGAAACAAATTATTTGTTTGCGTCACTCACCTGAAATGGAACTATGCCAATAAATGTCATTGCCATCATACTTCACAAAATTACGAGTTTCACAAAAAACGTATTCATTCTACATACCCATCCCAAATCCATTTTAGGGACAAATTTATTTAAGGTATGTTTCCCAGTTTATTCCTGTATATACCTAGAGCTAATACAGCTCCAGGCCATTCCATTCCAAGAAGAAAATGTAATGATTCCCATGAAAATTCCTTATAAAAAATTAATTGTAAAATGCAACCAGGCTGCCCTATGATTGATGGATGTCACTTCTTCTCTTCACGGAAACATCACTCTTGTCCGAATGGGCAATATAAGTCGAATTGAGACTGTCCCCATTTGTTTCTGCATAAGGTGTCTCACCAACAACCACAATAGCCATGATAGACAATATCAACAACAAGGTCATTGATCATTGTACACCCTCGCTTCAATTCATTTCATCTTGAAAATTCCTTGATGAGATATTGCGCTAACAGTCCATTTGCTAACAATCACTCTTAGATATGCGATCTTCTGAATATGAGAGTGCAGAAAAATATCCATATGCACATTAAAAGGAAAAGATATCTAATCAAATCTTCCTTGATGTTTTGAACTGCATACCTAACCCTTGAATTTATTGAAATACATTATATCCTTGTGCTCATTTATGAGTGAAACCATGCCTTCCAACAACAGAATAGTCATTGGGAACAAATGCAACTAAAAATCCAGAATACTTTATATCCTTGTGCTCATCTATGAGTGAAACCATGCATGCCAACACAAGAATATTCAACCCCATAAATCCATCCCTCTTGCACTATAGTAAAGAGGCCAAATTAGTTGCGGTTCTTCTAGAAGATTGATGCGATAAAGAACTTGAAGGGAAAAATCATTACAAAAGTGAGTATGAAAAAGATTTTCAAGAAGATAAAAATCAACAAACAGTTGAGGAAGTTACTGTCCCATATTGTCATGAAGAAACCTTTATCCAAGAAGAATACCAAGAGACTCAAATGCCTTATAAGACAACACTAAATTTCTCGTCAAACTACACCATGAAATCCAATCTGTGATCAAGCCAAGACTTCATCTACGTTGTAGTGTTGGAAACGGCTATGAACACCATAGCACACCATAATGAACACCATGCCACCCATAAAAATATGAAATTGAAACAGATCACAAAGCACGTTATGCTTTTGAAAGGAATGGAAATGTTTTTTTTGGAATAAATAAACAAAAAGTATAGGAAAAAAAAGTTTATAATGAACACCATGTCAATCGTAACAATATGAAATTGAAACAAATCACTAAGCACAATCTGCTTTTGAAAGGAATGTAAATGCTTCTCTAGGAATTTTTAAATTCAAATTCTTGGAAAAACTAAGTTCTAAGCCTTCTCTAGATATATAGGCTGAGAGCATCATTCCCTTTCACTTGATTCTAGGCCACTTGATTCCGGGCCACTTCAATTCCCTCTATTTCATCAAAAGCTTTGTATTTGCATATGCAACAAACAATCTATAAATAGATCACAATCAATATCTAAAGACCCACTTCTCATTACTCAAAGGTCTACACAGATCCAGAAATAAAGTTTGTTGAACACATTTTCTCCTTCTCCTTGTTGATCTATATGATAGGATATAGATATTTGTGATTAGACAAGTCCTCTACAAACTTCTACAAAAAATTCCTCATATTCTATATATGAAAAAGTTATAACTTTAATTTATTGCTTTGATTATATCCCTTAAACCAAAATTACTCTCACCTTCATTACTTTCAAAGAAAACATCCAAGGTGGTAAACTTTTTTAAGTTGTTAGACACGATCAACGTTGACACTTCTCAAATCTGTTTTGGGTTTTCTGGAATGTTGGGGGAGTCGTCCATTCTCTCTCTTTCTTGTCCTTGTTTTGGGTTAGTAAATGTCATACCTACATGATCATTCATGTTTTTATATGCCAGCCAAAGTTTATAATATTTCAAGTGGTTATAAATGATTAATTACATGGAAAAGAGAAAGGGATTATACACAACGATTAGCAAATTTGTCTATGTTGTATATCCTGAATTTGCTTTGTCATTGAAATACTAACATTCCAACATTATAATGAACTAATCCTGTTGACTATTCTTAATCAATTCCTAATTTAACAGTGCCAACCTATCTTTATTTTCTCACTTTAGTATGAATTTCAATTAATAAAAAGAATTTCAGAGATGAAATAAGCTTGTATGTGTAAAAAAAATACTCATTTTATTGTTTTAAGTAACTTGATCACCCAAATTAGTGAGTTTTTTAGTAAAAGTTAAAAGAAACGTTTTATAAACTATCCAAAGTCATAGGAAACCATTTTCCTGTTAAAAATGAAACCCTTATTTGCTCATGTGTTCCATTCGAGTCATTCCAACAAATGATGTAATCTTGAAACTTATCAAGCTATATGCTATATTTCTGACTTTTTATCTTTATTTCTTGATCTTTGCATTATTTAAGTGAAAAGTGACATTTAAACATTAGCCATGATGTCGAATAGAGTTCCCATGTTTTGTTGGATATGCTTATGCACAATGTCAGCCAAGTTGGAAACTTTTTGGCACAACTGTCCTTCAATTTTATTCTCTGCAACATCTTTATTTTTATTTTTTACCATTGTGGTCTTAATATTTTGTTTTTCCTGACATCATATATAAGCCAAATATATTGCATTGATGTCTTTGAAGTGCAGACATTGTATCATACCCATTTACAAGAGGGATGTTAATGATTGTTTTTTAGGGCGTTGTCCAAACATTAAGTAAAGTGCGCATAAATTTAATGTCCAAACCTTCTCCTCTATCCACCTTCATTCGGGATGAATGAGTTCGACGGAATTCCGTGTAATCCAACAAGTTAACACGTTCAAACCCTTCTTGTCAAAACTTGGGCCCACGTGCTCTGCTTAGATCACAACCTCCTCTCTCTGCCTTGTCATAATACAACCTTTATGTGTGAGAACCGACAACATGCAATAGACGTGTGGTAAGCTGGTTAAGGTCGTGATGTCCAGACAGAGCGTGGAGGATTTTTTCTACGTACAGAAGTTTCAGAGGTAGCATGCAGAGCTACTGAAAACCACGCCGACATAATTTTCAAAAGGTAACATGCAAAGCTGCTAACCACTACGTCGCCAAAAAAATGAAATGAAACACTTCCACTTAAACACACATCAATTTAAACACATCTCCACTTTCTTTCTGTAATAAAATTTTCATTTCATTATTTACAACGCAACAAGGTACATGGGACTTATTTTGGCTCAACGTTGTCTTCTTCCTTCTTGGCCTAACCGCACTACCATGTATGAACTCTAATCTCTTCCATCTATATATTGATAATCTTCTTTAATCAGATCTGTTAGGATGATGGCTTGTTCTTTAAGATACGTTAGAAATAGATGCAGATAAATAACGATGATAAGCTGCTCTCCGTCTGTCCAAAGGCAGCAACCGAAACTAAGAAATAGTAAGTTGGTGTTGATGAATCTGCTATCATTTTTTTAATTTGCAAGGGATGCCCATATTTCAAATAACAATTCCATAAAAAAAGAAAAATTTTAGTGGACCCAAAATCCAAACGTAAAGGAGAGCTTACGCACCAATTCTTAAGCCTGCCGCACTTCACTTGTTAGGGAAAAGTAGAGCCGCATCAGCGAAACCCTAAGAACAACCAATCTGGAAATTGAAATAGTAATGATAGCACACACGATAGCACGCAGAGGGCAGGCGGCAAATCCAATCGGCTGGGAGGAAATGGAGGACTGCAGAGAATGAGAATGAAAATCTGAGCAGTGACAGGCTTGACAATAGGCAGGCAATATAGATTTTCATAATTTCGTTACAACTGACTAAAACGCAATCAAATTTCCCATTCTGAAAGGAAAAAGGAGAGTAAACTTTATATAAGAGTAGTTGGTACATAAGGATGCGATACCTTTGAAATCGACCAGGCTTGCTCCATTCGCTTCACAAACTGCTATGAATATTCTTGTGCGCTGTCGGATGGATCAACCACCACAACCCTTATCGGCCCAGCCCCTTCGACTATTTACGACCTAATTTTGCAGTGCTCGTGAATAATGATGATACAATTACGGTGCCTCTTCTAAAAATCACAAGGAACATAACTCTTAACCTGAGCATGAACTCACTCGAAATCTTCCAGGATACCCATGTTTCCATACTTGGCAGCTCTCTACACCTTCACCGGCAAGCCTCCATTGATTTGACCCATCTAGCAATGAATACAACATTGTGGCTTATATGTCATCGTGGTAGGTAGCATATGTTTAGGTGATTGGTGGATGTAGATGTAGACTTATTGAACCTCTATTGTCGAAGCTGATAATAATCCTACTCAAGATGAAAAGTTGACGGTTGGATCATTGCGATAAAACATATGAAATCTTAATAAAGTTTGAAATGACATATGTTTTATGGGTTTTGTGAAGCTCGCCCACTTCCTTTTGCATGACCGACAACGCACTCCAAGCATGACAACGCACTACTTTGGAACAATATTATAATTTTAATTTTAAAACTATTCATCGTCGTCGAGTGCACGTGGTCGTCCAGTGCATGTGGTAGTGTTGGTGCTTCACATGTCATAGTAGCAAGGATATTTGTTGGGTGGTTGGGCCGTCTCTTTTGCATGCCGTGGAAATGTTTAACACTTGCCAACAATTCTGCATGCCCGTGCATTCCTGATCGACATAGTGGGTGGCGGAATGACTGGAGGACTGGGTGGAGCAAGCACTGGAGGATGCAAAGACTTACAACATATCCTGCCATACCAATTTTGCATTCTCTGCCATTCATCTACCTAGTCCTACATTCATTTTGCAACATTTCATATGCATTTCTATCTATTCAGAAACCCTAATTTCTATGCATGAACCCTAATTCCAGTGTTTTTTCGTGAGTGCGTTGAATGCGGTGGTCATGAAAATATCATTCAATTAGGAGTTCTCTTGGGAGCTGTCATGCTACACTATGAGAGCTAGTCTACACCATTTTCTATTGCTGGGTTTCTGTCCAAATTCGTGAGAAATATTGAATCTACAACTGGAGAAGATTACAGTATGGAGAAGATTACAATACACTTGGGACATCAAGTTTGACATTTTATTTAAATTTCCAGTACTCATGTTTTTAAAGTTTCTGTTATCTTGTTACCTTCCGGCCAGTTGGAGAAACCTAGTTTCATTTTAGTTATTGAATAATTTGAAGATAAATTAGAAGAATGTTCATAGATGTCTTCACCTTCACGACTGGTGCGTCATGCTACACCATGGAGTCGCAACAATCTACAGTTCAGAGCTCGAGGGGAGGTAGATGTCTCCACGATGGCAATAATATGGTGAACTTTCTCCTCTATTAATTTGCTTCCACGGAAGGGAATGTGGATTTGACCATCGTCTGCAAGATCCCGTATGCACAATTTCAACTCTAACAGCGGAGAAAGCTCACGACATGATCACGGCTTGGAAAGGATCCTTTCTTAAAAACAAAAATTTAAGGTCATGGATAAGGAGCTCAGGTTTCATCCCACCATCGATTGCTTCTGCAGAAGAACAACGACTATGACTTTTAAAACATGAAGAAGACCTTGTAATGGGTAGCATAGGAGACTCACGAGCCGTTCTGGGCACAAGAGATGATGGAAGTTCTTTGATAGCAGTGCATTTGACTGTGGATTTGAAGCCCAATCTACCAACGGAAGCTGATAGGATTAAGCAATTCAAAGGGCGGGTTTTTGCACTGCAAGATGAGCCTGATGTGGCATGGGTGTAGTTACCCCATGATGAATCTCCTAGTCTGGAAATGACAAGAACATTTGGATATTTTTGTCTCAAGGTTTTGGTCTCATTGCTGTGCCTGATATCTCGTGCTAGCCATTGATGGGGTATGGGATGTGATGTCTAACAAGGAAGTAGCAGACATTGTGCCAACTGCAGCCAGATCTCTAGTTGAATTTGTTGTTCGTGCATGGAGCTTTCTATCTCCCGACCGCGTGAAGACCCCTATCTTGGCTGCGTTGAGGAGAAAATGCATGGTGTATCTCTGTGTTATCAATAAGAATGCAAAATTTTTCTAAGCCAATGTTTTGAGAATCACACATTTGAAGATCCATTTTGTAAGTACGAAATTTACAGATGTTTTAGCTTTCTGTGATGGAAAATATTATCATGGACCTCCATTAGCATTGTGTTGGACCTCCATCATGGACCTTCATGGATGAAACCGTGGAGCGCGCCCGGGACCAAGGCGACCTGCCACTCAAGGGCTGCTACGATCCCAAGGACTTCGTGCTGTCGATCAAGAAGCCGAGGTCAGTGATCATTCTTGTCAAGGCCGGGAATTGAAGACAGTAACAAGTCTTTCAAAGCTTGTAAATCTTAAATATCTCAACATAAATTAGTGTTGTAACCTGAAAACCCTGAATATGGAAGGCCTTGCATCACTGGAAGAGTTTAATGCGGAGGGATGTTGGGAGCTGTAGATGACTGAAGTATTGAGTCGGCTGGATCGGTTGAATTGTCTCAACATTTCAACAGATAATCAGTTTTTTTGGGAAGACATTTGTGAATTTTTAGTGAGTATCTGTTCTTCATTACATCTAATATTCATTCATGCGAAGAAACTTGAAATTTTTGTTGCTAATTAAGAAACTTGGGACTATTCTCGGGCGTGTATTCTTAGTATTTATTTACTGTTCAGAACACCGTCTGAATGATCTAATCAGATTTGAGAAATATGTGCAGAGATCACCCACTCACCAAGAGCCTTCAACTGCCATCTTTAGTGGAAGAGCGTCTCTTGACACAGTGGGTGTTCAATTTCCCCTAAACCAAGGAAGCTAGGAAAGATATTATAATTGAAGTAATAATCTCCAATTTCAATCGACGGAAGCTCCGAGAGGCCATTGGAACCATTGGCAGAAATGCGAGTGCTGTGGGTTGAGGGTTGAAGGAGGAGTGCACTCCTGCCTACATTGCCCGCGTCCATGATCAGTTCTATGGGAAATGGGTGTGTGGGTTGTGCGCGGAGGCTGTGAAGGACGAGCTCTGCAGAGTCGAGAGTGGAAATGGAATGGAGGACACCCTCAATGCCCAAATGTGATTCTGCTCCAAATTCAATGCCAATCCAGCTCTAACCTTGGCGAGGAGGTGGTGGTGGGGTGCCCCTCTTCTCCGGGTCGTAGGTTGCAGCACCAGTTGTTTGAATCCTCAGGCTGTAGTTGCCAAGTATGGAGCCATTGCCATATTTGGAGGAGTTGTGGGCAAACGGGGCGTGTGAAGCTGAAGAGCAGGAAGCTATACCCTAAGGCTAAAACAGTGGTGCCATGGCGAACTTGTCGACAGAAACAACCATCCACGTGGCAGCATTCCATTCGCTCTATGAGCGAGGAATCTAGCCTACGTGGATGGTTATGCTTCTCCACGGTGAAACGCCTATGGCTTAAATATTGTGTATGGGATAATTTCAATATTGGGTAGGGATGATTTCGTGTGAACGATGAGTTTTAATAGATACTAGTTTCGTTGAATTATTTACTATGAAAGGGTTAAGAAGAAGAGTGCATCTATGCAACAAAGTCATGAAAACTACGAAATATGATTATTTATTTGAGTCAAAATAATAGATTAGGGCCTTTATGGCCTAGACTATCCAACCTCGTAGCTCTTTTAAGAAAATTTTGTCAACCCATTAAAGCCTATAAATGACCGAAGATATTGTATTATTATGTAATATGTGAATTGAGATATTGTATTATGTAATATGCGAGTTTAGTTAATGTTCCATGTGTATCAACAAAAATAATGTTATTACAAAGTTAAATATTAAAGAAAAATAATCACTTTGTTTGATTACTTGGTACATGTAAGATAAAGGTCTATAATAATAAATTCTCCATATTCTATTAGGGAGGTTAACATAGTGTAGAAATACATTATGTTTTTTTTTTATTATCAAAATGGGTTTTTATGAAACTAGAGAATAGGTCACAAATTGAATAGAAAATGAGGAAACCACTTGCAGACATATAAAAAGGGTAAGATAATCATAATTTATTTCGTGATTCAAGCATACTCATGCGTGCAAAAAAATGTTAAGGGGCTCTGCAGCGCAAAGAGCACCAGTTTACGGTGTGTGCGAGGGTTCGAAGGAATCAACTGCGGCCGAGGATGAGGTCGCCTGGAGGGGGATCCTCCCCCTGCCCCCCAAATGAAGACAATGGGAGTATGAGGAATATGGCGGAGGACCCTTCCGCGGGGATGCCCATTTCCACTGCCATCGACGGAACAAGAGGACAAATGAGAGAGGCTTTAGGATGCCGAAAAAGTGGTTTCTTACCCAAATATTTTGAGATTCCCTCTCTTTAGATCCAATTTGAAAAATTGTGCGAGAGAATAGAACTATGGAAGGAGAAATACCTGATGGTAATTTTTTTGGGGTTTGGCCCAAGGAGAGAGATCTCCTTAGATGGATCAAAGCAACCTGGAACCCCAAAGGCCATTACGACTTACAGTTGGGATCGAAAGACTTTTTCACTATTAGCTTTTTCAATCAGGAAGATCGGGATAGAATTCTGGATGGGGGACCCTATTTTTTCTTCTCAACTGGTCTTTACCTTAGACCCTGGAAATAACGTTTCAACCCGGACAAAGAAGATATGCATGTAGCCCCAGTTTGGATCTGCCTCTACTCACCCCCATGCAAATACTGGGAACCAGACATACTGCAAGACATTGAGAATTCCCTTGGGGAATTTGTGAAAGTTTTTGAACATACCAAACAGCTCAGGTATACTTCATATGCTCTGATATGTGTGTATATGGATATTTATTGCGATCTTCTGGAGGAAATCAATCTGACCTGAGATGACGAGGATTGGATCCAACCAATCGACTACAAACATATCCCCTTTAGATGCAGGCAATGTCACATGTATGGCCATCTTAGTAGGGACTGCCCCCAAAACAAACCCCTCTCCTTCCTATCCTGCTCCTAAGAAAGAGAGGGATGATGAGGGTTTTATGCAGGTAAATAATAGAAGGAGGCATGGGCATAAGCATGTGGGACAGGCGAATAACAAGAAAATGGCCAACACAAACATATTTGAAACACTAAAATCGATTGAAGAGGAGTCAAGGGACTTGATCCAAGGGGATCCAAAGCAACATCCTCAGAAAATGGACCAGATCCAGACATAATATCAATGCTCCCAGGAAAACCAAGAAGAGCAACAAAAAAAAATGGAAGAAGACCCACAAGAAGAGGGGGAGGACATAGATCTAGGGGAACTGGACCTCGATGAGATCGAGAGGGAGTGCAACAAGAAAGGGAAAGGTTATGTTCCAAGATGTTAGATCAAACTTCTTCAAGAGGTCATTCTGAGGGGCAAAAGCAACCCCTCAATTGGGTACTGTGAAGGAAAACCAGAAGGGAAACAAAAGGAAACTCCCATAAGAAGGAGAAAAAAGAGGTAGAAAGAACAACAAACAAAGAATAGAGGAAGTAGGAACTATGCTAATTAAATCGGGCCAATATCCCATTATAAAGGTGGCCTTTTTTGAAGTCAATAGGTTTCTCAATGAAAGTGACAACATGGAACATCTGGGGGGTGAATCACCCCCGCAAAATCAGGACACTGAGAAATAAGTTGCTAAAGGAGAAATTGTGATTGTTTTCCTTCAGGAAACGAAATGCCAGATGAAATTTATCAAGGAAATAGGAAGTTGGATTTGGAAAGGGAGCGAAACAATGGAAATTGATGCAAATAGGGTGGTAGGAGGCCTGGAAATCTTGTGGCGCCCTGAGGAAGTTAGCTTATCTAACTTCTTTTCCACAAGATTCTTCTGATCCGCTGAATTCCAAATCAACAATTCTGCAGTCAAGGGTGTTATTACAAATGTCTATGGCTCGAGTGTAAATCCATAAAAGGTTTCTTTCTTGGATGCTCTCGCATGGGAGTCCCGGTGGATAGGAGACAAGTAGTGGATCGTCGGAGGAGACTTCGACCTAATCACTTTCCTAGAGGAAAAAAAGGGGGGTAAAAGGATCATAGGAGCATCGAATGAAGCCTTCAGAGAATTCATTGAAGAAACTAGGTTGGTGGATGTGGAAACTAGGAACGACTGGTTCACCTGGAACAACAGGAGAGGGGGAGAAAACCACATAGCCTCCCAACTCGATATATTCCTGCTTTCAGAATCCACTATCATTGGTGGGGGAGATTTGGTTGCGATGGTTCTTCCAACTGCAGGATCAGACCACTGACTGGTCTGCCTTTGCTGGAATGGTGTTGGAACCCTAAATAGGTAGCCTTTCATATTCGAACAAGTTTGGCTCGAGCATAAAAATTTCAAATCAATGGTCCAACAATGGTGGGAGGACCTAGACGCCCTGAGGGGATCGAGGATGTTCCAATTCCAACATAAACTGAAAGCATTAAAAGTAAGGCTCCGTACATGGAACAAGGAAGAATTTGGGAACATCTTCCAAGATAGAAAACGCCTAATCGAGAAACTTGAGGAGATTCAAAAAGAGGGGATGGAAAATGGTTATGATGAGGATCTAAAAACTTGGGAGAATAGTACCCTTGAGTAGCTAAATTCCAGGGAGAGCTAGGAGGAAATCTACTGGAAACAAAAATCTAGGAACCAATGGCTTAGGGAGGGAGAACGAAATACCAAATTCTTCCACCAATCAGTCATCCAAAATAGACAAAGGAATAGGATCAACAGGTTGAAAAAAGAAGCCGAACAACACGTGGAAAGCAAGGATGAAATCAAGGAAGAACTGGTCAACTACTTTAGGAACATCACGGAAGAAGACAGGTTGGACTGGTCAGAGGACATAACAAAGATAACCCAACATATTCACGTCCTTGTCTCCTAAAGTAAAAATGAGCTCTTAACTATCCCAATGGAGATGAGAGAGGTGGAGGATGTAGTTCATCAGATGGCTGCTGGGAAATACCTAGGATGCGACGACTTTACAACGACCTTCTTCCACCACTTTTGGGACCTCATCAAAGAAGAATTCTAGTAGATTGTGGAAGACTCTAGGAATACTAAAGGGGTGATAAAAGCTGTCAATGCCACGTTCTTGACTCTCATCCCCAAAAGTGAAGGGGTAGACTCTCCGGGTAATTTTAGACCTATTGCCCTTTGCAACATTATTTATAAAATCATTACCAAGGTCATTGACAACATATTGAAACCACTCCTCCCCAACCTGGTGTCCTCGAAACAATTTGGGTTTGTTGAGGGCCGATAGATCCTATACGGAGTCATATTGTTTCATGAGGTAACACGCTCCTTGAAGATGACAAAGAAGCCCAGAATGCTCCTAAAGCTTGACATCTCCAAATCCTATGACAAGCTCAGATGGCAATTCACGAGGGAGATGCTCCAGGCTTACGGCTTTATCCAAGATTGGATTGAATTGGTTTTGAATTTGACATCTTCAGCTTTTTTCTCGATCCTTCTCAATGGATCTCCCAAAAAGACGTTCATCCCATAAAGGGGCATAAGGCAGGGGGACCCCCTCTCCTCCTTCTTTTTTATCTTAATTGTAGAAGGCCTTAGCAGGAAAATAAAAGCCATGGTTGAAAGGAGCGAAATCAAAGGATTAAGCCTGCACACTGGAGTTGACAAACAAACCCATTCACAATTTGTAGATGACACTATGCTCATGGGTCACTCATCAGTCCAAGAAGATAAATCTTTCAAAATATGTATGAACCTATTTTCTAAGGCCACAGGACTGGAGATCAACAAGGACAAGTATCAAATCTTCTTTTTCAACTCTCCCAGAGTTACCCAAAGAAATATAATCAAAATTCTTGGCTTCCAAGGGAGCTCCCTTCAATCCAAATATTTAAGTGCTGCTCTAGCTGATGGATTGGTCAGAATAGTCTAGTGGTATGATCTTCTTGAATAGATTAGAGGAAAACTCTCAAATTAGATCCCGCAGCCCCTCAACCTGGCGAGTAGGCTTACCCTGGTCAAGTCTGTTCTCCAAGCCATGCCAGTTTACTTGTTCTTGGTTATAGCCTCTCCCAAGACTGTCTTTAAAGAAATTAGGAGTCATCAACACCAATATCTATGGGGAGGGACTCCCTACACAAACAAATGGGTCTTGGCCAGTTGGGAGAATTTATGTAAACTGAAATCACAAGTAGGTCTGGGCTTTAGAGATATGAAAAATAATAGTGAATTTATGGGAGCCAATATTTGGTGGGGATGGGTCACCCATACACAAAACCATGTGAAAAACTATGGCACGTCAAGTATGTCCAGAACTGATCGAGACAGGAATTAATTTGATTCAACGAGGAGATACTGGGCTCGCATATATGGCAGAATGATCTTCACAGTAAAAGTATTTTTCAAGAACACAACTTCTAGGAAATCAGGGATGGGGAAGTGACTCACTTCTGGAAGGATTTGTGGTAGCAGATATCCAAGCTTTCCCTCCAAATTAACGCCCCAACAAGCTAGGCTAGATGTGTCGAGATGGGAATCACAAAATTCAAGCAGTTCTGGCAGGTTGACATGGACAAGGGGGACTACAGTGAATGGAAACCACCAGATGGTGGAATTAGAGATTCCCGGAAGAAGAGATGCCCAGGTTATGGGACACTATCCAAGAGAGATGCATTAGAACCCAATAGGGGCCAAATAAACTAATATGGGGATATACGACAAAAGGTTTTTTCAATACCAAGGAAGTGTATGAGCTATGGATAGGACAACAAGAAGCCCCAGAGCAAGAAGTCTAGAAAAAGATCTAGAAGGCCAATTTTTGGCCCAAAGTTACCACCTTCCTTTGGTTAGTCATACACTAGTGAATAGTCTTCGGAGAGAACGTCAAGAAGCATGACATGATAGGTCCAAACCAGTGCTCATTATGCACCGCTGTGGAGGAAACAATATTCTACCTTCTAGTTGAATGCCCCTTCGCATCTTCCCTCTAGGATAGAGGGGCAGAGATTTTTCGACACTCCAACCGTATCAGAGGCTATCTGGACCAAACCATTTGGGACTGGGATTCACATGCCTTTCAAAACCCTATTGTCAACTGCATCTAGATCATGTTCCCCAGTTTCCTACTATGGGAAATCTGGAAGGAGCGTAATAGGCGCATATTCTAGGACAGGAAATCGACCCCGAGAGAAGTTTGGACCAAGGTGGAACTCCACATTCAGGAATCAATCATAACCACCCAGTGGAATGATAAGGACTGGGAAATGGATGGATTGGAAAAAATAATTTTAGCTGATAGGGGAATATCTAGGTCAGCATAAAGCCTAACCCCAGGAAAATCTAAAATTTCATACCTCGCTAGCCCAACCTTCTGGTCCCCCCCCAAAGCGGGCTCCTTCAAGCTGAACTTTGACGGGGCCTCCAAAGGGAACCCGAGGTCTACTGGCTTCGACGGTGTGGTGTGGAACCATGCGGGGAACATTATGATGGTTTTCTTTGGATAGATAGGCAACGATACAAACAACGTCGTAGAATTGGATGGTCTACTCTATGGGCTCAACTTGGTTTCCAGGGCGGTCTGGGAACCCACCATTGTGGAAGGTGACTCCCACATCATCATCCACATGGAAAAAATATGCATAATGGACAACGAATATCCAAGCCGGCGGAAAACTGGAGGCTAGAGTACAGGTTGGAAAAAATTCTAACCTTGCTCAACAGGCCCCACGCCTGTACCTTTGTCCATGTCAAAAGGGAAGGAAATAAAGTGTCTGACCACCTGACAAATGTGGTAGAAAGTGAGAAGCAACATGGTTGAGAAGGGAAACTGGATTGTTTCGAGAATCATGCTTGGGATAATCAATGTACCCAACTGGCCATATAGGACACTCATTCACAGATGAGGGGAGGAGGTGACACGTCCCAATCCCATGCGCTGCGGATAAGGACCCAAGTGACAGGAACAGAGGCCACCTAGAATAGTAATAGCCCACCTCCCTTCGACGACATGGGTATTAATGAAATTCGTACACGATTTATTGAAGGCTTTATCTCTCATGCGATCCATGATGTCGAAGGGGTACGAAATTGTTCTCGGCCTGTGTATGGAGTACCTTAAGATGACGTGAAGGAATACCGAGAAAGCAGGTAAAATCCTGTGACTTAATGAGACCGATAAAGTCATGATCAGGGTAATTATGAAACAAGTTAATTGAGCAGTTATACATGTAGAAGGAAAGGTTTAGTCCATGCCCAATGTTATCAGTATCCTCAATTTACCGGAGCTTTTGTGGGTTTTAAAGGGAAGAAGACATTATGCGACAAACTGTGCCCCCTTGGCTGCTCACCATGGAAACCAGGGGGAAGCACGCGCGGAAGGATGCAAAGTTTGAGGGGGAAACTAAGATCCCCGGAGTGACCCATGCATAGAGGAAGGTAAGCCAACCTGCTCACTTCTTCCAGGAGAGGATTTCCCAGACCATTTGTGGGGAAATTGAATAGATAGAGAAAGACTTGTGGGAGCAAGTAAATAATTTTAAACTGGAGGAGGTTAGAGAGGAGCTTGCAGACTAGGTGCATGACCCTTGGATGACTTATGGTAGACTGTAGGTTACGATCGCTTAATGGTGACATATTGGGTGGTTAAGGTCCTTCTTGCCCATGTCCTGATGGAATGTATGAACAAGGAATTTGGTGATGAAGAACCTGCGCGGGCTTGGAAGGAGCACATTATGAACTATTGGCTAATGCACCAAAAAATTGATATCATTTCAAGCAAGATGGGGATTCAATTCCTTCCCCACTCGGGTTTGAGATTTAGCAAAGGCGCTTCCACTTTGGGGATGGACGCCCTGGTTTGGCCTTTGGAAAAGGTGTTGCAACTATGGTTGACAGATGTCCCAGAAATGGCTGTTGCAGCCTTGGCACTAACACTGAGTGACTTCGAGCCCCAAATACTCTCTCTGAAGTTGGTCCTTCCCAAGGGTAGTGCCCACTTGTCTTGGTCCTTGTCTAATTATTGTGTTTTTTGCATCTTCAATGTCATGTATTTTCGATGCTATGTAGTATGGAGGTTGTTGTTTCTGTCTAGGGTTCAATTTAGAAGAAGTTGGGTCAAAAGTCTGTGTATGGTTAATAATGTTACGTTATGTATGACCTGGTGGTTTTTTGTAAGGATGAGAAATGTTCTTTTGAGAGTTGTTGGGGTGATGTGTCTCAGGTCGATTTCAGCAGGGGTAAATCAAGCAACTGAACTGTTACTATGCTGGCAGGGTCTTTGGTAATGGAATCCATGTAACATTTTTGAAGCAGTAATATAATATCTTACTTACAAAAAAAGGCATACTCATGCTCATGTATGAATCAAGTCCACTATAACATGTGAGTGGACATAGCATAACAAAATGGAAACACCATGCCAAAATACATCATATAAAAATGAATCCATATCACACAAAAAATGTCATGCCAAATTACATCGACATCTAAAACACATCATGAATATAACATCCTCTAACATCAATGATATAATTCCGCCAAAGTGAATGGCACATAAAATGAAGAATATGAAGCCCCAATATTGGAAATGGGCTCAAACAAATGTATGTAATTCAAATAATGGCTAGAAAGTGCTCCAAATCAGGGTTCAAATGCAAGATAAAAGGAACCACAAACGTATGTGATCTTTTATTTAAATATGGAACACGATCACTACTAAGTGCGATTCTCCACATGTTATAATGATGTGAGACACAAATACGGGATAAATCATTTAGTCATGATTCAGTAATGAAAATCCTCGCTAGATGCGAGGTAACCCACCAATAATGAAAATGAGCATGAAGGTACTAGTATAATACTAATAGTGTGGATAGATGATCCAAAATCAAATCCTGAAAGGAACCATTTAATTAAGGACCAATATTGATAATCCGAACACCACCAATGAGGAAAGTGGAACTCAAAGGACTAAGATTCTATATCAAATTCCCAAATAAATTCTTATGTAGTCGATAGGAGTAGATCTCTTGGAAGAAGGATAATGATGAATCCCTTCAACCAACATGTGGTAAGAATATATGATGAATGTTTAAGACTTATATTCGACTAAACAAGAAAGCCATGAAGTCGATAAAATTTCAGTCGATTTTTTTTGTCTTTATCAAGAATGTACATACAAGCCATGTCGGAAAAACAAATAGAGAAACTAAAGAGATGCGAGCTTATTAAGGAAATGGAAGTGAAGGCACTTTGCCTCAAGGCTATGGAGATCCTCGATGAGGAGAGCAATGTCCAAAAATTTGATGCCGACGTTACAATTTTTTTTCTTCACCCAAAAAAAAAGTTTCTTGCTATTCATCGTGTGAATAAAAGAAACTACAATAGAGCCTATCTCAAAAGATAGTTGACAATAATCAAAGAGGATCCATACCATACCAGTCATGGAACCTTTAAGTCTAATTAAAAACATTGACAAAAAATAAGTTGTACGAGTGTATACTATTTACAAAAAGACATTGTCCCCGCAAATATTAACAAATAACTGTCTCTGAAATAACAAAATACAAACAAGAGACTAAATCAAATTTTGTTTGAATTCAAAATGGAGCAAAAATGAGCTGCGACTAATATAAGGAGTAACAACCTTCCTTAAGATCTTGGCCATTGTAATATTCTATATAATTTTCCATCCCTTCGAGGGAGTTGAATCAGGTTGATCCCCCTCTTTGATAATCTCTCAGCCCGAATATTGCAGTCGCGGAAGATATTCCTATATTGAACAGACTGAAAGCAGTCATGCAAGTCTAGTGTTCTAGTTTTCCAATGATCTAGAGTCGCAACTTGAAGACGGCTTCTCCCACTGATCCAATCCACTGCACATTTAGAATCAACAAAAATACTAATAGCCGAGATGCCGCGGAAAAAATCCAAACTGATTAATCCCCAAAGGGAAATGACCTGTGCGCGAGTATTCAAATCCTTGCCACAACCAAGATATAAAGCAATCGAATTGGCACAATCTACAACCTAGAAAACACCTGCACCGCATTCCCCACTCTGCGCGACCCCGTTAAAAAAACCAACAGGATACTGAAAAGTTGGCAGAGGGGGAGGCCTGTAATTGAATTTGACCAGAGTTATGCCGTAAGAGTATTTGAAGAAAGAGCTAATGATTATCATACAAACCCGATCAATACTGAAACAAACGCTCTCAAATAGAATAAAATTCTGGTAACGCCAGATGCCACACAAGAAGAATACTGGAAATAAAGAAGAGCATGAGTTGACAAGAAACCATTGATAAAGACATTGTTCAACATTGGAGAACCCTCATTTCCCAGAAGTCCACAAATGGAGTGAGACTTCATCCCAAATCTGCAGGGTGACTTTACAAGAGACCAACAGGTGGTTCATTGTTTCGACATCATCTAAACAGAGAGGTAAACAAGTAGGACCCATACCTCCGATCCGATAGAAATTATCGCCAACAAATAATTTGTTCTCTATGGCCATCCAGCTGAAACAAATTAGCTTTGTAGGCACCTGCCACTGCCATAATCGACGGATCCACCATCTCGATCTGAGAGTCAATTGTTCAAATGCTATGGATTCATAAACAAGTTTAGTACTAACCTAACCACTAGACGTATTCCAATCCCATTGAATTCTATCCTCCGTAACGTCCAACTTGATACCCGTGTGTCTATGAGAGAGGATGTAACGATCCCACTCCATAGCCGAAGAATTTACTAACTGCAGGTCCTCCGCTGAACGCCAATAGTTAATGGTGTCACAGGGATCCCCCTCTCTTTTGGCATGGTTAAGGAAAAATAAGCCTTTGGAATGTAACATTTCGATAGTAGATTTAGAAAGCTTATAGTTTTGAAATTGACAGCAGATCATAGAGCCTCAGAATACCTCACAGTGAAATAATTAGGAAAAATGATGAATTACGGTGAAAATTGTAGTGGAATGAGTAGTAAAATTAATCATGCATTGAAACTCAGATGTGCATAGAAAATGTGTCTCATAATACATTAATCAGTATATTCAGCATATATGTTACAATAGAGGAAATTCGAATACCCAGAGAGAATTCGAATACCTGTCATTCTAGCATAGAAATTGTCACCACTGGAGTGCTCCGAGAGTTCCAAACTCCACCAAACTCAATTGATTGTTAGTGAACTGAAGCTACTTCCAGTTAATTGATGAAGACATGCGCATTAGTCAGTTTTTCATGCAAATCAACCAAAAAGGGTCACATTAGATCACAATAAGTGGTGATCGGAGCTCAAACTTGCCACTAGAGTCTAGAACTCATGTGGAATGAACTGGATCGCCGAGTTAGCTCCTAAAATGCAGGGAACTGACTCTGGTGGGCCTAAAATCATGAATGTAAGGCACATCAAGTGGCTAATGGGTCCTAGATGACATCTGCACACCATTAGGGGGCTAACAACATCATCAACTACTAGGAAAAGGTAAATAATGCCAAGGTAGACAAGGTTGGAGTATTAATCATTCTAACACCCCCCCTTAATCCAAACTTAGACATCCTGGGCCCTTGTTACTAAGACCAAAGGTCACCCATACAATCAAAATAATAACTGTAAAAAATCATTGTCCATGAAACTGAGGAAATGGGGAAAACCTCATGGGAACAACCCCCCCCCCAAAAAAAATGAACAATAGGAAACTCAAACAACCTTCACACCAAGCAGAGAAGGAAAATATCTTCCGAGTGAAAGACTTTGTAAAAATGTAGGCAATATGCTCCTATGTAGGATAGTAATGCAAGTGTTGGATATGGATCTTCTCCTCTGATCTACCTCCCACTGTTTCGAAGCTGCATTTGCCAAAATAAGTATTTCAGAATCCATTCTTGCTACTGGGGAGAATGACTCATTGTAGTCCAAAATATGAACCTTTGAGTACCCTTTTTTAACTAAACGAGATTTGTACTTGGTTGTAGATCCATCATGGAAAGTCTCTTTGACGTATTGTGGATTAGACCCCACCATCATGTAGCACCTCTCTGAGAGAAGTGGAATCTAGATTTGTATAATGACATAGTTCAAGGTTTGCATCTCGATATTGAGATTTAGTTCTTCTATGGTCAGATGGATCCCTATCTATGTTCCCAACAGCTTCAAGGAATTTGTGAGCCCATATTGTCCTTGGTCATGGATTGGGAGCATGTGTTGGATCTGGATCTGGATCTGCTTGAAATTCATACTCAACATCAAGATATTAGTCCTCATCTTCGGAATCTGAAACTGGATCATCATAAGAGACATCATTCTGATCTTCATCAGATGCAAATGGAGTAGGCATAGAGTATGGAAAAAAGTGAGAGAATTCACATGCCTTGGAGGCATGGTTTGCAATACCTTTCGCTATTAGCTTCCCAGATGAGATCTCTGCAATCTCAATTGTGTCAGGTCCAAAAATAACTTTCTTCGGTGAACCTGTGTGTGTCATATGATAAACATATAACAAGTTTGCAGTCAAATAAGGCACATACAAATTTTTTTTGAACTTCCCACGCTCTAGTTGTATTGTGCCCTTCCCTTCAGCAGATATCTTTGAATTATCTCCCATGTGAATACTAGGACCATCATTAATATCTAGAGAAGAAAATGATTCTTTGGAGGCAACCATGTGGTTGGAGGCTCCAGAATATATGAGGAAGGCTTGTGATTATGAGAATCCAACCTTTAGTGCATGGCATCTGTCATGATCATTTGTCTCACTTCGAGGATCAGTCTCCCTTGCGCCTTCTGGGAAGGCAATGCTGTGCTGTTCAAGAAGTTTGGTCATTTGATCTATCTTCTTCTTCATGCAAGATCTCTCTGGATGGTTTCCTTTCTTGCAATAGGTACACTTGGTCTTCTCAAACCCCTTTTCCATATCCTTCTTAGATCTGGAGGCTCCTTCTGATGGATTAGGATTCTCATATGGTTTGGATTCAACTTGCTTCTTGTCCCTTCCTTTCTGATTCCCTTTAGAATTCACACTTTTTGACTCCCTAGCCATAAGAGGCTGATTCTTGGAGGCCTTCAAGGCGCCCATCTGAATCAGTTTGTCTTGTTCTTGGATGAGAGATTCAGTGAATGCATCTAAAGAAGTCATTTTCCAGCTGGGGATTGACAATCTCTCTGAATGGAAGGTAGATTCAAATATTGAAAATTCAGGACCAAGCTTGCTTAGGATTGAGAGCCCCAGCTGCTCATCCTTCATCTCAATTCCACATTGTTTGCATTGCATAACCAAGGACTTGAATTTATAAAAGAAATTTTGTATGGTTTCGAAACTATTGGGTTGAAGAGAAATGAATTCATTTTCTAGAATGTGGCCTCTTAGCTCATCTTACTTTCCAAAGAGAGACTCAAGCTTCAACCAAACCTCTCTTGGTGTCTTCAATCCATCAAGGTGGAAGAGAAAATATCTGGAGATGTGAATACACATGAAACCAAAAGATTCATCTAATCTATTCAGGTACTTTGCCTTCTCAATAGCTTCCTGAGGTTCAACCTCCTTGCCCATTGTGACCCTATACAGTATCTTGTTGCACAATACCATCTGTAAAATTAGTCACAGCAGATCTAATGAACAAGTAAATCAATCACAACAGATGAATATAGAAAATATGGTGTAAAACTGTGCAAAACATGCAGCAGTGCTCAATATCCCAGAAAGGGTGAATGAATTACAATAGAATACAATCTGTCACAATGACTGAGCAATTCGAATTGCCTAAGAAGGTCATTCGAATCACAGAATGGAGTAGCTTGACTCTATCTAGGAGTCCTCATCAATCATCGGTGGTGCTCATCAATCACAACAACCAGTCATCCAGGTGTCAAACTGAGTCTAACTGAGTGTAATAAATGTAACTGAAGTGTGTAGCACTGATATAGGATCTGGAGGCTCAGTGGGGGCGCATGGGAGGCTAACTGAAGTCAGAACAAGTCACCTAATCAAACTGGAGGTCAAACGGAAGTGATACAGTCAGTCGGGAGTGAAACTAGCCTCAAATCAGGGAGAATCGGAGCTAACTGAATGTAACTGAAGTGGAACTGCAGTGGTAGGTGAACAAGTGCGCCCTTCTCTGGCAGTAGGTGAGAAGAGGGCGCCTTTCAGCTTAGGAGGGCTAAAACTCTGTGGTAAGTGGCTCCCGGGTGCTAGAAGAAGGTGGATAAGGTGCTGGAGGCATCAAACTGGTGACTGGGATGCATGCCTATGCATGCAAAATCCTGAAATAGATCATATCCTGAAATAGATCATGCAAGATCCTGAAATAGATGATGTATCCCGAAATAGATGATGTGGATATCCGAACACCCCCCCTCAAGCTAGACTATGATGTGCCAACTAAAATAATGTGGGGCCCTGGTAACTAAGACCAAAGGTCACCCCAATACAATAATAACCCAAACTAATAACAGTCAATAAACCGAGGAAATGGGGAAAACCTCATGGAAAAAATACCCCCCCTCAAAATAGACTGTAGTACACCAAAAGATTTAACTGCTCCAAAATCAAGTAGATATGTCTGGAGGTATCTTACTCTTGGGAGTAAATGGATCATGCTCCAAAAACATGTGCTTGAATTCTCCATTAGTGGATGCAAGCGAATGTGGAGACTTTATGAACTTGCTCTTCATACCGAAAATGGTGAGAACAAATCTGAAAATATGAGGATGATCCTGGAACCTGTGATTCGAACCAAGTGAGGTAGGAATAGCTCCAATCGGATCAAATAGATCTTGAAACTTGAACTTCTTATCAATAGAAGTTAAATCAGCTCCAAAAATAGATGAATGGTTTCTTGAGATCTCCTTTGAACCAACAAGGGTGAGATCAAAACCAAAATCAGCAAAAAATGCATGAGAATTGAACTCAAGCGAATGGTAGTGCTCTTCATCTTCATTAAAACTCTGAGAAACTTTGCAAATGATAGAACATAAGTTTATAGAAGGCATGCAATCAAGGAGGGCGAATGCTTCACCTCCAAAATCAGATTTTACCTCCAAAACATCAAGTAGATCATTATTCCGCATGCCGACAAACTCATGTGAAAGAGAGGATTCAAGAACCTCTTCGGAATCTAGAGTATGAGCTTGTTTATCTTGCTCAGAATTCGAAATAGAAGACTTTGAGAGAATGAGTGTTGAATCTACAGTTTCTTCTTCATCTTGAACAATTGTTGAGGCCAACACATGATCGGAAAGAACACATAAGGAGATCTCACTGGGCTTGTTCTCCAAAAGGCTAGCATGATCCTCTTCTTCCTGCTTTCCAAATTCTCTGTCAAGTTGGACCCATAGATCACTTGGATTTTCAGCAGTATTACTGAGGTAGCGCATACAAGGAGACATAGCAAGACATATTGCTCCAAAAGCTCTATCACAATCATTGAGCCAATCATTCTCCTCTTCATCGGAATCAAAATCTCTTGTATTACCAATGCACATATCAAAAAGACATTGTCTCTTCAAGAATGCAATCATCTTTGGTTTCCATTCATCATAGTTGAATGGAGTAAGAATATTTTGTGAAGAAGAAGTCTCCATCTTTGCATTAGCGAATGCACATGGAGGAAGTAAGAAACCTGCAAATCACATCAAAACAACCACAATAAGGTCGAACAATCCACCCTTTGAGAGTTGCATCACACCTGGGATTGGATTTCAAGCAATGTTGAATGGGTCCAATGTATCAAATCCAGGAATTATGTGGTAACTCAAGCTTCTGGAGTGGTATTGGAATAATTTTCAAGCTTTGCATGCACAGGAGCGAATGCCCTTGAGATATCTCATGCCAAACTTATTGCAATTTTTAGCAATTCAGTCAAATCTTCTTGTATAAACACCTGTAGAAAAGAGATCTTGTCCCTGCAATGGCTCTGATACCATGTAAAATTAGTCACAGCAGATCTAATGAACAAGTAAATCAATCACAACAGATGAATATAGAAAATATGGTGTAAAACTGTGCAAAACATGCAGCAGTGCTCAATATCCCAGAAAGGGTGAATGAATTACAATAGAATACAATCTGTCACAATGACTGAGCAATTCGAATTGCCTAAGAAGGTCATTCGAATCACAGAATGGAGTAGCTTGACTCTATCTAGGAGTCCTCATCAATCATCGGTGGTGCTCATCAATCACAACAACCAGTCATCCAGGTGTCAAACTGAGTCTAACTGAGTGTAATAAATGTAACTGAAGTGTGTAGCACTGATATAGGATCTGGAGGCTCAGTGGGGGCGCATGGGAGGCTAACTGAAGTCAGAACAAGTCACCTAATCAAACTGGAGGTCAAACGGAAGTGATACAGTCAGTCGGGAGTGAAACTAGCCTCAAATCAGGGAGAATCGGAGCTAACTGAATGTAACTGAAGTGGAACTGCAGTGGTAGGTGAACAAGTGCGCCCTTCTCTGGCAGTAGGTGAGAAGAGGGCGCCTTTCAGCTTAGGAGGGCTAAAACTCTGTGGTAAGTGGCTCCCGGGTGCTAGAAGAAGGTGGATAAGGTGCTGGAGGCATCAAACTGGTGACTGGGATGCATGCCTATGCATGCAAAATCCTGAAATAGATCATATCCTGAAATAGATCATGCAAGATCCTGAAATAGATGATGTATCCCGAAATAGATGATGTGGATATCCGAACACCATCTGCATATCAGCCCTCCAATCAAGATAATTGAAGGGTGTAAGGATTCTTGGAGAAAAATGAGCACTAGAATTCTCCATGTGAAACTGCTAGAGCGAATACAAACTGAAACTGCTGCTACTGTTGCATTGAAAAAATTTCAAAATCCTGCAAAAAACTCTCAATTTGGAGATAAACCAGTTACTGAATCTATTGAGCATTACTTTAGGACAATAGGCACTTTTATTCGGATCCTTCACACCATGCTAGACTCCAAAGGATTTCTCCAATGGCTTCAATGCAATGGCACCAGGATTTGTTGTGGAAATCCAGAGGCTTTTGGTGCACTACTGAAAGCAGCTACTCAACCTATGCTCTCACAAGATTTGATACCATGTGAAATTCACAACAGATCATAGAGCTTGAGAATACCTCATAGTGAAAGAATTAGGAAAAATGATGAATTACAGTGAAAATTGCAGTGGAATGAGCAGTAAAATTAATCATGCATTGAAACTAAGATGTGCACAGAAAATGTGTCATATTCCATTAATGAATATATTCAACAAATATGTTACAATATAGGAAATTCGAATACCTAGAGAGAATTCAAATCCCTGTCAGTCTAGCATAGGAATTGTCACCACTGGAGTGCCCCAAGAGTTTCAAACTCCACCAAACTCAACTAATTGTCAGTGAACTGAAGCTACTTCTAGTTAACTGATGAAGAAGGGCGTATTAATCAGTTTTCCATGAAAATCAACCAAAAAGGGGCACATTAGATCACAATCAGTGGTGATCAGAGCTCAAACCTGCCACTAGAGTCAGGAACTCAGGTGGAATGAACTGGATCACTGATTTAGATCCTAAAATGTAGGGGAATGACTCTAGTGGACCTAAAATCGTGCATGCAGGGCGCATGAAGTGGCTAATGGGTCCTAGATGACATCTGCACACCACTAGGGGGCTAACAACATCATCAACTACTTGAAAAAAAATAATGCTAAGGTGGATAAGGTTGGAGTATTAATGATCCTAACAATAGTAGCTACCACCTCCGATGACTGGATCAACCCCAAGGTGGACCTATAAGTCGTCCCCAATACTCCATGCCATCCACTTGTTCAAATCTAGGAAAGCATCGACCATGCCACTCCATATGTTTGAAATGACCATCCCTTTTTTCTTATCCCTCCTAAGCCACTCCAATATCAACATGGAGTTTAAGTATTTGCTTCAAATAATATTCCCCCATAAACCCTGATCCAATAGAGCCCTCCACAAGCTCTTCAATGCCAAGTATTTTTTAACCCAAAAGATGTTTTTGATACCCCGTCCTCCAAAGGACTCAGGGGTAGCCAACTTCTCCCAGGACACAAGGTCTATCCTAGGCTTCAACTGAGAGGAGTTCCCTAGAAAATTAAAAGACACATGTCGAATCTAATTAAGGCTAGTTAGAGGAACCTTAGCCAAGGATAACCAATAAATATTTAATTGACAAAAGTACAAAGTTAAGTAGCATCAATATTCCCCCCAAAGATAGTCTTCTATTACACCAATTATGAATACATTTCTCAAACCGGTTAATCAACCATTTCCAATTAGAACGTAGATAAAAATTGGGTTTCAAGAAGTACCCCAGGTACTTGAAGCCAACATCAAGGTTGTGCATTGAGAAAGGAAGGACCGATTGAATTTGATCCAATACCCCTTGAGTGACATTATGCCAACAGAAACTAGATTTGTGATATTAACTGATCTCCATGCCCGAGGACAGGTAGAAAGTATCAAGTATTTCTTTATAACACTGCCACTCCGAACTAGGTTTAATGCCAAATAATAAAACATCATCAACGAAAAGTAAATGCATAACATCTTGGGAAGAAGATGCCTGAAATTTTACCTTCCCTTTTAGCATTACTGATCAGTTGACTCAACCCCTCAATAACCATAAGAAAGAGGAGAGGTGAAAGGGGGCACCCCTGTCTTAACCCTTTATAGCTCTTGGAAAAGGAAGCGGGGTTCCCATTAACTCGTACAACAAAGTTTGTCGAAGATACACACCCCATAATCCACTGAGAAAATTTGTGGCTCAACCCAAAATTGATGAGAATAAGCCGCAAAAATGACCCGTCCACCTTGTCATAAGCCTTCTCCAGATAAATCTTCAAGACCGGTGAATTGATAGCCTTAACATTGGCAGAATGAATGGTCTCCTGGCTACATTAATAGCATAGAAAATCTGCCGATGGTGCAAAAATATGAATTGTTGCTTAGATATGCCCCGGGAAATACCAACTTTCAGTCTGTTGGCGATCACTTTTGATATGATATTGTAAACCAAGTTGCAAAGTGATACTGACCTAGAATATTCAAAATAAGTCAGCTTAGAAGACTTTGGAATGAGGGCTAAGAAAGTGGCATTAATAGCCCTTGAGACCACACCCTTTAGTCTAGTTTCCTCCACCAAACGAACCAATTTAGGACCAAATAAGTAAAAAAACTGAAGATAAAATTCTACCGGCCAACCATCGGGTCTCAAACTCTGGTCCTCATCCATATGGTTTAGTATTTGTTCAGTCTCATGAATGGACACATGTCTTCCAACTTCAACCTCTTGACATCATAAAAATACGAGGCATGTGACGAAGAATAATAAGATGTGCTTCAATATTTTTACGAACAAGTTTTTTGAATAAATGAGAAAAGTACCCGGAGTCCGCGAGTTCAATCCCCCGTTGAGAGGACTGAATCTTTCCATCGAGGTCCTCTATTTCCCAGATAGAGTTGATTTTCCTGCGTTGTTCGACATAGGAGCGAAAGAATTTAGAATTTCGATCCCCGAGAGAAATCCACAAGACTCAACTCTTGAGTCTCCAAATTGATTCTTCATTCTGCAGAAGTTTAGATTTCTTCTTCTCTAAAGACTTTAAATGGATCAATTCATGTGCCGATATATATCCCGACACAGACCCTGAATAGTGTTTTCATAGCTGAGGCTCAATCGATAGTAATTCTTGTTGACCTTGTCTTCTTTTATTCTTGTTCCAAGAAATGACAAAACCCTTGAGAGAATGAAGGAACATAGGGAAAAGTTCCATAGGGGGGATAGATCTCTCCATATAAACTAAATCCCATTGTTTCTTCACTAAGGAGATAAAACTCAAGTCCTTTATCCAAACATGACAAAATTTGAAGGTATATTTAACCAGTTGCACACCCTTTTCTAATTTGAGAACAATGGGAAAATGATCAGATATAGAGATCAGTTCAATCCAAGACTTGCAAAAATCCAATGTACCCAGAAAATATTTTGCTAATAAGAATCTATCAAGTTGTTTAGCAACCCCATCATGATCAACATGACCATTACGCTAGGTAGGAGTTAAGGGCCACAACTCAATATGACCAAGTCAGTTGGATGATATATACCTCTGAAACCACATAGCCATCGAATCAGGTTGAGCATAAGTTCCCCAAGATTCATTGGCTGGAAGGGTAAAGTTAAGATCCCCAACCAATATAAGAGAGGAGCAGTCCAGTAACTTGCTTCTCTCCAATGCCTCCCAATAAGGAATTCGACCACTATATGGCCCATAACAATTGAAAATACTCAAGGGATCATCCAAAATACTGCATCAATCGACCATCAAAATACCACCACAAGTCCTGTAGGATCTAAAAATAAAGTGTGAAGGATTCCAAGCAGAAAGAAAGCCTCCAGACAGGCCAATATAATCCATAGTACAACATTCCCAAGATAGGCACAAATTCCATAATAAATCTCTTGCTTTCTCTCCTACACCCATTAATTCCTGAAATAAAATAATATCCAGGGAAACGAGAGACAATAACCTCTTGAGGGATATAATTTTGAGGCGCCCCCATCCCTTTGAGATTAAGAGATAACAGGATCATTAAGTAACAACCTTTGTAGCCAAATATGCTCTAAGAGGCTTGGAAAAATCAGAAATACCATCTAGTGATACCAAAGACTCAAACTCCAAACCCTGATATAACAATGATTCAATGCCCCTATCGATCTGGTCTGACTAAACTTTCTTACGACGACCACTATTTTTCTTTCCAGAAGGAATAATCTCCTTCTCCCCCTTGGAGAAAACACAAAGTGGCTCCTGAATAAATCCCCCTTTGGGAATATTGAGAAGCTCAAATGTATCAGTACTATTCAAAGGACCGTCAGCCAACCCATGAGCTTTAATAGAATAGTCCTCATCTCTCAATAGCTGAGCATCTAAAGGAGAACCCAAAACCGCAGGTGGAGAGGCCCCAAAGAAAGAACCCCCCATTGGGGAAGGAAAGACACGGTCAGAAGAATGGGGAACAATATCAGAGATAAAGGAAGCATCATGAACAATGGGGTTAGGATTCAATAAATTTTCATCACTCCCACTCACACTAACCCTAGTGAAAAGTATTTTCTCAACATTTTCAAGTATACTAATATCAGAATCATAGAGAGCCCCGAAGTAGTATGGAAAGAGAAGTTTAATCTTACCCGAAAAGGAATCGTTCGAAGAGTCAACAGGATCCCTTGCATTTGGAAAACTTACCTCCCGATATTGGCTTCCAGGACCAATATTAGAAAGGATATTCTTTTGTAAAATATGAGCCTTTGATTATGCATTCCTCACAATCAAGCTAACTGAGCCTCCCACCTTAGTGCCATTGAGCCTATGATACCGCCTAGAACTATCCATTCTACAAGAATCCTTCAAATGTCTCGCCTCCCCACAAGAATGGCACTAGAAAGGAGTCTTCCAGTAGTCCAGAGGCTTCTTGAAAGACTTATCTCCCCACAAGAAGTTAATCTTAGCAGGTACCCTAGTTCAACATCCATTTCAGTGAGAACCCAAGTTGTTCTTTTGTCCTCGTGAAAAAAGTATTTCTCATCAAAATAAATAAAATTCCCAACACGGTTAGCAATGGCTACAAAAATTTCTCTATCCCATATTTCTAACGGGAAACCCTTGAGGAGCATCTAGAAATGGTTGAAACTGTTCTGTGAGAGGGTTGAAGTCAGAGTGCTAGCGCTTCAAGCACATAGACCCCTTACCAATGACCCAAGGCCTATCCAAGATGCGAGAAACATGCTCGACATCTAAAAAGTGAAAACAAATCCAGTTATTAACCAACAAATGTACTCTGGGGAAGTATTCAAGTACATGCTTCCACTTAATGTTAATCCACTCTAACAACATATTTCAGTTGATTTTCTCAAAACAATCATTCCCAACGACAACTTGTTTCGATAAGCTCAAAAATCTACCCAACTTAACATCCTTCTCGAAGGTCATATTGATTTTTTCACCCTGATTTTTTACTGCTTTCAGGGATCTATGGTGTCTAGCAGTTTCGCCAAAGCTCCAACATAAACCCCCACCTCCATGAGGGAAAAAGCGACCTCCAAGCTCCACCAGGGTACCACCAAGTTCAAGGGCATATAAAGAATCCAACAATGAGAGGTTTTCATGGATAATTCCCGCTCCGTCCAGCTCACAAAAAAGAGGATCACCATTGGATGGAGCATCATCCCAAGAGGCAGTAGCCCTGCCCTCCCCCCCCGGTTCATCAAGGAACCCACCACTAGAAGACATCAGAAATACCTCTGTCACTTCAGAAGTGTTCCCCAGATAATCCAAAAATCCCCCCAAAATGAGAGGGATACCAAATTCAGAATCCCCAACAAGGTTAGAAAACCCCCAACTAACCAATGAGACAACCAACAACTAGTTCAACCAAGAGCCCAGTAATTATACCACTGCAAAGCCAAGCCAAGAGGCTAGGAAACCGCCATATCAGACCAAACCCACCATAAACCCTCACTCCCATGAACGAAACCCTCCTTGAACCATGCTACAATTTGTGGATACATTCATTCAAAGGTGAAAATTTAATGTAATGTTGGAGTTTAGAGTGGGTCGATAAGAAAAAATTCCCTCCCAACTCGATATAAGTAAACCGAGTTTTAGAGAATCTCGATCGATTAATGATTCAACCTCTCTCCACGTGATTATTCTAGATTCTTCATGTTAACTAAGTCAATCCACTCACCCAAAATAACTACCCTCGACAAAATGATGATGTATGATTAATATCAAAGATATCACTTAGTGTTATGTCTAATTTGGAAAATTTCCAATTCTCATAATTCTTTTGTGTATTCTCAAATGTTGCCCTTAACAAAGATCATAATCTTCCCATAAATTGGGGATGTAGAATATAAAACATGACCTCGGTTTTACACCATTGGACTAATTTGTCTACTAATAACAAGACTCATGCAATTGTTGTAGTTGATAAAATGCTAAGGTGAAATGGTAACCTTAGTGTAATTTCTTCTCATTATTTAGGTTTTCCAAATTTAGAATTTACTATAACTTATCCCCTTCATTGAGTTATTTAGGTTGTCTTTTGATGAGGCTATTGTAAGGTGGTGAAATGGGTTAAATATACTATTTGTTAATTAATAGTAGAAATTATCACCTCATCTCATTGTTTTCCCACACATTTATTGTGTTTTGATCATAGTGTTTTTTGTGCCAACACTCCAACTTGTATTTTTCTTTGATGTGGGAATTTTATTCAATGATTTATTGACAATTTTTTTGGGAATTTTATTCAAGGATTCACTTAGAGTTGTCTTTCTTATGTGTAAACCTAACATTTGTTTAAGCTTTAGATATTGAGTTATTACATTTCTAATGCTGTATTAGTGTTGTCTTTATTGGTTGGCTAAATTGTTTAATTTTAATTGTATCCTTTGTCTCCTATATATACTAAAGAAACCTAGTTTGAGAGATCATCTCATCTTGTGCATTTGATATATTGTAAAAGGAGGTTTCCCCCTTGTATAGGCTTCATATTCATTCTTTTTATTTCATTCTCAAAACATGGATTTACTTCTTCTTTCTGTTTTTATGTTTTTGGTGGAATTTGGTCCATAACATTTGGTATCAAAGCATTTGATAATTGGCTTGGCTCCTTCAAATCGAGTCATTTTGCCAGTTCCACTATAATTTTTTCTTGGGAAGTTTTGGATAGATAATTTTTTGGGAGCCTTGGGACACATAGCTAAGTACCTATGGTAAAAATTTGAAGTCCTGGTTCATTAGAAGTCCAGAGATACAATTAAGCTAGGGTTTTTTACTAGTCCAAAACAAATGTTATGGGTAAAAATATAATATATGAAACTTGCAAGCTCCAAATTAAGTGCTACCAATTGCATAAAAAAGAAGACGAGCCATAGTATTTATGGTAAAAAATTTAGAAGTAGACTAGAAAAATCAAACACATGGAAGGTCGTACAAGTTTGCTTTCTTGATAGTCGAACCAAAAAACACTTCTTGGGAAATTTACCATAAATTTCTCTTAGCACATGTCAGAATTTTGGTCCAACCTATGGCATTACAGAGAAGACACATCAAGTTATACCGCAATCCAAAATTTCAGAGTTAGAGGGGATTAAATTTCATATATTCCTCGGAATAAAGGTCGTATACCAAGACATTCCACAACCAAGGTTTTTAAAGTTATGTTAAATTGAAATTTGCATAAAGTTTGATTGGGAGACATGTTCTGGGTGATTCAAAATGTGTGATAAAGAGAAAAAGAAAAGAGAATTAAAGGTAAATATTATTTTTGGTTCACATGGAAAAGGGTTCTACAAAAAAATCTACATCATGAAACCTCCTAGGAGCTTATCACTGACACCAAGGGAAAATCAAGAGATGGATTTTAGGATGTCCAGGATAAAAGAGCAAACTGAAAACTAGAAAGGAAACATGGTATAAAAGGTCGACATTGTAGATATGGTAAGACAAGGACAATTGGAAGGGCCTAAAAAGGATCTCAAAGAAAATATGGCCAACAAATATGATCTCAAAGATATGAATAGGGGAATTTTGAAAGAGCTAAGACTCCTCCTTACCCCTAATTCACATCCTAAAGAAGAGGATAAGGAGAACACAGGGGTTGAGTCCCAATCACATATTGAAAAAACTAAAACACATTTGGAGAACAAAAGGTTTGAGGCCCTATACTTAATCATTCATCATTCCAAGATCCTCATCATCATGTTTTCGGACCAAGGAACTACTTCATTCCCAAGATTGATATCATAAAATTTTGATGGTAATGATTCAATAACATGGATATTCTATATGGAGCAATTATTTTATCTACACCAAGTGTCAAATTTACAAAAATGAACTATTGCATATTTGTATTTAGAACTTGATTAAATCGTGTGCTATCGGTGGCTTTGTGATCATAAAAAGGAATCTATTGTATGCTAGTCCGTCTTTATGGATGGATAGATAATACATTATGGGTCTATTAAGAGAAACACCTTCTTTAGACAGTTGATAAATCTTAGGCAAAGAGGTCTAATTATTAAGAGCAACAACTTCTTTATCCAGTTGATCAATCTCAGGCAAAGAGGTCCAATTATTAATAAAACACCTTCTTTAGGCAGTTGATAAATCTTAGGCAAAGAGGTCCAGTTAATAATCACATTACACACTTCAAAAGATGATCCACTAGGGTGAAGAACATTCCAAAGGATAATTTGTTGGATCTCTTGAGGGGCACTTTAAAGGAGAGCATTCAAAATGAGGTACACGTATTTGAACCTAAATAATTGGAGAATTCTTTTAGTTTTGTATGGAAAGTTGAAAGTAAAATATGGCTACTAGAAGGGTTTCCACTAGTACCTATATAGAGGGAAATGTTCCCATTCATAACCTCATCAATTGTGTTGAGATATTGTAACTTCAAAGAATATTATATTTGTACTTTATTATTCTGGAGATGTTTCATTCCTCCTTGAAGATCTTATTGTATATCCGGAGATGTTTATTCCTCCATCGGAATGTGGTAACCTGGGTTATTAGACTTCCCTAGTGGGGGTCGGCCCTGTATGTGTTATGTGGGTCAAAGGGTTATTAGACCACCCTAGAGGGGTCATCCCAGTCAGTTGTAGTGGGGTATTTAACCCAATGGTTAAATACGAGCCTACATGATTTGTGTAAAAGAAAAGTCGGAGTAGTGTATAAATAGAGGAGGTGTACTCCTCATTAGACACACTTCACTCACTTGAGAGTGGCGCACTTATGAGAGAGAGGTCTGCTATGGAGAAGGAGGAGCTTATGCTCAGGGTTACATCTTTTGTATTTGCTGGTCATCTATATTGAGGAAGCTTTGCTGGGTTTTCTACCCCATGAGGGTTTCCCAGGATAAATTTGTGTCTCTTGTGTTTATGTTGTGCTTGTTGTTTCTTCAGTGATCCTGTATATGCTATTGTTGTGAAATGGAATGTAATGCCGCTATTTTCTGTCTTAGTATATTAAATATTAACATGGTATCATAGCTAACCTGAAGGAAGGCAATGTATGGCACTTACGACACTTGCTTCTCTTGCGACAATTTGAAGGTTAGGGTTTTATATAGAAAAAACCAGTCATCGTGGAACTTTCGCTATAAATCCATTTTGGCGAAGGTTCAGGATATGAAACCTTTACAGCTCGTAGATTACATCCCCAGGTACCTTGTGTCCAAAGGGAACCCTTAGATTCGTTGTACTTTGTGAGTTATGATCAGTACACGTTAGGGTTTCTGCCTCTTCCAGATCTCAGTCAAAATCAGGTGACCTAGGAAAAAAGGGCATAACTTGGGCTAGGAAGCTCCAAATGAAATTTTGTAAAAAGTGACAGGTAGTACATAGACTGTACTATCTCAGGAAACGTTTTCAGAGGCCGAAGCTGAACCAGTGACACGTGGCACGCGGTACAAGTTCGCTCTCCTGTTTTATCCCATAAACAGGTCACGTTGCGATACTTGGCATAACTCTCTCTCAGAAAATACAATTGAGGTCAGACCTATTGGGATGGAAAGATGATAGGTCAGGATACCACAGAAAAAGTTTTCAGACCTTGTGGAGCGAAAAGTTCAGAGTTACAGCAGAAACAATCAGGTACATATTTTTGTCAAAACATAATTATTTTTGGAGCACCTTCATTCATGGCTTCCGGAATTTAGGGTTTCATAGAAAGTTAGAATTTTTGGAATCGGAATCCACGGCTGAATGCTACTCAGGAAAATCAAAATTTAGAGACCAAGATCGAATTTTTTGGTTGGATAGAAGACCGGGCTTGATCAAACCCCAGTTCAGGATTTTGATCGGAAAGATGGAAAATTAGGGCTTCAGCAAAAGTTGGAATTTTTGAAGTCTGTAACCACGGCTGGAAGCTCCTCATAAAAATAAGAGTTTAGAGCCTTGGATCTAACCTTTTGATTGGACAGAAGGGTGGGCTTCATCAAACCCTAGTTCGGGTTCCTGTCCAGAAGATCCAGAAGTTTCGAAGGCAATTTTGAGGGGTCAAATTTTCGAGATTTCAAAATTGAAGTATGCTAGTTTGATCAGCTCAGCAAGACACATCCTTCCATCCATTTAGAAGTGTGAAAGTCAAAGATTGAATTTCTAGGGTTTCTCTAGCAAACCCTAATCAAGCTCCAGATCAAGTTTCAGGGGGAGTTGAGGCTAAGGCCTTACATAAGAAGACTACAAGAAGTCTCGACAGGTATGACTTAAGGAGGTTCAGGTATGTCTTGAAATCTGATTCTTGATTAAGTTCATAATGTGTTTGTCTTCATATTATTTATTAGTACAATCTTGATTAATGTTAGAATTGTCTTATCACCCTAGTAACAGTATGAATGCATACATTCATTGATTAGGGCTATATGATTGTACTAATACATTATGGTGTTGTGTGAGGTTGATGTTGTCTGCTAACAAGATACAGGTACATCACAAAAGACAAATCAAGTTCCATGACCATGACAACATGAAGACAAAGACTCATCCATAATCTTTGTTCTACTTACGAGGTATGTATGACTTTGTTATATTATGCTTAACCTATGAGACATGCAGGTTCTAGCTCAGGATCTCTAAATCAATGAAGAGATTGTTTAGGTATGTTGTACATAACTAAGCATGTATACTAATCCAGGTATGTTTTCCTATGTCAAGTTAGAATCTTACCTTGTGTTAGGATCCCTTAGATAAGTATACTTGGTATGATTGGTTATGCTTATTCATAAAGTTAGTAATCAAGGGTTTATGCATATTATGTCTCTTATCTTGATGATGTAATTAACCAGAAGAGTACTATGATCAAACAAGAATATGCATGAGTAAAAGAAGACTTCCTTGAAACCCTGAATACTAATGATCATGACTATACATATTCAAGATTATTTAGAATTAGAATGTTTTGATAATATTGAGAATATACTAATGAATGTATGTTTGTGTATGAGATCATGAGGATGACACTAGTGCACACTTGAGCATGCACAGTGGTACAGAATGAATAGAAGTTCAAAAGACATATAGAAGATCAAGTGGTAGGCAACCACACAAACATAAAAGATAAGTATTTGAGTTGTTATTTCAAATAGTAAATGATATTGCTTATTTGTATTCCTAGAATATATATCATGCTGAGTGTAAACATTCATAGAGCATTGAACAATATACTACTAATATGCATATGATTGGTAAGTTGGACAAACATTCCATTGTTGCTTGTCTAGAATGAAACCTCTTTGCTGACATGCTGAGAGCTGTGCACACTCTCGATAGTATGTTCTGGTAGAGATGGAAGGCATCTAGATAGCCACTGTCTGCATACAGGATATGGAAAGTGTTGTGCCAAAGTATTGGTCAAAATAGTTGCATAACTATGTAAATGATATCTGTATGCATAATAGGTTATCATGTCAATATGATTTGATGATTATGAAGTATTACTAATCATGTACTTAATTTTGATTTGTAGGAAAGATCATGATGAATGATGAACACTGAACAAGCGATGGATGTTCAACAAAAAGATTTACAAATCAAACACACTATAGAAGGCTTGTGGCTAGAAGATTCTCTTAGAAAGAGGAAGAGAATCATGATGAGATGTTTGCTCCAAGTGGCTAGATAAGACCATTCTCTTAGTGGTGTAATTAAAGAAGAAGTGTGAATCAGGTTCTGTATGGGTTCCCAGGATCGATAATCAATTGATGAGCTTAATGATCACCATGGGTGATGTGGATCTCAACCTTTGCTACAAGGTTGAATATGGTTTCTATACACAGATGACATGGATGCAAGAAGGAACTCACCACAGAGTTCGAATAATATTGAGGCTCATATCAGTAGACCCATCTAACGAGAGATGGCACAGATAGATATGCAGAAGATCATTCAATGCAGAGTGTGAATGATGCTCAGTCAAAAAGGGAGAATTAACAGTTTCTTGATAAGCTTGGGCTTTACCAAAAGTAAAGTTGTTCCTAACCTTTACCTTAAGGTTGTGGATGATGAACCTATCATACCATTATTGTATGACGATGATCTCTTTCTGACAAGGAATGAGAAACAGATCATGAAAAGAAAGAAGAAGATGGCTGCAGAAATGAAAATGAAAGATCTCATATTGATGCATTACTTCCTAGTTCTGGAAGTATGGCAAGGCTCAGAAGGAATCTTTCTCAACCAGGGAAAGTAGGCTGAGAAATATTAAAAGGAATTGATGTGTTGGAATGGCCACTCTTGAAGATGACTCATCAGAGTTAGTGGATATAACTATGTACAGACAAAATATTGAGTCATTGATGTGTCTAACAAATACTAGGTCAGATATATACTTTGATGTGAACACCTTGAGTCAGTATCTAGTGGAAACTAGATGTGTTCACCTGTTAGTTGCAAAGCATGTGATGAGGTACCTAAAGGATATGGTAGACTTTGATCTATGTTATCTTAGAGATCATGACTTCAGATGGATACACAGATGTTGATTGGGCAGAAATTGTATCAGACAGGAAGAGCACATCGAGAGGATGTTACTGTCTGGGATCAACCATGATCTCATGGTTTAGAAGGAAGCAATCTAGTGTGGCTCTCAGCACAAGCGGAATATATGGTTGCTTGCTCTGCTAGTTGTGAAGCGGTATGGCTTTAGAATCGTTTGACATAAAAATGGACCCAACTGTGATCCTATGTGACAAACAGAGTTGCACCAAAATGGCAGAGAATCCAATATTCCATGATAAGTCAAAGCACATAGAGATCTGACATTTCTATATACAAGATATGGTGCAGAAAAGAATTAAAGTTCAAATTTGTAACAAGTTACCGATGTACTAACCAAACCTCTACCTCAAGTAAAGTTTTCCGAGACAAACTTAAAATAGTTCAGAAGGACCCTCCTCGAAAGGGGGAGCGATGTGATCACTTATGATGAGATTGCCCGCATCGACAGTGAGGTCGATGATGTGGATACCTATATTGGTGATATCGACAGAGAGGTTGGTGGATGGTCCTTAGACAAGGTCTAAGGTGACAAGGGGATTGCATCATCTTTGAACACATGTTCTGAAAGGAACCGTAGATAGGTGTCTCCGAGAAAGAAGGGGGATTGGATCATCCCTGGAATTCAGTCCTAAAGAGAGCCGTAGACGCATGTCTTCGAGAATGAAGTCCTTCGTGGACATGTGAGGATTGAATCATCCTTGGATTTCAGTCATAAAGAGAGCCGTAGACGTATGTCTTCGAGAATGAAGTCCTTCGTGGACATGTGAGGATTGAATCATCCTTGGATTTCAGTCCTAAAGAGAGCCGTAGACATATGTATTCGAGAATGAAGTCCTTCGTGGACATGTGAGGATTGAATCATCCTTGGATTTTAGTCCTAAAGAGATCCGTAGACGTATGTCTTCAAGAATGAAGTCCTTCGTGGACATGTGAGGATTGAATCATCCTTGGATTTCAGTCCTAAAGTGATCCGTAGACAGATGTCTTCGAGAATGTGGTCCCTAGTGGACGAGGGGATTGTATCATCCCTGGACTTCAGTCCTAAACAGAACCGTAGACAGATGTCTCTGAGAATGTGGTTCCTATTGGACAAGGGGATTGTATCATCCCTAGACACATGTCCTAAAAGAGACTCGTAGACATATGTCTCCGAGAAAGTGGCCCCTAGTGGACGTGATAGGACTCCATCGTCCCTGAGTGTTTGGTTCAAAATGTACGTGACAGGATTGCATCATCCTTGGACTTATGTCCTAAAGTGATAAGGGCTAATCATCCTGTAAGTAGATTGGGATTGCATCGTCCCTAGACATGGTGAGGTGTCTTAAAGTGATAAGGACTAATCATCCTGTAAGTAGATTGGGATTGCATCGCCCCTAGACATGGTGAGGTGTCTTAAAGTGATAAGGACTAATCATCCTGTAAGTAGATTGGGATTGCATCGTCCCTAGACATGGTGAGGTGTCTTAAAGTAATAAGGACTAATCATCCTATAAGTAGATTGGGATTACATCGTCCCTAGGCATGGTGAGGTGTTTTAAAGTGATAAGGATTAATCATCCTGTAAGTAGATTGGGATTGCATCGTCCCTAGACATGGTGAGGTGTCTTAACGTGATAAGGACTAATCATCCTGTAAGTAGATTGGGATTGCATTGTCCCTAGACATGGTGAGGTGTCTTAAAGTGATAAGGACTAATCATCCTGTAAGTTGATTCAGGATTGCATCATCTGTAGACATGGTGAGGTGTCTTAAGAGGATAAGCATTGATCATCCTGTAAGTTGATCTGGATTGCATCGTCCATAGACATGAGAGATGTCTTAAATTGAGAGGGATTGATCATCCCGTAAGTGGATCAGGATTGTATCATCCTTGGACCTATGTCCTAAAGTGAGAGTGATTGACCATCCTGTAATTGGATCGTGTGTGTTGCAGGGTATGCTGCTATGTATTGATGATAGATGTATTAGTGAGAATACATGCTTTTGATGATAGATGTATTAGTGAGAATACATGCTTTTGATGATAGATGTGTTGATGATAGATGTATTGGTGTGGATACTAATACAAATGATCCAGATGCTGTAGATCGATATGATCCAGATGTTGTAGATCGAGATGATCTAGATGCTGTAGATCGAGATGATCCAGATGCTGTAGATCGTGATGATCCAAATGCTGTAGATCGAGATGATCCAGATACTATAGATCGAGATGATCCAGATGCTGTAGATCGAGATGATCCCGATGCTGATGATCGTATGATGACGATGCTAATGATCATGAGGATCCAGATGTTGATGTTGTTGTAGATGTTCGAGTGCTGTAGAAGATAAAGACTCAATACTGAAGATGTTGATGTTCCAGTATTGAAGATGTTCCAGTAACTGCTTGAGTTACTGATGATGTTGAGAAAGCTTCCAATGATTTATAGATGTATCATGTATGATGTTGATGACTCCTTGCTCGTGCAGATGCTGTTATAATATCCTTCTCGTTAAGGGGGAGTGTTGAGATATTGTAACTTCAAAGAATATTATATTTGTACTTTATTATTCTGGAGATGTTTCATTCCTCCTTGAAGATCTTATTGTATATCCAGAGATGTTTATTCCTCTGTCGGAATGTGGTAACCTGGGTTATTAGACTTCCCTAGTGGGGGTTGGCCCTGTATGTGTTATGTGGGTCAAAGGGTTATTAGACCACCCTAGAGGGGTCGGCCCAGTCAGTTGTAGTGGGGTATTTAACCCAATGGTTAAATACGAGCCTACATGATTTATGTAAAAGAAAAGTCGGAGTAGTGTATAAATAGAGGAGGTGTACTTCTCATTAGACACACTTCACTCACTTGAGAGTGGCGCACTTATGAGAGAGAGGTCTGCTATGGAGAAGGAGGAGCTTATGCTCAGGGTTACATCTTTTGTATTTGTTGGTCATCTATATTGAGGAAGCTTTGCTGGGTTTTCTACCCCATGAGGGTTTCCCAGGATAAATCTGTGTCTCTTGTGTTTATGCTGTGCTTGTTGTTTCTTCAGTGATCCTGTATATGCTATTGTTGTGAAATGGAATGTAATGCCGCTATTTTCTGTCTTAGCATATTAAATATTAACAAATTGGAGGAAAGAAGAGAAAAAGAACTATGTTTCAATTGTAACAACAAGTACAGTAAGGGGCATAAGTCTAATGAGAAGACATTATTATACATAGACTGTGAAGAGGAAGAATATCAAGGACTAGAGCAATTTTGAGATTTAGAACTAGAAGATAATACTTCAACAATATCTTGTCATGTGCATTGGATGACATTAAAACCCCTCAAATTCTCAAGATAGAAGGATATATCAAAAAGAAAAAGGTACTAGTGTTGATTGATTTTGTTAGTACCCATAACTTCATTAATTGCAAATTAATCAAACTTCTCAATTTTTTTATATGTGCAACACCATAGTTTCAAGTCATGATTGCAAATGGAAGTACCATAAATTGTTCATGGAAATGCCATAGTATTAAGCTCAATGTGGGGAACTATTTGTTGGATAGTCCAATGATTGCAATCCAAATGGGTGGTGTTGATGTTGTATTAAGGGTCCAATGGTTACAATCATTGGGAACTATGTCTCTTAATTTTCAAGAACTTTTCATGAGATTCTCCACAAAAGGAAAGGAAATTAAACTCAAAGGTATCCCTTAGAAACCTTCTAAAGTGATAAGCTCTAACAACATGACAAAATTTCTAAAAGACGAGACATCATGGTGTAAGTGCACAATTGTGCTCAATAGGTGTTCAAACATATAGATCCTCTATTCCCGTGGAGATCGGAAGAGTTATTGACAATCATTCCAAGATATTTAGAGAGATGCATATTTCTCTTCCACATACTCAATACATGATCATGTTATTCACTTGTAGTCGGAAGTGTACCACCTAGCATTAGACCTTACAAGTACTTGTATGCACAAAAGAGTGAGATTGAGTATATGGTTTAAGAAAAGTTAAATGTTGGCATCATTTAGACTAACCAAAGTGCTTTCTCTACACCAATGGTGACGGTTCACAAAAAGGAGGGTTCATGGCATATGTGTCTAGATTATAGAGAGCCCAATAGATGAACATTAAAGATAAGTTTCATACTCATGTCATTGATGAATTATTAGATGAATTGTAGGGGATAATTGCATTTACCAAGTTGGAGCTTTGTTATGGATATCATCAAATTAGAATGAGACAAGAAGACATCCTAAAAAAAAACTTTTAGAACACATGAAGGTCATTATGAGTTTTCGGTGATGTCGTTTGGCCTTACCAATCCACCTTTTAAATTTTAGAGATCAATGAATATTATTTTTAAGTCTTTCCTCAGAAAATTTGTGTTAGTAATTTTTGATGATATACTAATCTACAACAAATCTTGGAAAGGGCATGTACAACATAATGACATGGTATTAAAACCATTGAAGGAGCAACAACTATATGCAAATCCTTCCAAGTGTGCCTTGGGGTTTGAAAGTGGAATATTTGGATCATACTATATCTCATTGAGGCATCAAAGTGGACCCAAACAAAATTAAAGCTACGATGGAATGGCGAGTTCCCAAAAACTTGAAGAATCTTAGAGGATTCTTAGGATTGATATCCTATACCACAATTTTTTCAAGAATTATGGTCGAATGTAGCACCTCTAACAATATTATTGAAAAGGGAGTGTAATTTTCTTGGACTCAAGAAGCAACCGAATCTTTTGAAAAAATTAAGGAGGATAAATGTACAATTGATGTCCTAACCATGCATGTCTTCACAAAAAACCTTTATTGTGGAGTATGATGCCTCACGACATGGCATTGATGCAATTTTAATGCAACAAGGAAGGCCCCTTAATTTTGAAAGATGCAAACTTATAGGAACCTACTTACTCAAACCAATTTATGAATAAAAAATGTTGGTCATACTGCATGCAGTTAAGAAATGGTGCCCTTACCTAGTAGGAAGACAATTCATGGTAAGAACATATCATGATAGTCTTAAGTACATCATGGACTAATGATTATCTTTAGAAGAGAAAAAAGAATGGGTTACAGTGATGATAGGTTATGAATTCAAAATTATCTACCAAAAAGTAAAACAAAATATGTTGGACATGGAGGGATTAATTTGTGCTATTTCTATTCCACAATTTGAATGGGTGGAATAAACAAGGATAGAATGAAGCATGCTCATAAGGCATGCAAAAGAATTACGAAACTATTTAAGAGGATGCTAATGCTCTACATAAATTTGTATGGAAGAATGATTCACTATGGTATCAGGATCAACTATATTTATGTAATAATTACCAATTCAAACAGAAGGTCATTTTGTACTTGCACACTTCTCCTATAGGAGGACATTCATGGTTCTTGAAAACTTAGCACGAGATCAAGAAGGCTTTTTTTATTTTTTATTTTTTGTTTGTTTTATGAAGGTCTTAGAATTGATGTTTAAACGTTTGTGGCAGAATGTTAGGTTTTCCAACATAATAAGGGAGAGAATCAAGGCCCCAGGTCTTCTACAACCATTATCCATACCAAGCCAGAATTGGAAGGAGGTCCCAATCGATTTCATCATAGGCATACCAAATTTGAAAGGAGATAATTCCATCATCATAGTGGTGGAGAAATTCACACAATATGCCCATTTATGCTCTCTTTCTCATCCTATTAAAGTAAGCACGATAGCTACAACATTCATGAAAACAATTCAAAAGCCACATGAAGCCCCAAGATTATCGTAAGTCATAGAGATCCAATTTCCACTAGTAATTTTTGGACTGAAATATTTTCTTGTTTGGGTACTCTATTGGCTCACAATGCCTCTTTCCATCTTCAATCCGATGGGAAAACCAAGATTGTGAATAAATGTCTAGAAGGGTATCTACATTGCTTTGGATTTGATAAACAAATACAATGGGTCAAGTTTTTGCCCTTGGTGGAATGGTGGTATAACACGCCATTCCATACTTCATCAAAATTATCCCCATTTATATCACTTTATGGCTATCATCCACCATACATCACATCACCCTTGAAAGGGAAAGCTAAAATTCAAGTAGCAGAGGAAATACAACTTTGTTATAACAAAAAATAGGATGAAAAAACATGTATATTAGTGTTAGAGTGAAAGGAATTTGAAGTGGGGATTGGGTATCTTTTAGACTACAACCTTACAAACATATGTCCCTCAAGTAGAAAAAGGACAATACATTATGACCCAAGTACTATGGTCCCTATAATGTGTTGCAAAGGATTAGAAGTATGGCTTTCAAATTGGAGTTGCCTCCATCTTCATTTGTACATCTAGCCTTTTGTGTTTCTTGCTTATAAAAGGTATTTAGCGACAAGATCCCAGTTTAGAATAGTTTACCAGAGATTGATGAAGAAGGAAAAATCATACTGCAACTTGAATCTATACTTGAAACACAGATCAAACAACTTCAAAATTGAGCAATTAGTGATTACCTCGTCAAGTGGAAGAACCTACCAATAGATGAGGCAACATGGGAAGAATACTTGTTCATGCAGAAACATCCACAACTAATCATGTGTTCAGGGAAATATTTGTTTGAAGGAAAGGGGCATGTTAAGACTCAGATATTGGGTAATCACATTTATATTGTTATATTAGTGTTTTCCTTATTTGTTGGCTAGACTCTTTAATGGTTAGATAGACCCTTTAATTGTAATTGTACAATTTGTCTCCTATATATAATAAGGAGACCTAGTTTTAGAGATAATCTCATCTTGTGCATTTGATATATTGCAAAAGGAGGTTGTCCCCTCAATTAGGCTTCATATTTATTGTCTTTATTTAATTTTTAAGGTGTGAAGTAACTTCTTATTTCTATTTTTATATTTTTTGGGGGAATTTATTCCATAACAATCTAAAATCAAATATGTCCATTGAATGTAGTTTGGGTGGTGGGGAAGAATGATTGTTACCCTCCCCATCTAGGTTCAATTCTTGTGACATGATGCTTTTGTTGAGTCCCTATGTATTGAATATGTAATGATTGAGTGGATTATGTAATTTTGACCATACCTTGATTCTCCATTAAACCACCAGTTTTTTTTTAAAATCTAAAAATAAATAATAATAAAATATAAGACAGATGTCTAATAAAAATTAAAGATAACGAATAAATTTTACTCATTTAAATAAATTATGCATAAAATAATTTAGTATTTTTTTTTTAAATTTTGAATTTGATCATCTCAATAAAAACTCAAAAAAGTTCTAATTTGAAAGACAAGACGAGACTCTCATAGCTTGTTTTGTGTAAAGATTAAAATTAAAGTACATAGTAATATATTATGTTAATTTTTCATACATAAAGAGCTATATCATATTTCCTTTGTAATGAAAATCATACATTAGCAAAGAAAATTGTATGCAATAACCAAAATATTTCTTTTAGGCTAGTAGATCAATCTTAAGTTTCTTTAGAAGATTGATTGTTAATGGAATGTTCTGACAAACGTGGGGAAGTGGTGTTCCTGTAGGATATCACCATCCTTGTTTCCCCTCCAATACCCTATACTAGTAGCTAAGTGGAGCCCCTCAACAAAGAGCTTGATTCTCCATTAAATTAAATTCTATGTAGACATGATCAAAACAAATTGAATTAAACACAAATAAAAATGCTTTAACTTCATTATGAATTGGGATAAGTACCAGGTTTGTCATTTTGATTTTCCCATCATTCAATTGATGACTAAATTTTTGCTACTCCATATTAAGTAACTAATTCCAAGAGAATTTTTAGAAAAAATAATATTGACAAAGTTATTTGTCCTTGGCCTTGAATCTGATGATATGGGATACATTTAGGAATATTATACCTCTAATACCACTATTTGGAGGATTTTCATGACTATCTCCATAGAAATAACCCATGAAATAATTGGAGGATTTTCATGACTATCTCTATAGAAATACCCCATGAAATAATTGAAGGAAGACTATTGAAGTCTTTAATTTTTTACTTTTGCATCCATTTTTTTAGACTTTCAATAAGTGCATCACCTTGCCAATTGTACTTAAAAAATTGGTTATATTTTGTATTAAAAGATGATGCGGCCAAACCGAACATCATAGAAGTACAAAATTTGAGTGGGTTGACTGCCACTTGCATGTATTTCATTCCTTCATCAAAATGCAAGGAGTGTAATTTCCAATGCTTTCCCTTACATCTACCCTTTCTTCTAATTTCTTGTATAGAAGGGTAAACTCTTACAAATTGATTGCTTAAATACAAAAACACTACATTATTTTTGACTATATTGAAGTACATTCCCTCCCTTAATTAGGAGTGAGTTGAGAGAACTTTGATATCCCAAAGAAAGATTATTTCTCTATTTGATTTCCTTCACCTTTTTGGGGAGGGGGGGGAAGATGAGAGAGGGACTTTCTTCAAAACTATAACATAAGATGAATATTTTGAACAATCAAGGGAGTGAACCCAATGCACTGAAGTATTTTCTGATTTATAACAATTATGACATCTTTTGGATCCTTTTCTTTTTGAGTTAGCTAATCTTATGAGGCATTTGGTTCAACCTTCTCATCTCTAGTTCCCTCATTGTAATGTCCCCATTCAAATAAATCTCAAAAGAGGAAATTCCACCAATCTACTAGTTTCCTAGGTTGGGGTGGAAACATTAGATTTGGAATAAGGAGACTATAAAACCCCAAAAGGACATTAGCTTGACATAAATATATTAAAAGGGGTTAACTAAATATTTATTATAGGAAAATAAGGTGGCACTTGGTCATGGAGACACATTGGTGGTGTGGGACCCACACAAAGCTAGATTCCTCATGCCACATGGCATCCTATTCTCACCAATTTGAATCCAATGTGGAGTCTAATGTTCTTGGGGAGTTTGAAGGTCAATATAATTGGAATGACTCAATGAAGTTCAAATTGGAGTGGAAGAGTAACTTCCATGGAAGAGGAAGAGGCATTTGAGAGATATTGAGACACTTGGGCTAGATTCCCTAGCTTCTATGACAACAATGATGAAGATGCTATGACACTTATGACACAAATCGGACTTGATTGCTGACATCTGACATATATGACATGTCATGGCTAAAAATATCCTCCAAGAGGGCGCACAAGGGAGTTATGGCAGCCAAAGAGTCATCCATTCGAATTGAGTGAAGGAGGAGGCTAGGAATGGAGGGACAAGTGGCACACATTGGAATCTCTTCCCAATTCAAGTTGGCATGAAGCTCATGGATGGAATTCGAGATAAGGAGGTCTTTGGAAGTTTATAAAATTCAAGAACAAATAAGGAGAGTAGCTTTTGATCATTTCTCATTTTTCATATTGGAGAGCATAGCTTGTCCACGCTTTTGGAGTGTTTACTCTACTTGCCTTAGTACCAATTTCGAGGGTGACAGATTCTCATCCTATTTTCCAATTGGAGAGGCCATTCAGACCTTTCATTTGGAGCTACAATGGAGTCATTTGTTGCATGTTTAAGTTACAGGGAATCTCGTGACATTCTCTTTTTCAACTTGTTTCCACACCGTTCTCACTTTTCTCTTCATATTTTGGCTCTTGGAGGAAGGGCGCACTTGGTGAGATGCTGATATCTTTGTGTTAAATTTTGAGCATTAATTCACAATACTCTAGGATCTTCACTAAGAGAATAACATATACAGTATATCAATGCATAACAATCACAATAAGCATGACAAGCATCACAACAATCAAAAGCATGAGAGACAAGAGACATAGAGTTTCCGTGGGGAAAACCCTAAGGTGAAAAACCCCACAACTTCCTCAGAGACAGAGAGAGAAATGGCTCAACCAAAGTACAACCAAAATACACCGAGATAGTCTCCTAGTAGCAGATGATCCTCCTCCTCACTAGTGCACCACTTTCTGAGTGAGAGAAGTGTGAGTTTCCGAGTGATCAAAATAGAGATCTCCCGATCTCTATTTATACTAACCTGTTTGCCCAGTTACACTATGGGGCCGACTTGTCTAGCTAGGTACATCCACAATATAATATATATTTCAGGGCCGACCCCACACATGGTGGTCTAATAACCCATCTCCAAGTACACACACTTGTGACACTTGTCAATACACATGACAACACTTCCTTATAGAGGAATAACACATCTCTTATAAGGGTACAATAAATATATATGAAATACATTCCGAAGTTACATATACATCAACACTTTGGGGGAGATATTGTGGCCCCATTATTTGCAATATGATGTATTTACTCTTTATTTTCCGCTTAGAATATCCTCAGGTCGAAATACCAATTGAAACTATGTCAAAATACCAAACAATGTTTAAATGGTGCCATTTTCCTTATATCTAGTTATGAAAGCTTGAAGTTGCTTTATTTCAACTTGTATTAGTTCATCTCTATGATTTTTATGATGTATGGAGAGTAATTAATTTACTGAAGAAGTTTCATATACATTACATAAGCCTTTGGAGCATAAATCTCGAATTTCATAGAAAGTGGTGAAGTTTACTAACATTTCCCCCTATGTGAAGACATGTCCACAAACCTATGATTTATGGGAGTTTCAAAAGCCTTTAGAAACTGATTGATGATGAATTTGGGAGACCATTTAAGTCCTTTAACATTACCACGTCTCTGTTCTGAAATTTGGGAAGTTTGTACAGCATTTGGAAATCCATCTTTGACCACTACCCTTGGGGGATTTGAACCTTGATTTGACTAGTAAATTGCCCTATCTTTCCCTGATTGTAATTGAATGATGCATAATTATTTTGAGAGTGTCCAAGCATCGATAAGCCTTATTTTTATGTCATAATATCTTTCAAATACATTCAGACCCAATTTGGAAGCATTGGAGTCATAACTAGTGTAAGGGTCGAATTGGCCAAAAATTGCAATTTTTCCAATTTATCCAAATTTCTTAAAAAGGGACACTACACTCATTTATGAGGGTCTTTGATATTTTTGGGGGCATATTATCCTTCTAGGGGATGGCTAAAAATCCCCCCTATTTCTTGACATGATCATCTCCTCCCACTTCCTTGACATCCCCTAAAATTTCATATTGATTGGAGCTTAAGAGGATATATGTTTTCTTAGGATAAGAAGGAAGGGTGTCACTTTCTTCTTCCTTTCATTAGAAACTACTTGGAAAGGACCCTGATCACCTTTAGGTGGGGATTTTGAGGGGGAATGAGCTTGAGCTTTAGGATAAACGTTCCCAAAGTGACGTACTCATGAAAAATATTGCACTTAAAGGGAAGATGTTCATAATCTAAAGGTTGATAATGAGGGACCAATCATCTATTTGGAGCTAAATGGATTTTGGTAACCCTTTTTTAATTTCTACCTCCACATGAATGCGGGTAGAAGATACGAGACCATTTTGTGGTTATACTGCTTGAATAAATTTCTCCAAGCTATCTCCACTTTCTTGAAATGTGATCTTGTCCAAAAAATTAACTGAAGATAGGGCAAGTGAATCATGACTGGTGCAGAGGTTATTTGAGGATTAAAATTGGAACACCAATTTGAAAGAACATTCCTCTAGAATCCAAGGACAAAATCCGAAGATAATATCTCTGCCCTACTTAAACTCAAAAGGGAATATGTAGAAACCTATTCCACTAGAAAAAACTTGATACCTTCCTTTCAACTTTGAGGCTAATTTTTCTTGAATCCAATGGTCAACTGAACTAAGGCTTGGATAACAACCAATAAACTTGCCTACCAAGGCATTGTCTACATATGTTGTACAACATTTTCATGAGTTGAATGAGATTTTAGTTTGAGAAAGGGATTGTTTTCATAATTTTTGACATATTTCCCCTTGGATTTGCAATTTTCTTGAGACCAAGACTTTTGTTTGCCTCATAAGAGAGAAAATCAAAAGCTTTCCCAACACTAGTACAAAATGAGAGATAAATGACCAAAAAATGACCAAAATCCGCATATACATGACCACTTTTGAGTTGGTGACCACTGGTAGCAAATTAGCGGTCATTTATCACGCGACCAAAAATGTGGTCATATTTAGCTTGGTCATTTATAGCTTATCTTGTGGTCATATATTTTGTCATTAATTGTCACAAATAATGACCAAATTTATGACCACATTTTTTGTCACGTGATAAATGACCGCTAATTTGTTACCATCCAACTCAAAAGTGGTCATTTATATGCATATTTTGGTCACTTATCTCTCATGTTGTACTGGTGGTCGTTTATATGCAAAGTTTGGTCATTTTTTAGTCATTTATCTCTTTTTAGTGGTTTCATAATATATATAGGTAACGGAGGAATCGAACCACCAACCTCCTGCCTATAAGGCAGGTGCTCTACCATTGAGCTAGCACCCTTAAATATAATTCCTTATGGATTGATACAAGAATAAAATTTCCAACAGTTAACACCATCTTGCCAAATTTTGGAAAAGGGTCACATACGTAGGTAAGAAACAAAGATTACCCAATAGTTACCAAAAAGGGTCATGTTAATGATAACCTTCTTTTGCCAAAATCTCTCAAAAATCAAGAATGCAGTTGTATTGTCAAATTTTTCTTCAAGTGGTACCAAATCAAGAATCACAATTGTCTTTTCCTGATCTTGGGAATCTGCATTTGCTCCCATTATCCTTACTTGGCTTTGTTTCAAGAAAGCTCTTGCTGTTATATATGCAACCAACACTAAAACCAATGGGAAAAAAGCATAAAGTGCCACCCCAATATCAAGCTCCATTTGCATTGGAAGTATCATGGGTACCATCGTCATGCCTTCAGGTGTCAGGCCTCTTCCATAGATGATAGGCTGAAATACCATATGAGAAACTTAAAAAACAAGGTTATTTGAGATTATAACATGTGCACTTTCTCTACCATAGATGACACGCTGAAAGACCTTGTGAATAATTTCACAAGGAAGGTTATAAGGATAATCAATAAAAGCTTGGAAAATACAACAGAAATAGGCAGCAAAAGAATTATGAATCTCTTGCAGTTGTAGTCATGCAAAGAATTACAATAGAAAAATATTGTGTTTCACCTACCAATCCATTCAAAATTGGTACAAAATAATTGAAACCTTTATCAAAATGTGAAGAAAACAAGTATATTCTACAAACATAAAATGATATTTCAAGCTTATACTTACAATGGAATATAGTTCGGCTCCATGTTCTGCTATTTTTGCTTGATTTGCTTCACAATGGTGTTCTATTCACTCATTCAAATCCTGAACCTAATTAACCCAACTTACCATGAGTCCTTCATAATATAGAGATCCTTTTAATAACCTGGTACTCGGCAGTTATCATTACCAAAATATGTAAAATGTTGGTTCCTTCAAAATCTAGATATCATTTTCAAAATATATAATGTACTGGAATTGTACACATGGATGACAATTCCATGATCATGCATTCCTTTGGCTTAATGTGAACACAAGTCGTTTCTACCATTTCATGTGAATGCCTTTTTTGTTTGTTTTTTGGTAGATCTATTTATAATATATTTAGCACAATATTCTATGGTGTTCTAATTACGATGATGATGTGCATACCAGAATGTGTGTCTCAGTATTTCTATATTCATTCTTAGGAAGCTCTCACTTCCTTTGCGCCATATTTATTCCACCAAACTCACATAGGATTTATGCCCATCCTTATTCCTTTATGAGACATGCCATTCCGCTGGTGGAAACTACATAGAGAATGAAACCACCCAGTTGGCTGCATAGAAAATTGTTAACGACATATTATCAAGAGTCACATTTTTAAGTAGATTACAGAAAAAAAAAAATTAGTTTCAAAGGAACTAGACAGATATGCGAGACTTCTGAAGAATGACTATGTGCTTGCTAATATTGTACAACTAAATTATACATTTTACAATTTGCTACATGGTAGCCTAAAAGCTCCATGCCAAGCAGGCTTTGTTGAAAATGACAGCTTCCAAAAAATACCATGCTTTACACATGACGTGATTATATCAATATCCCCTTCGTAGTCTTGGACTGACCTTTGTGTTTCCAACTTTTCTTTTACTGGTAAACAATTATAAGAGAAGTTCATAATTTTCAGGTGGAATAAAAGAAATTTCTTGAACTAGTATATCATCCACTTTGAGGGAAGCCATTTAGAGTCTCCAACAAAAATTGAGTTCATGTCCTTGCTTAGGTTCTCAATGGCAACAGGGGAGTGATATCTAATCCAGAGCCATCCATTCCTCTAGGTTCTGCATGACGAACTCTACCAAAAAGCCTGGTGTGTTTCAACAGTCTGGCTAAAAAGATTATGGAAAATAATGGAGCTGTCACAAACAACAACTACATGTTTATAACAAAGAAACTAACAAAAAATGTTTCAATCCTCTAGTTTCTTTTCTGTAACTGGAGTCTGGCATTGAAGTTTTGAACTGGTATTAAACCTCTAATCAGCTATTGCTCTCACAAATTTCATAACAAAACTTTCTAGAATTGAAGGAAAGTAAGGCTCTTTCAAGTGGTGTAAAAAATCAGCTGACCTCTCCAACAACATTTTCTTGGCTTTGAAAAATAGGCACCGAGGAAATTTGCCCATTTTATTTCTTTACACTAGCCTGTAAGAATAACATAGCATTGAAATATTTAGGATGCATATTGCCACTACACAAACAAAAAATTAAGAGTAATTTCTCCAGTCATTAAAAAAGGAAAACAGACAAATTCCCATTGCTCATCATAATCAAATTAGGATAACAAAATTCAATTGCCAAACCTGTGCAAGATGCAAAAAATGAGCATCCTAGTGGTTACTGTGGCCTCTCTATATAAAATAACAAATAAAGAACATTTGGACTCTTGGAGTACTGTCCCAATTTTACAGGTTTCATTAGAGAGAACTAAATGCTTATGAAATACTATTTGTTAATGCATTCAAGAAATATAAAATCCTAGCATCCTTGCCTCCTTTTTCAATAATTGATGAAGGTTATCCAATGTCCTATTCATAACTTGCTTCACTCTGGAGTCTAGTTTAATGAATAACACTCAGGAAGTAAGGTCCAATTTCACATTAATGAAGTGGGATAGATTTAAGGAATGAATCCCCTATGTGCAAAATATTGGTTTCCTTAACCTGAAGTGGTTAAAGGCTATATTTCTTCAAGGAATGATTGACCATAAAAAGCACCTGTATAGCCCAGAATGGGATTATCATCTAATAACAACAAATTAATAAATTGCTTGCGAGATTATTTATAGGCAAAAAGAACAGGGAAAATAGATGGTGAGTACATGGCATTAAGATTGACAGTCATATGGAACAAGAAATGATGTTACCTTCACAAGTTCATTGAAACATTTTTCACTTAATACGTGTCTATTTCTTCAGTAAAGAAAGGATGCAAGAATATTTTAAATGCAAAAAATATCATGGATACTAGTTTTGGAAGAAAGGTGATTTTGTCAGCAAAGAATATTCTAGAGGGGAAGTGATACTGCAGTAGAAGCAAATATTGCTTTGCCAATATTTGTTTAGAGTAGTTTCAGTTAGATGTACCATCCCATAACCATGCATTTGACTTGCATATGGACCAATGTATTTCTCATCATTGATATTAAAAACACTATCAATACGTCCGTCATGCACATAGTAAGACAATGCATTTGGTTTGATCTCTGTTATCACCCGGAAATTTCACTTGCAAAACTAAGAAGGATTCCAGCTAACAACTAGGTAGAGAGCCAATGTCAACTTGCTCTAAACTTGGTTCACTTTGGTTTGGTGCTTTTCCAACCACATAGGGGATTCCCTGAATGATTCAAAGTATTGAGTGAATGAGTTCTAGGGGTAAGTAATGACCTATAAGGGACTAAGTATGCTACTGTCCTAAAAAATCAGATGCAAAATATGTGAGCAGGAAGGAGATATGACTAGAAAAGGGACCTAGATGCAAAAACCACTAAGTACATTCCTAAGGGAACAATAATATCCCGTTGTTCTCCTTTTTTAAAGTGAAGATCAGCAAGCAAAAATCACTCAACACTAGAAAAAACAATAAAAGGATGAGAACTAAAAGTTATACGCAAGTCCTTTGTTTCTCAACGCAGGTTGCTCTACATATGTGCAACAATGTAAGTACTACTCTAATACAACCAGAGGATTGAGGCTTCCTCCAGAATTGTGAAGCATTAAGAATCCATGCAAAACCAATTGACATTCTCAAAATAATAATTTTCTGGAATTGAAAAAATGTAGCCATGCACAATTAGAAAAATAAAAGTCACAAGGCTGTATCTACAAATTAGTAATCCAACAAGTCATGATATCAATCCTGTGCACAGAAGCTCCACCCATAATGAATCTTTTTCTATGTATTTCCTCTGTAAGTTAAAAATTTATTAGAAGACATGAATAAGCATAACAACTCAAATATTCAAACCCCAAGTAATGATAGCTATGACCACTTTCAGCAGTTCCATGTTAATCCTGACGTAATATAAAAGAACATAGTTTAAGACAACCATACCTATTGCTTTAAAAGTTCTAATGTGGACGTTGCAGAGTCTTCCATCTTCTGTTGTTGGATAAGTTTTCGAGAATTGACCCTCCATGTCTTTTTAATCTCAAGTTTCTCTTTTTCCTGTGAAAAAATATATTAGAAAAAATTCATGTGCACAGTATTTGTAATTTTCCTCGGTTTCAGAATAATCTATAAAGAAACCCATGGTAAGTGGACAAGTGATGACTATTTTTCCTGGAAATTTAATTCATTACCACAGGTGGAGCATACCCTAGACCATTATGCTATTATGACAAGCACACTCGAGGACATTACCATGCATTCCTCCAATCATTGGTGGAATATCTCTTTCAAAGTTTCAAGTTGATCAAGTTCCAAACCATGATGACCAGCATGTTGGGCCTAGCATTCAAGGAAGTTACGTAATTACTAATTAGGTATTCTAACAGTAAGACAAAAATGATAAATACAATCATAATCGACGATAACAGGAAGAGATCCCTTCAATAGTGATTCAATAATGCAGTTACCAACCATGACATTTAACATCTGTCTCATCCATGGGGGATCCGCACTGCAGACTTCCACAGCCTTAATGTCACATTCACTGATACAATCAATGTCATTCAAGTATTTATGCAGAAGCATATTGGTATTACTCAATGTTAGCTACAACAGGAAATTAAAATCGATATATGTTATATAATTAACATCAACTATAAACCCAAGACCTGGAACTGTCATGATCTTCACATTTATGATGTAAGGCGGAAAATTAAATAATCATTCAAAGCTTACCAGAATCCATCAGGGTAGAAAACTTGAAACACCTTTCTGAGCAATCCTTCAATCTTCAGGATGGGAAATCGGTTTCTGTCTCCTACCCCTTTACTGATACGTTCCTTCAGACACTAATGATGGGTATTCTGAAAGATCCTTTATAGGTGGAGAGAGGACCGATTTCCTAAAACGGATAACACTCCACTTGTCCATCAAAGTAGGAGTCTTGGAGACCACTCCTCTAATTGAACCGACAACATTCAAGATTTAGAAAGGATATGGAATCCTGTGATAAACGTAACTGCCTATTACATGTGTCTCTTCATATGGGCAATTAAAACTAAGTAAAATTAGTCTTACATTCTCCCACTTGGCACATATGACAACATAACGTTAGAGTTTAACAAGGTAGACATTGGGCGTGCCATAAATCATATCCATCTTACCTTTCAGTTGGTCACCATAATACTATAATTAAACAACCTACTAATGCGAGTCATGGCGGTTCTATATCAATAAGGCAATATAGTCCCTTCCATGTACCACAACACCAGTAACCTGTTTAATATAGTCTATAAACGAGAATTATATTCATAAGTTTAAACAATTCCTGTCATCATACATTTATTCTCATACATGTACATACACATTTAGAACAGGAATTATCAATCAGAAACACATTTATTAAGATCTCAAAGTGTCAAATAAAACAAATAACATAATGCAATCCAGAAAGTAGCAACTGTTATGTGCTACATTCAATACCCATTCTATTGGCATGTTCCTTAAATGTCTTTGGTGGTAATCCTTTTGTTAATGGATCTGCAACCATAAGCAGTGTGCTTATGTGTTCAATTGACACTCGTTGTTTCTGAACTTCTTCCTTAACGACAAAGTATTTCAATTCCATGTGTTTAGCACCATTAGAATATTTGTCGTTCTTAGAGAAAAATACAGCTGCAGAGTTATCACAATAAATTCTCAGTGGCTTGGAAATAGAGTCAACAACCCCAAGTGCTGAGATAAAATTTCGCAACCATAATCCATGAACCGTGGCCTCAAAGCATGCCACAAATTCAACTTCCATAGTGGATGAAGCAGTGATAGTTTGCTTCGCACTTTTCCATGATATTGCCCCTCCAACTAATAGGAATAAATAACCAAAGGTGGACTTTCTGCTATCAACGCATCCAGCGAAATCCAAGTCTTAGTAGCCAATCACCTCTAGATTATCAGACCTCCTAAATGTGAGCATGTAATCCTTTGTTCTCTTCAAGTACCTCATCACTTTCTTTGCAGCTTTCCAGTGATCCAATCCAGGATTGATTTGGTATCTTCCCAGCATACCAACTGCAAAACTGATGTCTGGTCTGGTGCAAGTTTGTGCATACATTAGGCTTCCTACTGCAGAAACATAAGGAATCCTTTCCATATGTTTTTATTCCCATTCATTCTGCGGACATTGCATAAGGCTGAATTAATCCCCTTTCTGAATAGGGGCATTACCAGCTGAACAATTCTCCATTCCGAATCTCTCTAGAAATTTTTCGATATAAGCCTTTTGAGACAATCCTAAAAATCCACGTGATTGATCCTGGAATATTTCAATTCCTATCATGTAATATGCCTCACCCATATCTTTCATTTCAAAATTTATAGAGAGAAACTTCTTGGTTTCGTGTAATAAACCAAAATCACTGGTGGCAAGCAATATGTCATCAACATACAAAATCAGAAATATAAACTTACTCCAACTAACCTTCAGATATATACACCGATCAACAGAGTTTTCCTTAAATCCAAAGGAAGTAATGGTATTATGGAACTTAAGATACCATTGTTGGGAAGCTTGTTTAAGTCCATATATTGATTTCTTAAGTTTGCAAGCCAGGTGTTCTTTTCCCTTAAGGGAGAAACCTTCAGGTTGATCCATATAGACTTCTTCCTCTAAACTCCCATTCAGAAAAGCAGTTTTCACATCCATTTGGTGCAACTCCAAATCATAATGAGCTACCAATGCCATAATGATTCTAAGTGAGTCCTTCTTTGATATAGGAGAAAAGGTCTCTTTATAATCTATGCCTCCTTTCTGAGTGAAACCTTTGGCCACAAGTCTAGCTTTATGTCGTTCAATATTTCCCTGAGAGTCTCGTTTGGTCTTAAAGACCCATTTGCAACCAACTTTCTTGTATCCTTCGGGCAATACAATGAGGTCCCAGACTTTATTCTGGTTCATTGATTTCAATTCATCATTCATGGCATCAATCCATTTAGCATAATCATTACTTTCTATGGCTTGTGAAAATGAAACCGGATCCTTACATGTCCCTACATCAAAATTAGATTCTTGTAGGTAAAGCACATAATCATTAGAAATAGCAGACCTCCTTTCCCTTTGAGATCTCCTTAATGCTACTTGTTGTGGTACTTCTACCATTGGTTCATTTGTGACAGTCTCATTATGGAGTGGTGGTTCATTAATTTGTTGTTCAATGTTGTCAGGTTGACCAACAAAGGTAGGAACATCAACTTCTTTTGAAGCCATAGGTATAGGGACTTGTATCCTAACTTCTTGGATAACCATATTTTGTGGTTTATCACTCCCACTGACTTCACCATTTTCAATGAATCTGGCATTACCGACCTCTACAATTCTTGTGCTGTGATTAGGGCAGTAAAACCTATACCCTTTGTATTTTTTAGGGTAACCAATAAAGTAACCACTGATCGTTCTAAAATCCAATTTCTTTTCATGTGGATTATACACTCTGACCTTTGCAGGACAACCCCAAACATGCAGGTGTCTTAAACTCGGTTTCCTTCCTGTCCACAGTTCAAAAGGGGTCTTTGGAACTGACTTACTAGGAACCTGATTCAATAAGTATACGGTGGTCTTAAGAGCATGCATCCACAACGACATGGGTAATGATGAATTACTTAACATACTCCTAACCATATCCATTAAAGTATGATTACGCCTTTTAGCTACACCATTCTGCTGTGGCGTTCCAGGCATAGTGTATTGTGCACATATGCCACGCTTTTCAAGGAGTTGAGCAAACGGGCGAGGGCACTGCCTTGATTCATTATACTTTCCATAATATTCACCACCTCTATCAGATCTGATGATTTTCACCTTTCTGTCTAATTGCCTTTCAACTTCAGTAATGTACACCTCAAGGGCATCCACCGATTGGTATTTTTCATGCAGCAAATAGATATAACCATATCGTGAGAGATCATCTATAAAGTTAATAAAATACTTTTCTCCACCAAAGGATGGATTTTCAAAAGGCCCACAAATGTCTGTATGAATAATCTCAAGAAGCTCTGTACTTCTTGTGGCACCCCTTTTGGTGTGTATGGTTTGTTTTCCCTTAATACAATCCACACACACTCCAAGATCAGAAAAATCTAGGTTCAAAAGAATCCCATCTTTTACTAATCTCAGTAACCTTTCTCTAGAAATATGTCGCAGCCTTTTATGCCACAAGTATGAGGAATTTTCATTTGTGAGGCTAAGTTTAGTAGCAACATTATGATGCAGGGTAAGAACAGTTTCAGCAAATTGATCATCAAGTTTTAATTTGTATAAACCATCACAAAGAATACCCGAACCAACAAAGGAGGCGCTCTTAAATAAACTGAAACTTTTATTCCCAAATTTAAAAGAGTAACCATCAAGATCAAGTCTAGACAAGGAAATTAAATTCCTGGAAATAGAAGGAACACGAAGAGTCTGAAACAAATCCAATTGATAACCAGAATCTAGAAATAAACGATAAGTCCCAATGGCTTCAACTAGAGCTTTAATCTGATTTCCCTTGAACAGAAAGTTTTCATTTGGATTTGTGGTTTGGGTTGTAAGGAATCCCTGCATCATATTTGAAACATGAGTAGTAGCCCCAGAGTCAATCCACCAAGTATTAGAAGGAACTTCAGTTAGGTTTGATTCGAAACAAACAGAAATTAAATTCATACCTTTCTTTTCGAACCATTCCCTACGTTTCGGACAGTCTTTCTGATAGTGTCCCGAATTTTTATAGAAGTGACACTTATCGATGTTCCTTCCCTTCTGATAATCCTGAGAACCATGATTAGGCTCATGTGCCTTGGGTGGCACTCGCTTCATACCCTTTCTAGGCTTTTTCCCCTTCCTTTCGGCTCCTTGAGTTGTGAGATGAACTGAATGTTGTCCATGTTGCTTAAGTCTTGCCTCTTCCTGATTGAGCATACTGGCCAATTCATTCACATTCCACTTATCCTTAATGGTGTTATAGTGAATTTGAAACGGCCCATATTGAGGAGGTAAGGAGTTCAAAATAAATTGCACAAGAAAAAACTCATCCACCTTCATCTCAAGAGTCTTTAATTGAGCAGCTAGATTTGTCATTTCAAGAACATGCTCATGCATCCCATGTGTACCATCAAACTTCATGGTGGTAAGTTTAGCCATCAGTGTCCCAACAAGAGACTTGTCTGCAGTTTGGAAACACTCTCCCATAGATTTCAGAAATTCTTTAGCATTGTCAGTTGCAGGAAGAGATGATTTGATGTTGTTTGCTACAGTCATCCGCATAAACTTAAGGCTCAGTCTGTTCGATCTTTCCCATGCTTTAAATATAGATTTTTCTTCCGCACTGCTTCCATCAGTAATAGCAGCTGGTTTCTCAGATTCAAGTGCTATATCTAGATCCAAAACACCGAGGTGAAACTGAACCTATTCTTTCCAATCTGAGAAATTCATTCCATTCAAGATTGGAACAGAAGAGGCATGCGAATGTAGCAAAATAGGAGCTGACACTGCAATCATAAATCCATGCTCACAAAATAAATGCTAAGAGTTATAAATAATTTGACAATTAGTCAACATGAAAACACATGGTTTAAAAAATAATAAATAGTATTACCATGACCTACCTTTGGGCTAATCTTATGGTAAACTATTAACAATTATGGTGATTTCCTTTCACCTAATAGGACTAATTGATAAAACATTCACAACTAGGCAAGTCCGTTACCTTTGAGTATCCGTACCAACCTTAATCGTGAACACCCACCAACCATCCTATTCCAATTAATTAATCTCTTAAAATATAGTGCACCTTTGGGCCAACCTAATATACTTGTGATTTAAATAATTGTGATTTGCAAAGTCATTATAGTTTAACACCGAGGAAATGAGTATTAAATTTCGATAATTTGACTTGAGATCTACGCGTCATTCTGGTTGGACCACTTTGGTGGCTACCAAACCGTTCCATAATATAGACCTCAAATCAATATAATTCCTTTGCATATATATATTACAATGTCATTACCAGGATCCATCATAATCAAATACTTTATCATCAAACATTATGGAAAAACATGAAAGTTCTAAATGCAGGCTTTGATACCACATGTTAGCTACAACAGGAAATTAAAATTGATATATGTTATATAATTAACATCAACTATAAACCCAAGAACTGGAACTATCATGATCTTCACATTTATGATGTAAGGCGGAAAATTAAATAATCATTCAAAGCTTACCAGAATCCATCAGGGCAGAAAACTTGAAACACCTTCCTGAGCAATCCTTCAATCTTCAGGATGGGAAATCGGTTTCTGTCTCTTACCCCTTTACTGATACATTCCTTCAGACACTAATTATGGGTATTCTGAAAGATCCTTTATAGGTGGAGAGAGGACCGATTTCCTAAAACGGCTAACACTCCACTTTTCCATCAAAGTAGGAGTCTTGGAGATCACTCCTCTAATTGAATTGACAACATTCAAGATTTATAAAGGATATGGAATCCTGCGATAAACGTAACTGCCTTTTACATGTGTCTCTTCATATGGACCATTAAAACTAAGTAAAATTAGTCTTACACTCAAAACATCCCTTGCATTAGTTGGTAATTCTACATGCTTGCCCTCGTTTTTCTTGGCGTCTCTTGACTTGTTATCTATAGTTACCGTAGAAATAAAAATTCACTGGACTTGGTGCCAGAAATAAAAAACATGTCTACATAAAAAACTCACTTGCAACAGTAAGACTGCAACCCCTTTGCTAACTAGTATTTATTATATCTGGCACTGAATATAGCATAATACATTAAGGGATAATAGAAAAATGACAAGAAAAATCTTGCCCATGCTTCTATGAAGGGATGCATAATACAAAAACTCGCCACTTGAACACACTTGCCTTGAATCTTGAAAAGTCGTATCAAGTATCTCAATGAGTCTGCAACAAACACATGAAAAGATTAAAGCCATTTCTGAGATGAACATACAAGAAGAAATTGTCATACAGAAAAGATTGAGAGCCTACAGAAATTAGACTCCAGAAGGATGAAGAACAAGCATTGCTCAATCCAGTAAAGTACCTATTGGTTCAATGAGATAGTACTCGAAAACCTTTCATCAGATTCCAAGTCGTCATATATATTGAGTGACACATGCCTCAAATTCAAAGTAACATGGTTGGGCAGTGGCCGACAAACACTATAAGAGAATATTCAATCATAAAAAGGAGCCAGATGTCATTTAAGTAGCATGCAAGATGAGAACTACTTTAACGTACATAGCAGTAAAAGATCCAAAAGAGAGATTAGGTGATTTCAACATAGGGAAATTTTTCTGTGCAACTCCAATTGAGGATAGAGGCAAATCAGGTTCATATTTAAAGGATAGTGCTTACAAGAATGACATACTTTTCATTTCAATAAAATTTACATCCAATTTGGAGGATAAACATGAGAGAATACCCCACATTACACCTATTTATAAAATTTAACTCATTCTGAAGCTATTTACCAGGGTACTACCCCAACTTAGGTTAATCAGTGAAGGATGTAAGTTACTCCAGGAATAGTGCTCTATGGATGTTGCAAGAAATAAACTCTAATTAAAGCTAGTGTTTCAGATTCACAAGAGAAGACTCCTATGGAGGAAGGGTAAACCATACTACTTAAGGAATGACTCCCATTACTAGCACTTCCATCATGATCTCATGATTTCCTGGTTGATTGGCGTTTGAAAAAATTATGAAATAAATTCTTTGACAACCTAAGGAATTTATGAATAGGCCACCTTAGGGCACCATGAGAAGTAACCTAGATAACGTGGACATGGGTAATATAGTTGAATGAATGCAAAAGTGTCTATATTGTAGCATACAAAATTATAGCATACGTTTTGATGAAGATCATCAAACTAACCTTTTGATGATAAAACACTAGAAGGATGCAAGATACTAGCCTATGATGATTTCCAAGTACACACACATCAGAAAAGCACTAAAGATTCCCCTTACTTCTGCATATAAAGTTAAAAAGCAGCAAACACTCCTTTTATGACGTCGAACCAGTGAAAAATGACTCTAATAAATTCCTATTTCTGCATAAAATAATGAAGATAAACAAACTAACCTCGCTGATTTTGATGATGAAACACTATAAACATGCAAGATACTCACCTTGTTTGGATATCCACATCATCTTTTTCAGGATCTTGCATGCAATTAGGGTTTGCATGCACTTTGCATGCATCCTAGTCACCAGGTTGATGCCTCCAACACCTTAGCCACCTTATTCTAGCACTCGGGAGCCACTTACTTCAGAGTTTTAGCCCTCCTAGTCAGGAAGGCACCCACTTCTCACCTACTGCCAGAGAAGGGTGCACTTCTTCACCTACCACTGCAGTTCCACTTCAGTTACACTCAGTTAGCTCCGATTCTCCCTGATTTGAGGCTAGTTTCACTCCCGACTGACTGTTTCACTTTCGTTGGACCTCCAGATTGACTAGATGACTTGTTCTGACTTCAGTTAGCCTCCCATGCGCCCTCCACTGAGCCCACTTCCCTATATCAGTGCTACACACTTCAGTTACACATGTTACACTCAGTTAGACTCAGATTGACACCTGGATGACTGGTTCTTGTGCATTGATGACCACCACTGATTGATGATGAGGAATCCTAGTTGGAGTCAAGCTACTCCATTCAGTGATTCGAATGACCTCCTTAGGCAATTCGAATTGCTCAGTCATTGTTACTGTATTCTATTGTAATCATTCACCCTCATTGGGATATTGAGCACTGCTGCATGTTTTGCACAGTTTTACACCATATTTTCTATGTTCATCTGTTGTGATTGATTTACTTGTTCATTAGATCTACTGTGACTAATTTTACATGGTATCAGAGCCATTGCAGGGACAAGATCTCTTTTCTACAGGTGTTTCTACAAGAAGATTTGAGTGAATTGCTCAAAAATTACAAAAAGTTTTGGCATGAAAGATCTCAAGGGAATTCTCTCCTGTGCATGCAAAGCTTGAAAATACTTCCAATACCACTCCAGAAGCTTGAGTTTCCACATAATTCCTGGATCTGATACATTGGACCCATTCAAAATTGTTTGATCTCCAATCCCAGGTGTGATGCAACTCTAAAAGGGTGGATTGTTCGACCTCATTGTTCTTGGTTTATTGTGATTTGCAGGTTATTGTTTCCATCATTTGCATTCACTACTCTGCCCTTGCAAGCTTCTCTACATCAGTGTGCACTCGCTCCTAGCAATGGAATACTCTTCTTCAAAGCCTATCCTCACCCCATTCAATTATTTTGATTGGAAAGATGATATGGAGATCATATTACATTCAAAAGGATACTACCGAGTCACTCTTGGTCTTGAATTGGAGCCAAACAACTTGTCAGATAGAACCAAACACTACAACAAGCTTGATGAAGCTTATGGTCTTCTTTGTCTCTCCATCTCCAAAGATCTTCACTTCCATCTTAGCAGATTGAAGACTCCAAAAGCTATATGGGAGCAACTTGAAACACTATTTGGCAAGCAGGACGAGCTTAGGGCTTTTCAATTAGAGAATGAATTGATTGCCCTTAGTCCTGAGAATTTCGAGACCATTAATGAATTCTTCACAAAATTCAAGAACTTGAACTTGCAGTTGAAGAACAATGGAGTTATCAAAGAGGATAAACAATTGATCCTCTCCATTCTCAGCAAGCTTGGTAAAGATTATTCGGTATTTGTCTCTACTTTCAATTCTGGTCGGCTAACTACCCCGAATTGGAAGATGCCTACCTTGAATACCTTCATTGAGTCCGTCACAAAAGAGCATGAGAGGTTGATTCAAATGGGGTCCATAAGCTCCAAAGATTCAGCCCTATATGTTCAAGGACCCAAGATCTCGAATGGTAAAGGAAAGCAAAAGAAGGAGAAGCCCAAATTCGAGCCTCATAAGCAAAGAGAGAAAGGCAAACAGACGGATGCACCATCCAGTTCAAAGTTCAAGCAAAAGGGCAAAGAAGGTAACCAAAAATCTAAATGTACTTATTGCAACCGTGGCTTTCATCCCGAAAGTTCATGTATGAATAAGACTATAGATCAAATGGCCCTCCTTTTGGAAAAGAACAACATAACTCTTCTTGATGGTGCAAGGAAGAAGGATAGGAATGATGATCATGAAAGAGGACAAGCACTCATGGCAACTGTTTCAAAGCCCACTACTCTCTTGATAGATTCGGGTGCATCGAATCATATGGCTGCAAATATTAATTCTTTTTCTTCATTCGATCCAAACAACTCCATCCCCATCCATTTGGGAGATGACTCAAAAATTTCTTCAAAGGGCAAAGGTACAATTCATGTAGATCATGGAAGCTTTCAGAATGTTCTCTATGTGCCTTCCTTGGCTTCAAATATTCTTTCTGTGTATCAAATGACACACATTGGTGAACCAAAGCAAGTTACATTCAGCCCTAATACAGTTGAAATTTCTGATATCAAAAGTGGAAGACTTGTTGCAGTCGGAAAGGCAAACCACACTGCAAAATGCTGAGTTTTCACACTTTATTCCGCTTGCAAAGCCCACTGCTCTTCGCACACATGGTAATGAGGTTAGTAGGATTTGGCATGAAAGATTTGGACATCTTAATTATAAGTATTTGCTGCTGCTATCAAACAAATCCATGGTAGATGGTCTTCCACAACTCCGTTCCTCGAAGGGAATATGCACTGGTTGCATTATTGGGAAGCACCCCGAGCACAGATTCGACCACGGCAAAGCTAGCAGAGCTTCTACAGTTTTAGGGTTGATACATTCTGATATCAGTGGTCCGCTGCCCCATCTGTCATTAAATGGTTCAAGGTATGTTTTGACATTTATTGATGATTTTTCCCGCTTTACATGGGTATTCTTTCTCAAAAACAAGTCAGAAGTGCTTGGAAAATTCAAGGATTTTAAGGCTTATGTTGAGACCGCCACTGAGAGCAAGATCAAAGCTCTTAGATCTGATAATGGTGGAGAATATATCAAGGCCGAGTTGCTGCAACTTTGTGCCCAAAGCGGAATTCAGATCCAACATACAGTTCCCTACGCACCCCAGCAGAACGGTGTAGCGAAAAGGAAAAATCGGTCACTGAAAGAGATGGCTACATGCATGATTGATTAAAAAAGGTTTGGCTGCAAATATTTGGGCTGAAGCAATAAATGTTGCTGCATGCATACAGAACCGTGTTCCACATTCATCTGTGAAAGGTATGACTCCTTTTGAAGCATTCTTTGGTCACAAACTGGATGTGTCAAATTTGAGAGTTTTTGGCTCTACTGCATGGGCTAGAATTCTTTCCAAGAAGAGACGAGCTTTGGATCCACAAAGTATTGAGTGCATAATGATAGGATATGGGGAAGAATCAAAAGCATATAAACTCATGGATATCATATCTAAAAAGATATTCATAGAGCGCTGTGTGCAATTTGAAGAGCCGCTTCAAGAATTGCAACTAGTCGAGGAAGAGACTGCCGATTCACCGCCTTCACCAGAAGAAGATCCGTGCAGCGATAATGAAGGTATGAGTTCTGATATTTCTAATATTTTAGAAGCACATGATGATCATGACATATCAGGTTCGGAATCCGACCATTATGATCCTCCTCAGTTACCAAAGTGGGCCCAAAACACTCTTCAATCTGTTGGTTCGAACCTTGGAAATTCTGCTGATCCGAGACGAACAAGAGCAGACTTTCAAAGAGCAGGTATGGCTCTTTCTATTGCTGATCCATTACTTCCTGATATTTGTTATTTGATGGCTGGTTCAGATCCCACATCATACTATTCTTCCCACCGAGATCCAAGATGGCAAAGTGCCATGGATGAAGAGTACAATTCTCTTCAAAAGAACAACACATGGGAGCTAGTTTCTCTTCCCCCTGGAAGAAAATTAGTGAAGTGTAAATGGGTCTACCGCACGAAAGTTGCTGCTGATGGCTCTATCAGAAAATACAAAGCAAGTTTGGTGGCAAAAGGTTTCTCCCAAGTCCAAGGAGTGGACTACACTGAGACCTTTGCACCGGTTGCAAAGATGGATTCCATTCGCCTTGTTTTGGCTATTTCCGCATCCAAGCACTGGGAAGTGCACCACATGGATGTGAAGAGTGCATTTCTACATGGAGACTTTGCTGAAGAGGTATATATGCAGCAGATAGAGGGCTACACATCAGATCCATCATTAGTTTGCAGATTGAAGAAATCTTTGTATGGGTTAAAACAGGCCCCAAGAGCTTGGTATGCAAAGATGGACTCCTTCCTTCTTTCTCAGAATTTCCAAAGATGCAAATATGATCCGAATGTGTATCTTCAGTGAGTTAAAGGTAGTTTGTTGGTTATTGTACTTTATGTTGATGATCTTCTCATTACTAGTAGCACTCTTACTTCAATAAACAAGCTAAAAACTGCCTTAAATCTAGCTTTTGACATGAGCGATTTGGGCTTGCTGAGTCACTTTTTGGGCTTGGAGATAGCTCAAAATTTTGATGGGATCACTATATCTCAGCAAAAATATGCTTCCAACCTGTTATTGAAGTTTAATATGGCTGAATGTAAGGCAGCCCCATTCCCATTCCTCTCAGGAATTAGTCTTGAGGAGGGAGATTCTACACCACTTGCAGATTGCAGTATGTATCGACAGTTGATTGGTTCACTACTTTATTTGACACACTCAAGGCCTGCGTGAGTGCCATGTCAAGGTATATGCAGCAGCCACATGAGCTTAATTGGCGAGTAGCCAAGTGGATCTTGCAGTATGTGCAAGGTACGAGATAGTTTGGCATACATTATGCTGCAGATTCTGAGCTTGATTTCATTGGTTTTACTGATTCAGATTGGGCAGGTGATAGAATTGATCGGAAGTCCACTTTCGGTTATGTTTTCATGATTGGTCATGGTGCTATTTGCTGGTCCAGCAAAAAGCAGGCAGCCATTGCACTTTCTTCAGCAGAGGCAGAGTATCGAGGGGCAGTCAATGCCTGCATTCAGGCAGTTTGGTTGCAGGGTATTCTTTCCGAGTTTGGTTTTGGTGGCACTACTTCGACTGTCCTATTTTGTGACAATCAAAGTGCTATCAAGATCTCCATAGATCCATTTCAGCGGCAGAGGACCAAACACATTGAGATTCATATGCATTACATTCGACAGTTGGTGCATGATCGCACCATCATTCTGCAATATTGCCCTATTGATGAGCAAATTGCAGACATCTTCACCAAGAGCTTCACTGAGAAGAAGTTCTCTTACCTCCGTTCACTGTTGGGGGTGAGTTCCATCATGGTGGAGACAGATTGATCCATTATTATGCTTTAGCTTGAGGGGGTGCTTTCTTCCCACTGGGTTTTCCCTCTTTCCTCACTTAGTTTATTTTCAACATTTTTTGGATTATTGTATTGGGGTGACCTTTGGTCTTAGTTACTAGGGCCCCACATTTTTTTTTTTTGCACATCATAGTCTAGCTTGAGGGGGGGTGTTCGGATATCCACATAATCTTTTTCAGGATCTTGCATGCAATTAGGGTTTGCATGCACTTTGCATGCATCCTAGTCACCAGGTTGATGCCTCCAGCACCTTAGCCACCTTATTCTAGCACCCGGAAGCCACTTACTTCAGAGTTTTAGCCCTCCTAGTCAGGAAGGCGCCCACTTCTCGCCTACTTCCAGAGAAGGGCACACTTCTTCACCTACCACTGCAGTTCCACTTCAGTTACACTCAGTTAGCTCCGATTCTCCCTGATTTGAGGCTAGTTTCACTCCTGACTGACTGTTTCACTTCCGTTGGACCTCCAGATTGACTAGATGACTTGTTCTGACTTCAGTTAGCCTCCCATGTGCCCTCCACTGAGCCCACTTCCCTATATCAGTGCTACACACTTCAGTTACACATGTTACACTCAGTTAGACTCAGATTGACACCTGGATGACTGGTTCTTCTGCATTGATGACCACCACTGATTGATGATGAGGACTCCTAGTTAGAGTCAAGCTACTCCATTCAGTGATTCGAATGACCTCCTTAGGCAATTCGAATTGCTCAGTCATTGTTACTATATTCTATTGTAATCATTCACCCTCATTAGGATATTGAGCACTGTTGCATGTTTTGCACAGTTTTACACCATATTTTCTATGTTCATCTGTTGTGATTGATTTACTTGTTCATTAGATCTGCTGTGACTAATTTTACACACCTAAGATGATGCCCAAGTACACATACATTGAAAAAAAAACTATAGATTCCCCTTACTTCTACGTGAAGAGTAAAAAAACATCAAGCAAAACTTGTTTTATGAACTCAATGAAAAATGACTATAATAAGTTAATAACCTCCTATTTCTGCATAAAATAATGAAGATCAACAAACTAACTTTGTTGATTTTAATGATAAAACACTATAATTATGCAAGATACTAACTTAATATGATGCCTAAGTACACAAAAACAGAAAAACACTATAGAATCCCCTTCTGCATAAAATGTCAAAAATCAGCAAGCAAAACTTGTTTTTTTACAAAAAACACAAAAGAAAATGGAACCAATGGTCCAATGGGATGACTAAACAACTATAGTACCTCTCTAAATTTGCGCAAAAAGAAGAAACGGGGAGAAGCTCTCGAGAATGCTTTGTTGCTAGCAAAACCAGAGTTTCTAGAGCTGAATCCACTTCATATGAAACACCAGACCCAATATGTGTAACCAACCAACCTAGCACCTACATTAAAGGAAAACAACGATACTACAACAATCAACGCAATTACAACAAATTTCGTGCTGAATTTCCATGATTCCTCAACTTTATTGCCGGAACAACATATGAAAAATATATGAAAATTTTCAATATTCAATGAGAAGAATAAATGCAGACGTAGAATATTCTTCTAAGTTATATTAATTCAACATATACATTTCAATAAGGTTGTTTCATCAAACAAAACATTCGGTCAGACTGATGTTAGCGGATTTTAAATTTTGCAGGATCTTCTTTTAATGCAATTAAATTTCGTCCATAAACCTACCTTTATAGATGAAATCAAATATGCAAGCCCAATGTAAAACAATAGGCAATATTCATTCACTCCTATTTCCAAATTCTATATATTCATAGCCACCAATAACTTGGATTTCTCTTCATTGGGAATCAAAAATAATAACCTGATATAACAAAGAACAAAAATAAAAATAAAATAACTAAACAGAAAAAAAATACCCTACCTTTTAAGAGGTATCTACAACAGGTCTAGAAAAGAAGTCCATTGGCTGAAGACAACACTTTTCAGGCCTTGAGTTGTTGCAAATGTTGAAGTATCTGCAATAGTATATGTAATGTTTTCTATTATTTTTAAATTTAATAAATTAATTTTGTTATGGGCCCAAGCTCAATTATATTTACGCCCATCTCTAGGGGAATGATTACACTATGATCTATTGCACCCAAGATCAGATCATGTTACGCCTAATATTCATTAAACAATTAAAACTCAATAGTGTGACCCTTATTCTTGATTGTACATCCCAACAAATCATATCTGGGTGAGAAAAATCAATGTACGACCAACCTTTTGGAAGATTTCAACTTGGATAAGAATGGTATGGCCCTCCAATAATACAAATCTGCCGCATAAAATCTAATCCTTGCAAACCATAATTAAAATCTCCCTCTACTTATTCAAAAATGAATAGCAGCAAACCCAAACCCTTTCGGCAAAATATGGGAGAAACAAAAAAAGGAATGAAATTGAAACCTGGAATAAAAATTAACAGTAGCAAACCCAAACCCTTGTGGCAAAATCTGATAGAAATGAAAAAAGAAAGAAAGTTTAAGAGAGAGATTACTACTAAAGTAGGTCGGGGAAATTCGTTCATTTGTTGAAGAGATAAGGTCATGATATCGAACCCTCCATTGGTAGAATTGAAATATGGTAGGTAAGCAAGAGCTTCCTTTGTAATTCCGGCAGATTATATCTATTGGAGTTTCCTATTGAAAAATGTAGAAGCCCTTTCAATTAGAATCAAAATTCCAAATTAAAGACATTTTTTCATGCTTATGTGTTGTTTTTTAGTTTTATAAGCAATTTTTAAAACCCTAACAAACAAATCAGTAAGAAAACATGTTGAAGATAACATGCCATTTGATTCTAAACCAGAAAAGATTGTGAATTCTCATTCTCCAAAATATACGGATATTCAATTATGTTCAGTTCTTCAGAAAAAAATGAATCGAAAAAAGATAATTTAGGTTTAAAACCTAACCACCTTTAAGTTTCTATTTTTTTGCAAATTCCTTCTCTAGAACGTGATCGAACATATCCACAATGCTTCCCTCATTGGCCAAATCTAGTGGCATGGATTGTGCAATGAGATAATTGATTTCTCCTTACTCTTTGAAGTTCTAACCATGACAAAACCGTGCAGAAAATTGCCCTCCATGCTTCCCATATTCGCCATCGCACAAGTCTAGGGGTCGAATCCCTTCCCCGTTTCAAAATATTCATAACTCGTGGGCTAAGCCAATTAGTATGGATAACCAAATCTTTTTTTTCAGTGAAAAAAAGCATACTAATATGGATAACCAAATCTAAAACTATGGGGATGACTCAACAATATTTTAATATTATATGTTTTGTTTGTAATATTATAGGTCTTTGTGTGTAATATAATGTGCGTTTTGTATGTAATATTATATACATGTTTGGTATGTAATATAAACATTATATATTGTAAATGATTTTATATTAAATGAAATTATTATTTTATATTATAAAAAATTATTATGTCCTTATTATATGTTTTTAATATATATTTCAATGATTAATACATGGTTACAAAATTATTATGGGATGGTAGAATGGTCAACATATCATTGGTAATAAATGGGATATATCATTAGTGGAATATACTAGTTGTTAAAAAAAAGGTGGGAAAAAGGAACGGTGGTAAGGAGAAGCATGGATGAATATTTTTTTCTTTTCAAAATTGCAAAACATATCTTAGGAACAAGGAGAACAATGAAAAACAGATGCATCCGACGAATTAATGGACGACACAAAATCAATATATTTCAACTAACATGACATAAACAGTTTAACTTGTCAAAATTTCAACCAAGTGTCGAGAGGGTAAAACAATGACGGTTTTTTCCAAATGAGATATGAGATGACCAGTGTGATGACCTGAACACAATGACGTTGATTCCATAGCATGACAATGAAACTAACAAGGAATGACAAACTGCAAACTTGACTCGACCATGACATGACAACGCACGAGATGAAACTTGGAAAGTGTGTCGTAGGGGGCATATGGAAGCAAAAATGGCGAAACAAGATATAGACGTGACAAACACATTTCCCTGGATATGACAGTAAAGACATAATGACTATGCGACAAAATTTAATACGTTCTCCTTTAGCATCATGTACTTTTGACACTTCAGAATCATGTCAATGTTGAGAATCAACACCTCCTAGGCTCATATATTTGCATTGCCATAGGTTAAGAAATATTTAACCACAATATAATTTTTATTTTGAAGCTCATGGCCAATTGATCCATACTTATTAATTAGGCACCCATGCTTGGGAGGTCTAGACCGGTTGCTTATGAATTTCAAATCATAACAGTTCATAGTATCATTATTTCACTCAAATTGTCATCACAGCCATCCTCATCATCGTGATTCATAAATTTTAATGCTACGTTCAACACTAGCTCGTGTCTCTGAATCGATCTACAATGTTACAATTTACTAAATGTTAACACTGCAGATGGATTCATTCAGAGACCCTAGCTCGTGTCTCTGAATCGATCTACAATGTTACAATTTACTAAATGTTAACACTGCAGATGGATTCATTCAGAGACCCTAAAGGGTCTCTGAATGAATCCATCTGCAGTGTTAAAATTTAGTAAATTGTACAAATTCATTGTCAAAATTGTAATTTTCCATTGTCGGAGTGACACAACTAAAAATGACCAAATAAATGACCAACTGTTATGTGGTCATTTTTAGTTTAGTTATTATCTCATGACCAAATTGGTCATTTATTTTGGTCATTTTTAGTTTAGTTCTTATCCTGTGACCAAATTGGTCATTTATCTTGGTCATTTTTAGTTAGCTCACTTAAAATTTCTCAATTTTGGTCATTTATCCTTTGAAAAAACTATGATGACCAAATTTTTTGGTCACCTGGTCACTTATCTCTGATTTTGTACTAGTGCAATAGTATTAAATGATCAAGCTCAGATTATAAATCAATAAGGACATCCATACCAAAGTAAATACAAAATTGTAAGAGAATACTTGAATCCATGCAGAAGAGAAAGTTGTTAGAGATCTAACATACATCAAGCCACTACTATGTGAACCTCGAAATAACAATCTTCATGGCCAAATCAAGCTAAGAGAGGTGGTGGCTAGGGTTAAACCCTAGTAGCGAAGTAAGTTCTCAATCACAACATCTTTGGGGATACATATACTACCTTACACAAGTATGTTCACCATTAAGATTTAACAAAATTTGGTCGTAGCCTTAACAATTAGTCTCAAGTCGTAAGGATGACAAGAGAGTGGGTTTTGATCTATGTATGTGTGTGCAAGGAGTGCAATGCAAGTCTCACATGTTTTATCACTACCGCTGAGTGCCCCCATGGAACCCTTAGGGACAATATGCCCTCATGGGAATTGTACCTTGGTCGCTGATGAAAAACTCATTCCTCACCGATGGATCCAACCCCAACCCCTTTAGGTCCTTACAAGTTGTCCTTCATCCATGTCAAAGAGTCCATTTCTACCCAACATTCATTTATGTAGAGATAAAAAAATTAGTAAATGAATTATATTTTCTTCCTCTCCTTAACCCCTTGTACTCTTTTTTTCAAAAACTTCCTATATGAAACTTTATATTTTAGCCAACCACATAAGTCTTTAAAAATGATTTAATTTTCCACATCATCTTCTTCCATGGACTCTTCTAATCTTTTATATATATACATTGCTTTATAAACTAATTTTAATATATAAATCTTTAAAATAATTTAATATTTTATTAATTACACAATTAATATAAATTTATTTTATTAATTTACTTATTATAAACTCACATAATACAATTTGAAAAAATATCATATTAACAGCGATATTTTAAAAACGTTTTGATTATTGACACAACTATAAAAGCTTATTAGGGCACGACCATTAGTATTTACCCCAAATCGTTTCTAAACTTAGAGTTGTAATATGCTAACAAAGATGGAACAAAAAGGTCCAAACCCTTCGAATCCAAAATCTCAATTACAAATAGATCTATGTTGAATTGTAACTTTCTAACTGAAATCTCATCTACATGTGAATTTGATTTTTCTTTTTTATGAAAAAAATCACATTTCTATTTACCAAAAAGTAAACCAAAATAAATTCTTAAGGTGTATTTTGCACTAAGCAATTCTCTAAACTATTGCACTAAGCAATTCTATAAACTTAAGGTGTACTTTGCACTAAGCAATTCTGTCATGTCCCCACCCATCAATCCGATCGACAATGAGGACATGAACGAATTACAGGGGTTCAAATTTTCGCCCCCACGACCATATTATGAAATTCAGAAACATTTAAAATGCGTGTGCCGATGCATAATAAAAATACACAGCGGGAAATAAATCATTCCACACACACACACACAACATGCATATACCAACATACTTATCACATGCATAATAATAAGAATAATAATTCATGCACATTCAACAAGACAATAAATTAACAGGTAAACACTTATATTTTAATTGAAGTCGTCCAAGCAACTGGATATGGAAGAGCAACGTTCCACCCAACCATAGGCAATATGTCCAGCACTTTATCTTTCTGCCGAGAGGCAACCCCCGAGCTGGGCTATGCATCCACTAGGGAGGAACTACGTGGGCTCACTCACAACCATAGAAACATACTTTCATGCTAAGCTAGCACACAAATGGGTTTATCAAGCATGCAGAGAGGTGACAAAGGTGAATTCTAAGCCAGTGAGCTCAACCATAGAGCTCCAAGCATCTCAATTGGTCTTAGCCAGCCTTGGCACCCACAATACCTACCACACCCAACACAAGGAAGGTCCCTTTTTCTCTTACACAGTCCCTCAGGTGCCCCTTCCCTCCAATGCTATTCAGGGTGGGCATAGAAAGGTCCAAGCTGCTAAACCTTCAGAGATCTTTGCCTACACTGGGTTTATCAAACCATTCCAACCTTTGATCCCTCTCAGGATTCAATTCTCTTTTGGATTCTCTGCTTTTTAGCCACAATAATTTACAGCCACGAAATTCAACTTATAGGCTTCCAATTCTGGGTTCTCCCATGGATTTTTGGGCTTCTGACACTCTAAAATTCTCCCCAGGGGTCGGGTCTATGGATCTGCCACTTGATTTCACGTTCAACACGAGTTTCTGGGCGATTTTAATAATCTAAAACATGGCATTTTCTTAAGTTGCAATTTCTGCAATTTTTGCTTGCTGGGAATTGGTCTCTGGTTGTCCCACAATGGAATGGGAATGATAGGAAACGAATTCCCATGAGGAGGATTGAATTCTGATTACAAAAAACTGAGCCCATACTCAACAATACGAATTTTTGGGTTATGCCCATGCTCCATTAAATTCATGACCCGATTTCTCAACTGCCTTCTTACAACATCAATAAATATCAGCATGGAAGTCTGCTTAGGTATTTTCTTACCATTTATAGCAAAATGGGTTCTCAAGACGACACTTGGAAACAAAGGATTGGATCCCCACACTCCCCTCACCTCTTCCTAGTGGATAAACACATCCTCCTCATTTTAGTTGCTTACATATCCATCTCTTAGTCATTTTATTTATATTATAAATATTTACATGATGTTACATTTTTCCATGGCCAGCTGGCACATGCCCACAATATATAAAATAGTTTCCTTCATAAGCTGAGCATTCACTAGCGGGGCATTGGCCTTGAACTCCACGCTAGGAATCACAGACCACATATTTACAATATTTGCATATTTAAGCCAATAATTCCAAGGGTCAAAATGGAGGTATTACATTCCCCTCCCCCTTAAAACAACATCGTCCTCAGTGTTCTCAAAACTGAACAAAAATGGGTATGCCTCTCTCATGGCATCCTCTAGCTCTCATGTAGCCTCATCGGGACCAAGGTGCTTCCATTTCACCTTTACCTGTCCGATGGATCGGTTCCGGAGCAATGTTACCTTCTTGTCAAGAATGCGCACAGGTTCCACTTGGAATTCTCCCTTGGGTTCCACTTGAATCACATTCCAATCAATTATATGATTAGGGTCATGTGCAAAAAAACATGAAAAACATTATGTGCTCTCATGTTAGCAGGTAATGCAAGCCTATATGCAACTAGCCCTATCCTATCAAGGACTTCAAATGGCCCACAATATCTTGGTGCCAACTTGGCACAACTTCCCAACTTTATAGAACTTCTCTTTGGCTTTACTCTTAAATAAACATTATCCCCAACTTTAAATTCCTTATGCGTTCTTTTTAAATTTGAGTATCTCTTTTGCCTATCCCGCGTTGCCTTTAAATTCTGCTTGATCTTAACAATTTCTTGTTCCATTTCCTTGAGCATTTCTATCCCAAGTACTATTCTGCTTACCGGGTTATCCCATCTTACCGGAGTACTGCATCCTTTTCCATACAATGCCTCAAATGGACTCATTCCCAATGATGCTTGATGTCCATTATTGTATGCAAATTATACCAAGTGTAGGTAATCTTCCCACTTGGATGGCTTATCCCTTGCATACATCCTCAATATATCTTCAAGAACTTGATTCACCCTCTCGGTTTTTCCATTTGTTTGAGAATGATACGTTGTACTGAAATTCAATTGAGTTCCCAATTCCAGAAATAACCCTTTCCAAAAATTAGATGTGAACTTTTCATCTCGGTTTGAGATTATTGCTTTGGGTAACCCATGTAGTCTGAAGATATCTTTCATGAATATATTTGTTATGTCACTTGTTATATGAGTTGACTTGACTAGAATAAAATGAGCTTTATTTGATAGCTTGTCCACCACAACCATGATTGAATCATGGTGCCTTGTTTTCATTGCCAAACCTGTTATAAAATCCATAGAAATTACTTCCCACTTCCATTCCACAATGGGAAATGGTTGTAACGGTCCTACTGGATGTTGATGCGTTGCCTTGACTTGTTGGCATTTTTGACATTGGGAAATGTATTCCGCTACATAATTTTTCATCCCATGCCAAAAGTATTGTTTTCTTGCTTATGTTATTGTCTTTTGATATTCTGGATGTCCAGAATATGGCATTTGATGAATTTCATCCATCACCATCTTCTTTAAATATGCACAATTTGGAATATATAGCTTGCCTTTATAAACAAGAAGACCATCTTCTCCAAGCTGATATCCTTCACACTTTTCACCTAAATTTCCATGCTGCAATTTCTCTTTTACTTGAAGGTAAGTTTCATCACTATTTTGGGCTTCAAGAACTGTTGTTCTAAAATCTGATTTGCATATACTCAAGGTGCTAAATGAAATTTTCTGCTAAGAGCGTCTACAAATTTGTTCTCTTTTCCTTTCACATGTTTGATTTCAAAATCAAACTCACACAAAAATTCCAGCCATCTCGCTTGCTTGGCATTTAATTTTGGTTGATCAAACAAATACTTTAAGCTCATGTGATCCGTCCTAAGCTCGAATATTCTTCCCAACAAATAATTGCTCCACATCTTGAGGGCGTGTACTATGGTTGCTAGCTCTAAATCGTGAGTTGCATAATTCTTTTCATGCTATTTTAATTTTCTGGACTCATTACAAATCACAAAGCCTTCTTGCATAAGCACTCCACCTAATCCTTCAATGCAAGCATCCGTTCATACTACAAAATATTTATTTGGATCTGCAATCTTCAAAACAAGGGCACTAGTAAGTAACTTCTTCAATCACTGAAAGATTTCTTCACATTTTTCTGACCATACAAATTTCACATTCTTTCTTTGCAGAGATGTAATTGGATGAACGATCTTGGAGAATCCCTCAATGAACCTTCTATAATATCTTGCAAGACCCATAAAATATCTAACATCTATAGCATTCTTTGGAGTGGATCAATTCATTATGGCTTCAATCTTTTCCGGATCCACTGCAATTCCTTTTTCTGAAATAATATGACCCAAATACTGTACCTTTTTTGATAGAATTCACACATGCTTAGCTTGGCATACAATTTATGCTCTCGAAGAACTTGCAATACCATTCTTAAGTGTTCCTCGTACTCTTCTTCACTCTTTGAGTAAATAAGAATGTCATCTAAGAACACTAACACAAACTTGTCCAAATACTTATTGAAGACGCTATTCATGAGACACATGAATGTGGCGGGTGCATTAGTAATATCAAATGGCACCACCGTGAACTCATAATGGCCATACCGTGTTCGGAAAGTTGTCTTGTGAATGTCTTCTTATTTTGTTATCACTTGATTATAACTGGATATCAAGTCAATCTTTGAAAACACTTTGGCTCCCTTCATTTGATCAAACAAATAATCAATTATGGGCAATGGGTACTTATTCTTGATTGTCACTTTATTTAGCTGCCTATAATCAATACATAGCCTTAAAGTCCCATCTTTCTTTTTGACAAATAACATCGGTGCTCCACAAGGAGATGCACTTGGTCTAATATACTTCTTGTCCATTAATTCATGTAGCTGTATTTTTAACTCTAGCAATTCTGACATGCTCATTCTATAAGGAGCTTTGGAAATTGGGGCTGCCCCTGGAACAAGATTGATTGTAAAATCAATGTCTCTTTTTGGTGGCAGTCCTGGCACTTCATCTGGAAACATATCTTTGAATTCTTGCAACAACTGATAATCCTCTATCTTTGGGCCTTTTTCCTCTAATGAATCTGATATATGGACCGCATATAGGTAGCAACCTTTCTTGTAGAAATTTCCCAATTGCATGGCTGAAATTTGCCTTACTGAAACTTGCTTGGGAATCCCTTTCACCACTCTCGGCCTTCCTTCTTCATCAATACATTCAAGGACCTTTTTAAAGCAGTCTATCTTGGCTTTATGATTTTCCAACCAGTCCATACCATTAAGAGCGTCATAAGATCCCAATGGTAGTACATTAAAATTTATTTTTGTGAGGAGTCCATTCAACTCCATGGGTCACTCCATTTCTACTCTTCTCACTTTTCTTTTTGTCCTTGTGGCTAACTGAACTAGCCAAGACTTATCATGCTTGGTTTTTATAAGAGAACACATTTCAGCCACTTTTGGAGTAACATAACTATGAGTAGATCTTGGATCAATCAAAACATAAATAGATTTCTTAGCAATCTTACCTTCAACTTCCACTACTGCTGATTGATGGTTTTCCTGATGATTATCCAATGTTGCATAAATTCGGGGAGTTTCTCTTGCCATATCTTCCACTATAACTGTTTCTTCTAAGTTATGTAAGATTCGAGAGTTCTCTCTTCTACGCGGACAATATTTAAGCATGTGGTTTTCTCCACATCCTCAACACTGAAGTGCTCCTTTCACTCATTTTTATGCTGCTACTGCTGGCTTAATTCCACTTCGCGCTTGCTGGCGTTGTTGGAAATTTATTGACTGATGTTGGGCCTGGACCAAGTAAGGAATTTTTGACAAAATAGTTTTGGAACTGCGAAGTTGAGCGCAGTTCAGTTGAAGAATTTTTGGCAAAGATAGTTTTGGGAGCTACGAAGTTGAGCGCAACGCAGCATCGACAGGGTAAGGAAGCTAGCGCCGCGAAGAGACAACGCTGCGAAGATCCTGATTCGCAGGGATCTGGCAAGGCAGAATGTTGGAAGGAAAATGGTACATATTCCGGTAAGACCATCGGTGGTCTATTTTTGGTTAAGATACTCCATGATTACCAAGCATGCGGGTAAGGAGTAAGGCAGAAGGAAAGCGACTAATCACACGCGTAGAGTAAGCACGACGAGAACCGACCGTGTGAAGCCGTTAGAGAAGGAACAACTAGGTGAAAGCGAAAGTCGGCATGCGGTCGACAGGGTAGGCTGAAAGCGACGTGACCACGCGCAGAGGATGGCCACGACGGAAGAGTTGCTATCAGAGCCTAACAGTCCGGTGAAGGGAAAACCGTGAAATTTTTCGGAAACCTTAGGGTTTTTGCCTGTGCATTATAAAGACATGACCTACGGGCATGATCTATAAAAGGGCACATTTTGTAAGGGAAAGGGTTAATCTCCGAGAGTTGAATAATCTCTAGTAGTGAGTAATCTTCATTGTAAAATCTTCTAAGTGTTGAATGCCTTTGTAAAGGCTCTGCAAGCTGTGTGCGCAGATACCTACAGATAGAGAAGAGAGTCTGCAGCTGAGTGCGCAGACTGGAACTATTGTACCCTTCCAAAAATATTATAACAACAGTTCCTATGGACGTAGCTCCCATCCTGGGGGTGAACCACGTTAAATTCTGTGTTGTGTGACTGTTTATGTGTTTGAATCTGTATATTTGCTTACAATGAATGCTTAAAATCTCATTTATCAGTTTATATGTTCTTACTTTTATATGTATTCGCCATAAAGAGTGAAGATGGGAATAATATGTTAAGTATCGCATATGTGGATGAATGTTAGATGCATAAGTATTTCTAAGTCAGAATGAATGCACAAGTTGATTGAGTAAACACTAGAATCAGTGGAGTTCGTGCCGTGCGATTCCCTCAAAGTGCAGCACCGAAAGTGCGTAGTATGTTATGTCTTGTCATATTGCATAAGTCATAAGATAAATAACCTAAGGCAATTGATGAATGGATAGGAAAAGTCTAAGTAAAGTCATTGAAGTCAGTTAAGTCCAAAGAGGAAGTGTAGTTATCAATTGCGATGTCCTATCGTTGGAAAACCCTCCAAACCGTGCAGTCCTTGGATGCGCGAGTCGCGCAAGCATCCTCACTTGCAGTAGTATTAGCCGTGAAGAAGGTGAACTTCGCGTAGTCCTCAGTCTGCAGCACGCTATTCTCCAGATCAGTCTATGCACTCATCACTAGGTTGTGGAAACCAGATTCTGCAACCCCCCCATAACTTCGCCTCGGGTGAGACCTCAGTTGGTTCATAGATTGTTGCCGAAAGGGCCGGTGAAAAGGAGTTTTGTTGGTTCCTTGAACCATGAAGAACCTGGGTCTTTATAGAAAATCTCAAGACAGTTATGTAAGCCAACAAATGGTTCCTTTGCCGTGCTAAGAATCGGTGATGAGTTTCCGCGCTTGAAATAGTGATGTGTTCAGAAGAAAAGGTTCCATTGATTGCAGAAAATTGGCACCCAGACAAGAAATAGATTTGGGCCTGGTGTGACAAGACATAAAGAGACTTCGCAAGGAAGGAAAATAGACATCTGCGTCTCTCTGATGTAGATTGGTTGAACAAATATTTGTGGAAAGATATTCGCGAAATTTTCTAGGCATCCTTTGGAAACGAGTTGCACGAGTGGTTATCGAGGCTCGCGGAGCGAAAGAACTGTTTACAACCAGAAGTACATACCAAGTGGACCCCGGAGCTCATTGCGAGGCTCAAAGCAATAGATAGTCCACTTTCGCGAGCAATTGACTTTTGGGTTGATAGTATACTATAAGGATTCATGACAGAGTTCACTGTGGACACCCTGAAGTCCTACAACGCAGCTGAGGCAGATTTTTTCAAAGGTTTCAGAGGTAAGTACGTGAACAATTTGAGTTTATATATTAAAATGCTTCTAGCTAAGAAAGGCATTTTAAGAATGCAGTAAAATTTACAGAAATTTTTGAGTTTGTAATGGTCAATAACATATATAGTGACTCTGATGAAGAAACACATAGTTTGAGAAGTGGAAAGAGATAAAAGTTTAACACCGAGAAGAGTGGACTCTGTGTAGAAAGTGAGTTCCAAGCCCATCCTGATAACCAGACCGAACCCCTATCAGCCACCTATCATCCTATTACTCCGCAAAATCCGTCAGTTGCAAGTACCGTGCCTCCTATTTCTTAGAATCTGTCAGTTCATAACCCTCCCATTGTTAATATTCCTAACCCTCAGAGCATCAATACCAATAACATCATAGGAGCGAGCGCTCAGACCATTCCGTCACAGACTATTCCATCTTAGAATATCCCGCTCAGTAATATCCCTAACACGACTTAGAGCACCGCGCACCCAAGAAGGAGAATGAATGACTATATTAAGCTGCCGATATTTAAAGGTACAGGTGTAGAGGACCCTGAGAAACACTGGTTTCTATGTGAAGTCGTGTGGAGTGTCAAGCAAGTTCAGGACGATGCTGTGAAGCGAGCGCAACTCATCACTACATTTAGAGATAGAGCCTTGAATTGGTTCATGAAGTATTCTCAAGGATATAATAGAACCTTAGTGGAGATTAAGGTTGCACTGTTGAGCGAGTTCAAGAAACCAAAGTCAGGATCCCAATGTATAACAGAATTAAAGGAAATTAAGCAAAAACCTAATCAGACAGTTTGGGAATTTGACCAGAAATTCAAGACACTGTTGGACCAAGTAAGTTTTGTCATAGCACCACAACAGCACCAATAAGGGTTTATAGCCGCGCTGTTGCCCCATATCAGACTGCCGTTGATGCAACAGAAGGTGGCTTCGCAGGCAGAAGCCTTGGAGATCGCGATGAAGTTGGAAACTTCACCTATAAGTGAGACTAGCACTGGAATGTACCAGATCCACACCCAGTTAGCTACCTTGACATTACAATTGCAGGACATGAAAAAGGGGAAAGAACAAAGACAAGAAGTTTGGTGTACAGGATGGAAGGGAGAAGGGCACACCAGAGAGAACTGTCCTTTATTTTTAGAATAACTTAACAGTGGAGCACCAAATCTACTCAATCAGAACCAAGCACCATGATGTGAGATCTGTAGAACTAGGGGACACCGGCCAGAAGACTGCTACTTAATTCAGAAGTATGTGCGCACCCTTAAGAATTTATATTGCAACTTCTGCAAATCAGTTGGACATGATGAATCCAATTGTAGGGCATATCGGCTCATGATGGAGAGAAAGCGAGATCTAGAGCATATGCAGGGTGGTGGAGTATACAGAGTCCAAGAAGAAACTCCGCAGAAACAAGATAATGCGCAGTATGATCAAGGCATATATAGAGGCCGTGGAGGATTCTGCGGAAGAGGAATAAATGTTGGCCCAAGACAAGGAAGGGGAAGAGGCCAGATGATCTGTTATAACTGTGGCTAGCCAGGTCACTTATCTAGAGATTGTACCAATCCATGTACTACCTGTAACTATTGTAAGTATTTTGATCATGTTATTGAAGACTTCCAAGCGTTAGCAGCAGAAATGCAAAAGAGAAAGCAAGATGTACCTAACCCGAACATTCAGTTGATCACAATAGAGAGAAGGGCTGTGGACCCAAGTATTAATGTGGTGACGCGAAGTGGCACTGTCACAGGAAGAGATAGGCAAGCAAAAGCTTCGACTTCTAGAGACTTTGAAACTAAGCAGACCCCGGTTGAAACGATCTGGATTAGAAAGGCTAGCGGGAAGACACCTGCTTTCAGCCTGGAGAAAAACAAAGAAGTCTTTGAAGAAGCGCGGGACATCTTCAAAGAGAAAGAACCTATGTCACCAAGAATCTCGTTGCGAAGTGAAATCCCGCATATACAGGATATGCCAACGGCTTACGAAAAAGCGTGCCACGCAGCAAAGACATGCACCTCTGTTGCGCAGTTCCTATGGAGCTGCATGAAATTATTGAAAATCACAGATGCTGTAGTGGAATTACAAAAATTGTTAAACCAGTATGAACCACGCAGTGAGAAGGATACTGCCGAGAGCGCAGTTCATCACATTAAAATCTATAAAAGAACAGGAAGAGAAATGAGGCTCAGTGCGCATATAGGAGATTATGAGATGGATGAGATCATCCTTGACCTAGGATCAGAGGTAAATTTCTTGACTAAGCAGACATGGAATTAGATGGGGAGACCAAAGTTGTTATGGTCACCCATACAGTTAAGTTTAGCAAACTATATGAAAGTCATACCTTTTGGGAGATTAGCCAATACTATTGTTGACATCGATGGATTGCGAAGTCATGCAGACTTCGAGGTTATCGAAATTGTGGATGATAGTTAGCCTTATCGATCACTGTTGGGTATAGAATGGGATATGGATAACCTCGCAATCATAAAATTGAAAACAAAGAAGATGATCTTTGAAGGGCAGGACATAAGGGTCATCGTATCACTGGACCCTTCTCAAGGAGAAAGATACAGTGAGCCGATTCAGGACGAATCCAGAGCACATGATCTTGATCGCATTTACAAGATGACTGTGAATCAGGATGACTACATTAATCCTACTGCGGATGGAGCACTTAGTTGACGATGTGACAGTTCTTGCATCTCAGACTCTGACACAGGACTAGAGAATTGGAAAAGCCATATGCATGAAGTATCTACAAGAAGATGCGCGCAGATCACAAATTCATTGCGTTGGATTGGAATGGAGGTAAGCCCAATCCCCACCTATGATGGTTCATCTAATGTTTATTCATTTATCCAAGAATATACGGTATCAGTTGCAGCTGAACATCGCATACCAGCACTAGACATGGCACTGCGTGATACACCTGCAAGATGGTGGGATGCGCAGAAGAAGACTTTGACCACATGGGATTAGTGCAGGCATATGATGCAAATCGGATTTATGGAAAACACTGCGTTGACCATGGTAAAGTACAACGGACAGACAAGTCTAAGGGATCACGTAGAGATCTGTTTGGAAGCATGGATAAAGAGACCGCAGACATAATGGGTGCATCTGTTTGTGCACACATTAGACCGGATCCCAGTGGATTGGTATACAGACACGGAGCTTCGCAGAGGAACCACAGATTGGGCTATGTTGATTGCGAACTTCCAGAGAAATTTTAACTTTGAATATGAAATCCCAAGCATAAACGAAGCTCTGCAAGTTATCAAAGAAAGAATATTCAGAGCCGAATGCCCAAGTATAAATGAGGCATTGGAGGAAATCCAAGAAAGGGTGTTTGAAGATGTAAAAGTACTTGTGAACCTACATCTAGGATGGACAAGACAAATAGAACATGCCTTTGAATGCTATAACCTTGCTGAAAATCAAGTAGAAGAAGAAAGTGATGAGGAGAATCCGCACAATGTCAATATACCTGAGTCAGAGGGTGCGCACGATGTAGAGGGACCCCCACTGGAAATTCCAGACATGAGTGGACCCATGAAGACAAGAAAAGTTAACATTGGCACAAGCGAAGAGCCGAAGTTCGCATCAATTGGAGATTACTGGGATGATGCCACGGTTGCGGAGATCGCAGAACTTCTACATGAATATCAAGATTTATTCCCGACAAAGTTTACCGAAATGAAGGGTATTTTGGGCGAATTGGGGGTTATGAAGATACCTCTCAAGCCAGGCGCGAATCTCATTAAGCAAAGGCCCTATAGATTGAATCCTAGATATAAAGAAAGAGTCAAGGAAAAACTTGATAAGATGCTCGATGCGGGGATCATTGAGTCGGTTGAAGAATCAGAGTGGATAAGCCCTATGGTTATCCAAGACAAGAAGACTAAAGGTGAGATTAGGATCTGCGTGGATCTAAGGAAACTGAATGATGCTTCGCTGCATGACCCATTTCCTACTCCTTTTATAGATGAAGTGCTAGACAACGTTGGAGGAAATGAGGCCTATTCATTTACTGATGGATTCTTTGGATATCATTAGATCAAGATTGATCCAGCAGATAGACACAAGAAAACTTTTTCTACTAAATGGGGCTTGTTTCAGTACACTGTTATGCCCTTTGGCTTGAATAATGCACCTGCCATCTTTTCCAGAGTTGTCATTGTGACATTTAAAGACTTTATGCACAACTTTTTAGAAGCATATTTTGATGATTGGACTGTCTTTGGTTTACTGAAAAACCACTATGAAAACCTGAGAATGATGTTAGCTAAGTGCAGGCAACATCAAATTTCATTAAATTTAAAGAAGTGTGTTTTCTGTGTGCCTTATGGTATTCTCTTAGGACACATTGTGTGCAGACAAGGTTTGATGGTTGATCCTGCGAAGATCGCAGTGATTATGAATTTACCTGCACCAACCTCAGTGAAGCAGCTTCGCACCACATTGGGGCATATAGGTTATTACATAAATTTCATTAAGGGTTATGCGCAGATAACCGCGCCAATGGAGAAATTGTTGAAGAAAGAAGCGCAGTTTATATGGAATGCAGAATGTGAGAAGGGATTGGACACACTCAAAGAGAAAATGGTAACTGCGCCGATCCTAGTTTTTCTAGATTGGGAGACGTTGTTCCATGTACATGTTGAAGCTTCATGTATAGCGTTGGGCATTGTGCTTGCTCAACCAGGTGAAGGGGGCATTGATCACCCCATTGCATTTTCGAGCAAGAAACTCTCATCCGTTGAAAATGATTATACGACCACTGAAAGAGAAGGCTTAGCGATGGTATATGCACTGCAGAAATTCAAGCACTATTTGTTGGGTGTGCACTTCTCCATGTACACTGACCATTCAGCCTTGAAATATCTGGTCAATAAGCTAGTGTTAGGGAGGAGAATCTACAGATGGTTGTTTCTCTTCCAAGAGTATGACTTCGAAATTGTGGTTAATCCAGGAAGATTGAACTTAGGACCTGACCATCTGTCAAGGATTGAGTCAGGCGAGGAACCCACCAATCTTGAAGACAATCTGCTTGATGCGCAATTATTTTCTATACAGATCGCAGATGACTACTATAAAGACATTGTCGATTTCTTGACTACTGGATTGGCACCGATAGAGTTTACTACGCAGCAGAAGAAGCAGTTGGTAGTAAGGGCAACAGACTTCACCATAATCGCGGGACAGTTATACAAATTGGGACTGGACGAAGTGTTGCGCAAATGTGTATTAGAGCACGAGAAGCCATTTATATTGGTTGATGCACATTTAGGTGTATCTGGAGGTCACTACGCAGGAAGAGCCACTGCACAAAAGATATTGCGAGCAAGGATATGGTGGCCTACCATTCACAAAGATGCAAAGGAACATTGCCAGAGCTGCGATGTCTGTCAAAGGACATGAAACCCATCGTGAAGAGATGAAATGCCATTGAATCCACAGTTGACACTTCAGGCATTTGAGAAATGGTATATTGATTTCGTGGGACCCATTAACCCACCGGGAAAAAGGATTGGTGCGAGATACATTATCACTGCAATTGATTATCTCACCAGATGGGAAGAAGCGAAGCCAGTAAAGGACTGTAGCGTAGTCACTGCCGCGCAGTTCATATTCGAGAACATCCTTACCAGATTTGGATGCCCTAAGATTTTGATAAGTGATCAAGGCACTCATTTTCTGAACAGAACTATTGAGGCCCTGACTGAAGAGTTCCACATTCATCATCAGAGGAGTACACCATACCATCTGCAAGCAAATGGAACTATTGAGGCTTTGAACAAAGTATTAGAGCATGCGCTGACAAAGGTATGCAATGTGAATAGGGATGATTGGGATCTGCGCATTCCAGCTGTGTTATGGGCGTACATGTCTACTTGCAAGAAGTTGGCAGGCCATACACCTTTTAGGTTGGCCTATGGATAGGAAGCAGTGATGCCTATGGAGTACATTGTTCCCATCTTGAGAATAGCTGCATTTACAGGCATGGAAGATCACGAGGCACTAGAAGAAAGGCTTCTACACTTGGTCGGATTGGAGGAAGATCGCTTCATCACAGCCTTCCACCAGCAAGTGAAAAAAGATAGAGAAAAAGCATGGCATGATCGCCATATCAAGAACAAGTCCTTTCAGGTAGGTGATCTAGTCCTCCTGTACGATAGCAAGTTTATGAAATTGACTGGAAAGTTTAAGATGCATTGGCTTGGTCCATATACTGTTGTACATGTTACTAACGGTGGTGCAGCTCAATTAACCACATTCGCTGGAGACAATCTACCTGGATTAGTCAATGGAAGTAGGCTAAAACCCTATCGGGATATCCTTACTTCGTGGAACCCTCAATAGTGTAAAGCCGTGAAGTGAAAAAAAAGGGTTAAAAAGAAAAGAAAAGAAGAACAACGCGCAGATCGAAGCTCAAAAAGGTAGCTGCACAGATCCAATGAAGCAGAGAAGATGCAAAGTTCAGAACCAAGAAGCTCGACATGGCGAAGTAACTGCGTTGGAGTAGTGATGACCCACCTCGCAGTTCTATGCAACACTCCAAGAAACTAGCCGTTGTAATGTCGGTTGGAAAACTAGCCGTTATACAGTGATTTTGCCGACCACCGCTTGGGCACTTAATGCAGAAATAACTATTCTGAAGAAGTTAATGAAGGAAAGGACCGAAATATTCACCGGATTTGGCCAATGACCATAACATTTAATACTTATCTAGCCGTTGAATGGTGCGGATGAGCTCAACTGCGCCTATAAATACTAATGTATTTGGACTTGTGGGTGTTACCGAGACTCTGAAAATTTTCTTGCGAGCCAGACTTGAATTTGTTTATAGTAAGCAACCAGTAACCCCGTAACTCTATCAAGAACATCCAGTGAATGTCTGAAATCTCCTCGATTGAGCAAGAATTCACTGTTGCGCAGACTGTGAAGCTGTTTAAATACAGAGGGATTGAAGGGTTGATGAGAACCCCTGCTAAGAAGGTTATTATAGAGCAAGGACATGGTTCACGACGATCGCCAAGACACTCTACAACTATGCAAGACAAAGGAAAAGGACCAACAATGGAGAAGATGAAACCAAAGATGATGAGCTCCATAGTACTGGAAGTTCCGTTAGGCGACAAAGAAATACCCTTGAAATTGACCCCTCAATATATCTAACCGCGTACAGAGGATGCACCATCCATTAAGCTGTTAAAGAATGCGAATTATGAGATTCCACTTCCACCTATCTCGAAGCATGTCAAAATTGAAGGAAATCTGTTGGGGAAAATTGTAGAGTGTAAGTTCGAAGACTTTGACCTACTTCAGATGCAGAAGGATCCGGCCAAACCAAAATACCCAAAATTTCAGCTAGACCAGTATATGTGTTGGAAAAAGGATGTGAAAGGAAATTATGTGCTGGTCGTGCAGAATTGGTTATCCAGATTAGTCGAATCGGGGTTTTTCAACCTATTGAGGCTCCTGCACTTCGACCGAACACCAGAACTGAATGCGGTGGTGCACACTCTTATGTTGCGCACTCACCAAGGCTATCTATGGTTAGATCGAAACGTCAACCTGAACATCGACCTGATCCATCACATCATGGGGTTAAGCAAGCGAGGTGACGACCCCAAGCAATTCTTTCAAGGCAAGAACAGGGATAAGGAGGTCACCGCGAAGATGAAGAAAACACACACTGTCTTCAAAGGAAAGAGAGGCTTCGTCATGGATGACATAGACGACGATGCTACGCAATTTGTAACACAACTACTAGCAGGGAAAATTCTGTGAAAAGCAAGACCTACTGAAGTACCCACTGGCACAGTGCTCCTTGGGGCAAAGGCTGCAACAGGAGGAAAATTTAACTGGTGTCAGTATCTTTTGAACGAATTTCTAGAAGAGTTGAGCGATACACAGACACATGGAAACAACTTTCACTATACCTGGTTGATGGTATTGATTTCATTTGTAGGATGGAAGGACCCAAAACATTATGTTTGCCTAATCACTGACAGCAATGACTGTAGAGTAGCTAGATATGCAAACCTCTGGGCGAATTCGATAGCAGAAAGACAGTGCGTGTCAGCTGAAGTTTTCTACACATACTACGAGCAGTTGCACGATGTCATTATTCGCACGCCGCGCATACCAAAGCAGGTAACAACTAAGTATATTCGCACCGTCAATTTTTGCACTGACATACATTCTATCTACATTTTAGCAAAGGCACAGACGAAGAACCCAGAATGGTTCCAAGGGAACTATCACATGGATGAAGAAGATATCGATGGCATTATGAAGGAATGTATACCCGAATTTAAAGTCAAAGGGCCTATGATCATCGACAGTGACTCTGAAGAAAGTAATCCCATTCCAACACCAATTGTTGAAGAGTCACTGTCAGGCAAAAGGAAGGAGCCAGGAAGCTCCGCACCGAAAAAAGTAGCGGAAGGCTGTAAAGGGCTAGTCAGAAGTGAAGCTCCATGATGACGATTACGATATGATCGCATCCATGGTCACCACGCAGATGGAAGACCTGCTGGCTGTCAAAGATAAAAAGGATGAGGCGATTCAAGAGAGTTTGCAGAAGAACCTCACCACGCTGCAAGGCATAACAAAAAAGTTTGAGCAAGTCCAGTGTAACTTTACCTTGCTGCGAGACTCAGAATCAGAAGGAAGGTCAAGGGACATTTCACACCCAAAGACAACGCCTCTATCCCTAACCTTGCCACCAAAGTCGCGCATAGTCCAACTTGACCCACTAAGCATAAGGTTACCGTGCGAACAATTAGCTTTGGGAGTGCAGGACGTAGAGCACATGGACGTCGACATTGCGATGTTACCACTAGAGGGCCTACACAATCTACACTTGCAGGTTGTCGAAGAAATCCATGATCGAAGTGTGGTCGCTCTGACCCAACGCCATGAGTTACATGAAAATTATAATCAGCTGCAGGAAGCAAGCTTAAAGAGGACCATGCAACTTCAAGATGAGCAGGACCGACGAAGGATAATAGAACATACTGTCGCTTCGGTAGTAGTGGAGATACCGGAATGCGAAGAGCAGCCAGAGCCCGCGGATACTGTCCTTAATATCGGCTTGGTGGTAAGTGATCTTAAGGATGAGATGAAAGACATGGAGACTGATTACCAGGAGAAGATCGCTGCCTTGGAAGCGCAGAATCAGCCAAAGACACCACAAAACCAGGCAGACGGCTCAGAGCAAAGGAAGTGAAAGCTGCAGCAGAGAGTATAGCCAATGAAGTGGATAAGTGCCAAACTTTGCTGGACGAGGCGACAAGAACGTTTATTGCGCTGGAGGAGGACCCAGAGCTACTGGAATTCCATAACAGTTTGAAGGAAAAGCAGGCTGCATTCGACGTCTTGGACGCGGAGGTAAAGGCATTGCAGCCAAGAGATAGACTAAAAAGATATCCGGAAGTCAGAGGATTGAAAAAAGAACTTCAAGAATTGAGAGAAAGGGAGGCTGAAGCCGGAGATAAATTGCAATCCCTACAGGAGGAAGCCCACGGGCTATCACAGAAGATTGAACACAAACTCACAGATTACTGCGGCGTGCATGATTCAGTCAAAGAGCACACTGAAGATGACATAGAACCAGATGTGTTAGACACTATCAAAACTATTGAACAAGATTCCAAGGTTACGGTTGCTAAGCTGAGCGCAACCTTTCAAGAATTCACGGCTAAGTTAGCCCCGCAGGAGGAAGAGAAGCTCGGAGAAGCAGAAGTGGAAAGTGGCTCGGGGACGAGACACATGTAAGCGCTAGGGGCCTGTTGGGCCTGACCCAAGTAAGGAATTTTTGACAAAACAATTTTGGAACTGTGAAGTTGAGCGCAGTTCAGTTGAATAATTTTTGGCAAAGACAATTTTGGGAGCTGCGAAGTTGAGCGCAGCGCAGCATCGGTAGGGTAAGGAAGCCAGCTCCGCGAAGAGACAGCGCTGCGAAGAGCCTGATTCGCGGGGATCTGGCAAGGAAAAATATTGGAAAGAAAATGGTACATATTCCGATAAGACCATCCGTGGTCTATTTTTGGTTAAGATACTCCATGATTACCAAGCAGGCGGGTAAGGAGTAAGGCGGAAGGAAAGCGACCGGTCACATGTGTAGAGGAAGTACGACGAGAACCAAACGAGTGAAGCCATTAGAGAAGGAACAACTGGGTGAAAGCGACAGTCGGCATGCGGGAGACAACGCAGGTTGAAAGCGACGTGACCACGCGCAGAGGATGGCCATGACGGAAGAGTCGCTATCAAAGCCTAACAGTCTGGTTAAGGGAAAACTGCGATAGTTTTTGGAAACCTTAGGGTTTTTGCCTGTGCATTGTAAAGACATGACCTACGGGCATGATCTATAAAAGGGCACATTTTGTAAGGGAAAGGGTTAATCTCTGAGAGTTGAATAATCTCTAGTAGTGAGTAATCTTCATTGTAAAATATTCTAAGTGTTGAATGCCATTGTAAAGGCTCTGCAAGCTATGTGCGCAAAGACCTATAGAGAGAGAAGAGAGTCTGCAGCTGAGTGCGCAGATTGGAACTATTGTACCCTTCCCAACATAATATAACAACAGTTCCTGTGGATGTAGCTCCCACCCTGGGGATGAAACATGTTAAATTCTGTGTTGTGTGATTGTTTATGTGTTTGAATCTGTATATTTGTTTACAATGAATGCTTAAGATCTCATTTATCAGTTTATATGTTCTTACTTTTATATGTATTTTCCATAAAGAGTGAAGATGGGAATAATATGTTAAGTATCGCATATGTGGATGAATGTTAGATACATAAGTATTTCTAAATCAGAATGAATGCATAAGTTGATTGAGTAAACACTAGAATCAGTGGAGTTCGTGCCATGGGATTCCCTCAAAGCATAGCACCGGAAGTGCACAGTATGTTGTGTCTCGTCATATTGCATAAGTCATAAGATAAATAACCTAAGGAAATTGATGAATGGATAGGAAACTCTAAGTAAAGTCACTGAAGTCGGTTAAGTTCAGAGAGGAAGCGTAGTTATCAGTTGCGCTGTCCTGTCGTCAGAAAACCCTCCGAATAGCGCAGTCCTTGGATGCGCGAGTCACGCAAGCATCCTCACTTGCAGTAGTATTAGCCACGAAGAAGGTGAACTTCGCGTAGTCCTCAGTCCGCAGCGCGAGTCTCGCAGTGCGCTGTTCGCCACATCGGTTTACGCACTCATCACCGAGTTGTGGAAACCAGATTCTGCAACCCCCCCATAACTTCGCCTCGGGTGAGACCTCAGTTTGTTCGCAGATTGTTTCCGAAAGGGCCGATGAAAAGGGGTTTTGTTGGTTCCTTGAACCGTGAAGAACCTGGGTCTTTATAGAAAACCTCAAGATAGTTATGTAATCCAACAACTAATTTCTAAATGGAGGTTTAAAACCACTTCTCCTTTGATCAAATATTCCTTTTGGCTTTCCCTTCCATGTTGGAAGAACTTCTGATTTTCCTTTTCTCTGCTCATAACAATGCATTTCCATTCTAATGGCTTCATCAAGAGTTGGTGGATTAACAAACTCAATCCCGTCTCTGAATTTTTGTGGCAGACTTCCAAGGAAGCTTTGAATTTTTATCCTTTCATCCTTGATGTAATCCACATACCTCAGTAATTCCAAAAATTTATGGACATGTTCTTCCATAGACTACTGTCTCAATTTTAGTTCATTGAACTCCTTTCTCTTGTTATCATAATACCTAGCAGAAAGGTATTTTTTCTTGAAATACTTTTTAAATCGCTCCCAACTAATCCTTCTTTCTTTGATTCCTTTTACTTGCATAAGATGCTCCCACCAAATTGAAGCTCATCCATTGAGAATGTAAGTAGCAATTCTGGCCTTTTCATTTCTTGAGTAATCATGAATCCTAAAATATTTCTTCATTCCAAGAAGCCATGCCTCCACTTCTTGACCTGTCTTACTTTCTTCATTAAATGTGGGTGGTCTCGCCTTCCTGAATTCTCCTTGTGGAATCCTCTTGAAATTTCTTCTTCTTTCAAATTAATATTCTATAAGTATTCTATGGGATGCTTTGAGAACCTTGAGAATCACATGACCTGGTAGAAGAAGATCTTGACAAAGATACCTTACGTGCTTTGCTCAAAGAACCATTTCTTGGACTTGGAGTCCTCCTCTTAGTGCAACTTCTAGAGAGACTTTCTGCACCTCTTATTCCTTGACCAAGATTGCTTGGATTAGATCCAAGATGAGCTCTCTGCTGCATATTAGTGTGACTCTGAAGGATGACAACATTAATTTGGTTCCGCTCTTCTTGGGCTTTGATCAATATCTCATTGAAACTCCTCATTGTTTCAACCAAATTTTGGGGAGTGATTTGCTCTCTCCTCCCATTGGATTCTGTCTCAGCATTTCCCTCTTGCATATTTTCTCCTAAGACATCCTCATCATGTTCATATGGTTCCTGATCATCATTCATGGTTACCATTTTCTTTTGGAGGCTCTTTTCCCCTTCTACTTGTTGCCCTTTGCTACAATTGTTCAAAGATTGTCAGCTGCAAGCACTGTGCATCATAGATACATTTATTAGACACATTAGTAATATATGCAATGACACATAAAAAATGTTATTCTTTAATAGAATTAGTCTCATGGAATAATTCACAGGGTACTTGAATCATCAATTTTTTTTGTTCCATTTATGCAATTATGGATAGTACCATTATTGAGAATTTTGTCAAATTAAGGTTATAGGGACTTTTCTGTTCTGGTCTTTGAGGCACCTAAATCCCTTAGTCATATTATGACCATGCACCTATGTTACCATAGGAATAATATTTCCAACGCCTATTCTCATGCTTCATTCTGATCACGGAGCTGGAAGTTACATCCTCTCAAAAATGCTAATTCTGCCCAATTCTACACTATTTTTACAAGTGCAATTAATTTCGGAGACCAAGTTCAGCCATCTGCATACAATAAGGATCACACAACAACTTTCATATCTCTAATCCGATGCTCCACTCAACCTCTATAAAATTATGGGTTTGACTACTTTTAACTTTTGCACTTTTTCTCACTTAGAATTTTCACAAAAAACTGGCTATCTCATAAACTAATCATTTCTGGAAAAACTCCTTCTAACAAAAGTTGTCCATCTTGATGAGTAGATAAAATATTGAGTTCAATAATTTTTCTGGTTTCGACATCTAGGGTCACTTTTACCTCCTGCAAGTTTTCCGAAATTCTCAAAGTGCTCCGGAATAGTGAATTTTGGCCTTCTTTTGCACCCCAGTCTCACACCATTTGGAATTTGGATCCAAGTTTTTGGATTTAGTCGTGTGCCTGGTTGATGACCGCACCATATCAATTTCATCCCAAATCGAGCACCCATCGGGTCTCGGGACACGGATATTTGAAAGTCGATATTTTGAAATTTCGGCCAAATCAGCAGGATGGGCTCGGGCATCTCATTGATGTTTCCATGAGATTCGTCAATGGCGTACGAATGCTTCTGGTCTCTTAAAATTATGAGGAGACCCCCGCGAACGTCTGAATTTGGACAACCAACAACCCCCGCTAACCTATTCCTTGTCGTGCTCGTGGACTTATCCCTGCAGCCTTTTCCTCAAGACACATTTCGACAACCCCGCGAACGCGCATCACTGACCGCCGACCGACAATCGAGGTCCGACTACCGTGGACTGACAAATGATGTCTGACTGCCACCAACCGATGACCCCCACAGACTTACACTCCGCTACGCTCGAGGACCTTTCTCTACGCCCTATTCCTTGGGTCACATTTTAGAAACCCCGCGGACGCGCATCGACGGGTGACAAGCATTGATCGCCGCACACCTTTTGCTTCCCGTGCCCGCGGGCCTTTCTCCGCAGCTTCCTATAGCTTCTCTTCGTGGTAACCACACATATGCACCTCGACAATCGACGATCGACGATGACTTACGACCGTCACGATCTATACTTTGCGTTTCCTGCAAATTGTCAATGTTGTGCACCCGCATGTATTTCCAGTATGGCTGGTCCACATCATACCCCTCTTTCCCACATGGCACGGATGGGGTCCACTTCAAATTTTCCAATTTTCCAATTTCGGAAGTGGTAACGCCTCATTATGAAAGTAGTTTTGGATATGAAAATGTTGGAGCTGTGTCCACTCAAAATCTAACACATGGATAGATGGTTTCTTCCTAACGGCTTTCCCACTCTCCATTATCCAACGTGCAAGTCAAGTGTAGATTGTGAACAATAACCGTCGATCATGATTTCTTCTTTTTGCTAATAAATTATCTGAAATTTTAACCAGAATGTGATCATCACTTCCTATGCAACTTCAGTGTTATGCCCGTGAGTGTGGAATCTGTCCCAAACAACCCCAGTGCTGCAACCATTCGCTCTAATACCACTCTGTCACGTCCCCATCCATCAATCCGATCGACGATGGGGACATGAACGAATTATAGGGGTTCTAATTTTTGCCCACATGGCCATATTACGAAATTCATAAACATTTAAAATGCGTGTGTAGATGCATGATAAAAATACATAGCGGGAAATAAATCATTCCACACACACCCATCATGCATATACCAACATACTTATCACATGAATAATAATAATAATAATAATTCATGCACATTCATCAAGATATTAAATTAACAGGTAAACACTTATCTTTTAATTGAATTCGTCCAAACACCTGGCTATGGAAGAGCAACGTTCCACCCAGCCATAGGCACTCTGTACAACACTTTATCTTTCTGCTGAGAGGCCACCCCCGAGCTTGGCTATGTATCCACTAGGGAGGAACTATGTAGGCTCACTCACGTCCGTAGAAACATACTTTCATGTTAAGCCAACACACAACTGGGTTTATCAAGAATGCAGAGATGCGACATAGGTGAATGTTAAGCCAGTGGGCTCAACCAGAGAGCTAAAGGCATCTCAATTGGTCTCAGCCAGCCTTGGCACCCATAATACCTACCACAACCAACACAAGGAAGGTCCCCTTCTCTGCTACACAGTCCCTCAGGCACCCCTTCCCTCTAGTGCTATTAAGGGTGGGCATAGAAAGGTCTAAGCTGCTAAACCTTCAGAGATATTTTCCTACACCAGGTTTATCAAGCCATTCCAACCTCTGATCCCTCTCAGAAATCAATTCTCTTTTGGATTCTCTACTTTTTGACCACAATAATTTAAAGCCACAAAATTCAACTTACAAGATTCTAATTATGGGTTTTCCCACGGATTTTTGGGCTTCTAACACTCTCAAATTATCCCCAGGGGTTGGGTCTATGGATCCCCCACTTGATTTCACGATCAACACAAGTTTCTGGGCGATTTTAAGAGTCTAAAAAAGGGCATTTTCTTAAGTTGCGATTTCTTCAATTTTTGCTTGCTGGGAATGCATAGCATGCTGGGAATTGGTCTCTGGTTGCCCCACAATGGAATGGGAATGATAGGAAACAAATTCCCATGAGGAAGATTGAATTCTGGGTACCAAAAACTGAGCCCATACTCAACCATACAAATTTCTGGGTTATGCCCATGCTCCATTAAATACATGAGTTGATTTCTCAGCTGCCTTCTTACAACATAAATAAATATCAACATGGAATTTTGCTTAGGTATTTTCTTACCATTTATAGCACAAGGGGTTCTCAAGATGACACTTGGAAACAAAGAATTGGATCCCCACACTCCCCTCACCTCTTCCTAGTGGATAAACACAGTCCCCTCATTTAGTTGCTTCCATAGCCAACTTTTAGACATTTTATTTATATTATAAATATTTACATGATGTTACATTTTTCCATGGCCAATTGGCACATGCCCACAATATATAAAATACTTGTCTTCCTAAGCCGATCATTCACTAGCGGCGCCTTGGCCTTGAGATCCACACCAGGAATCATAGATCGCATATTTACAATATTGACATATTTAAGCCAATAATTCCAAGGGTCAAAATGGAGGTATTACAAATTCTACTTTACCAAAAATACCATTTCTACATGTGAATTTGACTTATATCAAATAGGTCAATTAATTGTTCTTTAATATGAGAGTTGGTATATAACATAATTATATAAAGAAGAAGAATAATGCTAGTTCAGAATATAATGTATATAAAGAAAAAGGAGAATTTTTTTTTTTTTTATGATTAGTAGATGGTAGATGGATAAAGTATAAGTTTTAAATATGGATTCCAATTATGAATTTTCCAAACTTGTAAAGAAAAATTTGAAAAAAAAATAGTGTTAAAAAGAATTTGGTTTAGATAAAGAAAAAAATCTCATTAAGAAATTTAAAGAATGTTTTTTAAATTTATGGATAACATTCTTAGTAAATTATTTCATTTAAATTAATGAATTAAATGGTAAATTAATATACATACAAAAATAAATTCAAAGCCTGCACAAGTGTGGTTTATTGGTTCACCTGAGTTATTTTTTTCGAGATTCGCTGTTGTTTTCTGAGGAGGCGTCAGGGTTCTGAGGTATGTGCCGGAATTGTGGGGTCTTGCAGGTTGCGGGTGGTTCTTGGGCTTTGGTTTTGGTGTAGGATATGGATTTGGTTTCATGTGATGATGGACAGATGGAGGCACTTGTTGACAGGGGGGCGCCAGTTGGTGAGTTGAGGAGGGGTTTGGAGGTCTACCCTCAACTGGGGCCTGACGACACTGCAGCGACCGGGGTGGGGCTGGTGAGCCCGGATTTTGGTTTTTCGTCACCGGTATATTCGCCTTGTGTCCCTGGGTATCTTCTGCCGGACAGTTTGGAACCGTTTGGCTTACCTGGAGCGCTCTTGGGGAGCCCGGACTGGAGAGCGACGGACGGTTTTTTTTGCTGAGAACCTGGGTTATCCGGTGCCAGGGTTTCAGGTGGGCTTGGTAGCTGAGGAAGGTTGTAATGGGCTTGCCGATACTGGTGTGACCCGTCAGGCTGAACAACTGACAGGGTCGGTTTTTGGGGAAAATGGCGGAGATCTTCGCGTGCCTTTGTCTCTTCATGAGCTACGGGGGTGTGGTAGTCCTGTGACGGGTGCAGGGTTTCAAAAGGATTGCGCTGGGAACGGTCTGGGGACTGGGACTGCTTTTAAAGGTTCTAGACGGCGAAGGAAGAGGAGTTGGGTCAAAACCCGCTCGGTGGGAAGCTATGCGGTAGGAGAGGACATTGCTTGGGAACGTGTCCTTGAGATGTCTTGTGTTACGCTGGTTGGGAGGGTTTTGGGAAGGATTTTTGCTCGGCCCACGGTGATGGCATGGGTGGAATCACAGTGGAGCGGGGTTCTGGGATACACTCCTGAGGTGGACATGCTCCTTCGCGGCTAGTTTGCGGTGGTACTCCGTGATAAGGATGATATGCACAAAATTTTGAACAGGAATTGGCACCTTAAACAGAAGCCGGTTCTATTGAAGCCTTGGCACCCCCTGTTCGATGCGAGTCGGGAGAGAATCGATTCGTCTCCGGTATGGGTAAGACTACCGGGTCTTCCGCTTCATTTCTGGGATATCCGCCATTTCCGTCAGATTGGGGATATTTTGGGGGATTTTCTGGAAGCCGACCTCTCCTTCTTGAAGACACACTACAAGCAGGTTGCTCGTATACTGGTCAATTTGAATGTGCGGGAGGGGCTGCCGGAGCATACCAAGCTGGAATGGGGGCCTGTTGTTATCACCCAAATGCTGGATTATGAGAATTTACCCTTTCGGTGTCGACGGTGTCATGTGTATGGACACCCGGAGTCTGCATGTCAGCTTTCGGCTCGCGCCATGGACGAGGGGCTGTATAACCCTGTGGGGTTGGAGACTGGGGTTGAACCCACGGTTTTGATGCACAACGAGCCGGTGACTAATCGGATGGAGGTGGATGAGGACCAGGTTTTGGGTGTTTCGGTTGTTGCTGGACCGGACTCGGATGCGGCACTGGACATTATTGCTGGAGACCTCAACGATACAACTGAGGAATTTCATGGCTCTGTACCGTATGATGAGAATGCTGTGCCGGGACCTAACTTGTCGGGTATTTCTTCGCTCTCTTTTACACCTTCTGTACATCTTTTTATCAATCGGTGTTCTGTGGTCGGGTTTGATTGGGTTGCTGGTTTGAGGAATTTAACTTTGTCGGGTCTGCCTGAAACTACCCCTCTTTCTATTGTTGAGCCTTCTTATGGGAATTGTATCTGTCCGGTGGACGAACCTGTTGAACCCATCACTACTTTGTCAACGACTCCTCTGGAGAACATATTGACTCCTTTGGGACCGGATCCTGGCTCCTTAACACCTGAGCCCCCTACACCAGGGCCTTCACCAGAATCTTCTGCTTCTGGTTACAACCTCCGTTCTTGCACCAAAATTTTTGGGGGGGGTTTGGGTAAGACGGTGGTGATGGCCCGGAGGGGCAGGGGCCGGAGATCACACTTATCCAAGGCATAGAGCAGGGCCCGTTTGGATCTCCGGGATGGGAAACAGGTTTCAATTGAAAGGGCACTTAGAGCAGTGAATGCCCGGACGAAGGTGCGGTTATGAAGATTATGTCCTTCAATTGCCGGGGTCTGGCTGGGCCTAAAAAGAAATCAGCCTTCATGAGGGTGCTTACTCTTGAACATCCTGATGTGATTCTGTTACAAGAGACTTTAGGTTTAGGTACTATCATCAAGGAAAAATTGGAACTATGGTTGGAAGGTTGGTCTTTCTTGACCCTGGATGCGAGGGGTCGCTCTGGGGGGTTAGCGGTGGGCTGGAGGAATTGTGCGATTCAACTGGTTAATGCTTGGGGAAGGGTTTCTGTGCTAGGAGCTGAATTTCGCTCTGTTGACTTGGGCACCTGCTTCACTGTGGTTAATGTCTACGGGCCTTATGTAAATAGGGCCCTTTTCTGGGATTCTTTGCTGCAGGATCCTTTATTTGAAGGTGAATCGGTTGTGGTGGGAGGTGACCTAAATTTCACTTTGGGAAATTCAGAAGTTTGGGGACCCCGGGCACTTGTGGATCCTATGGCTGGGTTTTTTCAGCAGAAATTGGTTCTTAAAAACTTGCTGGATATTGAACCTATCAAGTTGAAACCCACGTGGAGGAACAACAGGAGTGGTGAGGCTCGGGTGGCTAAAAGACTTGATCGTTTCTTGGTGGCTGAACCGATGGTGGACAGATTTTTACAAATCCGACAGTGGGTGGGGAACGGTGGGGATTCTGATCATTTCCCTATCTTTATTGAGATCAGGCATGGACCTGATAATCCACCTAGCTCTCTTAAATTTAACAAGAACTGGCTTAGAGATGAATCATTTAAAGAGCTCTTTCAGGACACTTGGCGGGCGTTTGATGTGGAACATGCTCGTACTGGGGCTTTCCAGTTCGCTGAGAATATTCAACGGTTAAAAGGAGCTGTTAAAAAATGGGCCTTTGAAAAGAAAATTAGAGACGAAGTTGAACTGAAATCAATTGAGGCTGAACTTCTACAGATTTATGAGGGGGATGGTGGGGGTTTTCTGACCGAGGAAACTAAGGCTGAATTGGCCAGGATGGAAGGTCTCAGAAATAAACTATTGATGGAAAAGGAGGAAACCTGGAGACTCAAGAGCAGGGCGGTATGGCTGGAATGTGGGGATGAGAATACTAAATTTTTTCATGCATTTGCTAGGGGAAGGAAGGCGGTCAATACTATTTGGAGCCTGAAAGATGCAGATGGTAATGAACATTTTGACTTTGAAGGCAAAGCTAGATGTGGGGTGGGACATTTTCAGCAACTGTTCAAGGCTCCTGCACAGGCCTCCATTGCTGAAGTTATCAGGATTGCTCAACTTTTCCCACGTTTTGCTGAGGAGGAAGACAATAGGCGTTTGATGAGACCTGTTACTGAGGAGGAGTTGAAGGAGGTTCTTGGAAGCTTTCAGAAAGACAAGAGCCCTGGGCCGGATGGCTGGTCTGTGGAATTTTTTATTGAGCTGTATGAGATTGTGGGACTGGATCTACTGCAGGTGGTGGAGGATTCACGATTGAATGGGAGGCTTCCTGCGTGTTTCAACTCTACCTTTATAGCCCTCATACCTAAGAACGATAACCCGGTTACCCTCTCTGAATTCAGACCTATTTCTTTGTGCAACTGCATTTACAAGATTGTGTCGAAGGTCATTGCTCGGAGACTCAAGGTTTCACTTTCAGATCATATCACTGCTGAACAGTTTGGCTTTCTTGAGGGTCGACAGATTCATGAGGCTATAGGGGTGGCACAGGAAGGAATGCACAGCATGAAGACGCGGCACATCAAAGGTGCTATTCTTAAAATCGATCTGTCCAAAGCATACGATAAGGTAAGTTGGATATACATCCGGCTCCTTCTAACCCACTTGGGTTATGGTATTGATTTTATTAGATGGATCATGTCATGCATAACTACTGTTTCATTTTCTGTGTTATTGAATGGTGCTGCCACCTCCTTTTTCCATGCGGAAAGAGGCCTTAGACAAGGCTGCCCGCTCTCCCCACTTCTCTTTTTGCTGGTGGCTGAAGGCTTGAGCAGGGCTATTCTTGATGCTAAATTACAGGGGCGGTTTCGGGGCATTAACATTGGGGATCGGTTATTTGTTACTCATCTCTTATTTGTGGACGATATCATCATCTTCTGTTCAGGAGATCGAAGGGATACTCGGACCTTGAAGGAGATCCTGGATTTGTACTCTTTGGCAACAGGGATGGACATTAATGCTGATAAGTCCACACTTACCACTCATCTGCTTCGACAGGAGGAGGAACGGGCACTTGTTGAATACTTTCCTTTTAAGGTTTCTACTCTTGATGAAGGATTAAAATACCTGGGATTCACACTTAAAGCTAATACTTATTTTAAGAAGGATTGGAGGTGGCTTATCGGCAAGGTGGAAAAAAGGTTGAATGTGTGGAGTCATAAGTGGATGTCGCGTGCTGGTAGGCTGGTTCTGGTTAAGGCTGTCTTAGAAGCCATCCCTGTGTATTGGATGTCCCTGTCCTGGATACCCAAAGGAATCCTGGAACAGATCAGGAGAATTTGCTTTAGATTCCTGTGGAGTGGTAAGAAGGAGGGTCAGGTCACACCCTGGGTCAATTGGAAGCGGATTGCTGTCCCCAAAGGTCTTGGGGGCTGGGGATTAAAGAATATTTTTCTGTTCTCCCAGGCATTGGCAGCTAAGGGAGGCTGGCGACTTATCAAGACGAATAGTCTTTGGACCAGGGTTATTATTTGTAAATATTTATCTGATACTACACTGGAGGATTGGATTCGGAGCCCTAGGAAAACTCATGCTGGGGGCTCGGTGATATGGAAGGCTGTGGTTAAGTCTTTCACATTGGTGGAAAATTTTCTGGCTTGGGATGTTGGCAACGGAGAAAAGGTTAGAATTGGCAGAGATCCATGGAATGGGAGTGAACAACTGCATATCATGCCTGCTCATGTTATCCATTCGCTGGAAAATCGGGGTATCTACACTCTTAATCATCTGGCTGATCTGCGTCCTGATGAACCGTGGATTCAATATTGGAAAACTGCTGAGATGTTGGGCTTGGGGGAACCGGAGGCTGGTTTCTTGGGAAATTATATACATGGTTTGAATCGGGCTGGTATACATCTCACGGAGGAGGAGGATGTATTGATATGGGAACTTGATCCGGCGGGGATTTATACACCTAAGGCGGGTTATAATGTACTTAGTGCTGGTGAGGCTGCACGGGATGGGGCCTGGTGGTGGAGATCATTATGGACACTAAAATGCCCATCGAAAAACAGAATCTTCATGTGGTGTGCATTGGAAAATCGGGTCCCGACTTGGGATATTTTGCAGAAGAGATGCTTTCAGGGCCCGGGGTGGTGTGCCCTGTGTAAGAAGGATATGGAAAATATTACACATCTCTTTATCAAGTGTCCATTCACGGCGGCGGTCTGGCATGAATGTTCAAGGTTGCTGAACTTAGATTGTCGTTGGGATGGTAACACTGTTAAAGAAGCATGGGAACGCTGGTGGAGCTGGGCGCGCACTCAGAAACTGAAGGCCCTACCTTTACTTATCATGTGGGGGATATGGTTGGCTAGGAACGGAGTTATATTCCTGGATAAACCTTACACACCTGAGGTTATTGGCACAATGACGGTGGGTCTCTACATGGCATATCCCGAACATATTAGGGCTTCTCATCAGAGACGCATTATGGAAGTGGAGATCGACAGAACCTACCCGTGGGGTTTTTTCGACGGAGCTGCTAGCAATGAGGTCTGTGGAGGGGGCGCTGTTTTATATTTAACGGATTCACACTTCTATATTATCACCATGGGACTGGGTTTGGGTACAAACAATTATGCTGAAGTTATGAGTTTGAAACTGCTGCTTATCTTTGCTGCTGCGAGAGGCATCAATAGACTGGCGGTATTTGGCGACTCCATGAATACTATAAACTGGACCAATCAAACACAGGATTGCAGAGTTGTTAGACTTGCAAATATTCTTCACACTGTACAGAGGCTTAAACAAACTTTTGACACTTTCATATGCCGGCATGTATACAGGGAAAATAACCAAAAAGCGGACCAGGCATCCAAAGAAGGGCAGAACTTGGCTTTTGGCACTTGGAAAGTAGTTGAAGAACTGGATGGACAGAAAACTGAGAGCATGCTCAGACCTTTCATTACATAAATAGTCCAGTGGGACTGTACTTCTTTTTTTGTGGAAAACAGAAATGTTTTTTGATTGAAAGCAGACGTAAGAGTCTCATCATGATACCTATGAACTATAGGCCTTTGATAATTCACTGTCACAGTGAATACAAAATGTAATTTTGATCTCTAATGATGAATGAAATTACGCTTTTTTTTCTTTGAAAAAAAAAAAAAAGTGTGGTTTATTGGTGATTCGCTTGATATGAAGTCATATGTTGTAAATAGAGGTCACGAGTTCAAATCACACCTGGGCTTACCCGTGTCCCATGCTTGCGGCGGATGTGGGGCACCTAGGGGTATAGTGGTAGCAAGATTGGATCCCTGGACCCCGTGTCACGCGAGTACCAACCCAGTCCTCAGTTACCGATTCCCCTAATACAAAAAAAAAGAAATTCAAAATAAACACATATTATTATAAAAACAAGGGCTACGTGGTAGCTACTCCTTGGCACATAGTTTAGGGATAGCTAAATTGAAAATATATGAACTTGTCAACATCAAATAGTATATTTACTATGCATTCATTGATTTTTCAATCAATGCCTTGCGTTGCCAATAGTTGAATTTGTTGATGGAGAGCATTAACTAACGACATCGATGTAATGTCTACACTATCACATGAACTTAATGGCTACACTATTCACAAGTAATTATTTATATGTTGAAGTAATTACATATATGCTCTTGAGAATGCTTGGAAGTACGGTTAGCAGTAGCACATTGTTTATGGGATTAGAGAATTGTTCTAAGCATGGTTTGTTCTAAGAGCTTAGTAGATGTGATGTGCTAGTTAAATGGAAAGCATGTTTTGATACTTGTTGCCGAGTAAACTAGTCTTTGGGACCACAAGTCAATGTTTGAAGCAAAGTGGGCGTGTTGTTGCATTTCCCTTTATTTAGATTCATTTCTTTCTTTCTAGTATTTTCTACTTTTGCCAGCTTGTGTAAATCTATGTAGAAGTTTGCAGTAAGGAACAATGACATATTCAAGGCAAAATAGTAGTCTTTCGATCTATCAAAGGAAGTAAAACCTAAAAATACTTCTTCGTTTCTTAAGTTCTTGAGTTCTCAAAATTCCAAAAAATTGTATAATACTAGGGTCATAGCTCAAGAGTATGAACCAGAAGTAAACTGGAAGTTACCAAAAATAACACTTGAGGCCATTTATGACCTTCCAGTGTTCAAATTTCATGCTACCTCTATGATCATATACACTTATTCTAATGTCTCGATTCGTCTCAATCAACGAATCTACTAAGTGCCCCTCTTACAAAATGAAGAGATTGAATGGGGATTGGAGAATAATTAACATAATAAAGTGAAGATTATATTGAAAAAGAATTCTAACTTTTTAAATTTTAATAATTTTAATAATAAAATAAATGTTTAATTTGTAAATTATAAATATTAAGTTAAATGTTTGTAACAACTCAAAATTACGCATAGATTTTTTATTATTAAAGGAGACATTGTGGTCGTCACTCAAATTCCATGTTCATCATATTCACTAGATATTGAAAACATATGACTGTAGGATGTATCTCGACTTTGACAATTTAATTCTGCAGCTGCTTGACGATTTAATTCTGAAGCTATCTAAAATGACTTCTATGTTGATTCTATCTGTAAGCTCCATTAGAGTTGGTGTGTATCTTCATCATACTTCAAGACAATTAGAAATATTTTATGTCTTCTATCTCCATATTTGGAGGATTCTTGTTTAAGGGGTTTATCATAATCCTATTAAGGGTTCCTTCTTTGGATAATCCTATAGGCATGATATAACATAAGTTATCACTTTATATTATTAACTCCCAACTTGATAATAAATATATTAAAATGCATGCTATTTTGGATAGAATTACTATGATCACTATATCACCATCGGGAACTTGATTTTCATGTGAATACGTGTTGAACCGTGGTCCCTCGTTTTATCCTCGTTGAAAATCTTATGGGTATGAGCACGATCGTGGTGTCATTAGGTTACCTCACGATTTGTTAGGATTTATTTGGGGCGCTCTATGTATCTTTGTTTAATATCCATCGTTACCCTTTTCACGCTGGCTGGTTTAATGATTTTAAACTTCAATGAGCTTGCTTGTTTTATTTATTGCATATGTAATAGTTGGTTTCCCTAGCAACGATGAGGCCACATGTAGTGTGGCTTACTTAGCACCAAGTGCTATTGCACGTTTTGGATTATACAAGATTATTGTAGTACCACATCATATGGAGGTTATTTCAACGAGTGCTAACCATATGCTCTTGGGTTACAAATCAATGGAAACTCGAGTTCAGTCTTAGTTGTTGGTGTTTAATACCAGCCAACTAGCTCACAGTCACACGACGCGTACTAGACATGCATCAAGGATCCACCTCGCTCGTTCCTTTATTATCTTGTACTTGCTCTTCGAAAATGATGTGAACGAGGGTTTTACTTTGAGTGAGAAGAGTACCGAAGACTCGTTTTGATCTTCTTGGTGGTCTAGATCTGCTCTGCGCAAACATGGCATATTTTGGGCTTTTTCTGTTTGTTTCCATGTTCACGTTATGGCGTAGTGCTTAACAATTGTGGGATAGCTTCAACGCATTATCTTGTTTTTACTTCGTTTGTCCACAAGTATCAGTGTTGGCTCTGTAAACAATTCATGGGCATTGTGGATCTTGCAACGCGTCTTGTGCAAGGTAATATGTATATCGATCACCACTTTTTGTTTACCATTACACTTCTATTCTATATTTATCATTACACAATGGAACAAAGCGTGTACTAATATGTTTTCCCTCTTGTTGTTGTAGGTGAAGGCTTCCACAAGCTCGAAGGGGCTTACCTGAGGGAAAATGATGGCACCTAACCCCAATAAGCTCCCTTTCCTCGAATCACTGCCTCATGGGATAATGTTGTTACAAATAAATCTCGTCATCATGAGACCCATCACCCATGTCCACTCAGTGCCTTGATCCTTGAATTTTTCCTTATCAAGTAGTTAATTGGAGCAAGTTATTGACCTTTGCCCACAATTTTTAGTTGGGCTGGCACAGATTTCCTTTTAGCAAGGAGCGCCCAACTAGGTCAGGCACAGATTGCCTTCTGGAAGACTGCGCCGGTGGCTCAGGTTGCCTTTGTGAAGCCTGTGCTCTCCCTCTCAGGTGCAAGTTTCCCTCATACAACATGCGCCGGTGTTGGTTAAATTGGATAAAGGTAGCTTTCGAGCGAATTCTAGAAGGTGGATGACGTGGATCTCTATCCCTAACATCTAGGTGAGCTGTCCTACGGTTCCCTAACCTTAAGGGAGGATCCCTTAGTCCTCTCCCCATGATCCTCAACCTACTATATCCACTTGGTCTTATAAATACAAAGATCCTCTCCATTCCTAAGGGAGGAAATCTATAGCACTTACATGTTGGTGGAATTAACCTAGGTGATCCCTATCCATCTCTTGGGAGGCATACATTTCTTTTGGAGGCATTGGATTGGCTTGTTGGAGGAAGATTGCAGCGTTAAGGCTTGGGTTGTAATCATCACTCTTCTATGTATTTCTCACTCATTTATAGTAATATAATCTCTTTCCATAAATGTCTTTGTGTTAATGATGTTTAGAGTTCACTTCCTTAACTGTTTACTTAGATCAATTAGTGTTTAGATATGCTTTTACTGCTCGTTTGTCTCTATGTGCTTTGACATATTTTACAGCTACGGATCTGACGACCACAAAGATTGGAGCAACAAAGAGGAGAAGGATCTATGAATCTGAAGGTAAGGCATCTAATTACCTTGATCTCTAATTGATCTAGGAAAGTAGTTTTATAGTCTGTCTTTATTTGTTCTAGATCCGCTTAGACTAGGGAGATCATGCTCACGTCCGCTCGAGTAGATTGTCCGAAAACAAATCTGGCGACCATACTGGGGAATACTTTGTTTTAATTTCAATTTGAATGTGTTATTCATTGATTTTTTAAGTGAGCCATTTCTTTTCCTCCTGAGCCTCTTTTCACCATCAGATTTTCTTCTTGAAGAGTCTGCTGACCTTCTCTGAGTCTATTTGAATCATTATCAGCCCATTTATTTATTCATTGTTTGGAGTTTTTTCAATTCTTGCATTGGGTTATTCACCCGATGCACCTGGGTCATGTATCCAGTGCGCCCTTCCATCTCGAGCGCATTTTTCCTTTGAGCATCCCGTGCCTTTGGCGCTTTTTCCTATTTGACATCTTGTGTCGCCAACGCTTTACCTCTGTATGCTGTCTGCACCGAGTGCTCTGAGCCTGACCACAGACTGCGTCGGTCTTTCAAGCTTGTTGCTTGGTCTATCCACTCTCCAAATTTTGATTTTGGATTGATCCACAGACTTCTCTATGTTGTACCTTCCAGTAAGAGACCTCTTTATTCAGCATTGATTATGTTTGGTTTGCTTGAGTTGATCTTTGGGTTCCATTTGGTCAAGAGAGAGATCCGGTGGTGGCAGGCAATTTCAATCCCCCATGGTCATCCGCTCGATCTTGCATTCCCTTGTCACCCTATCAGGTCTATTCAACATGCTAGATCTGACTTCCAAACCCTTCTTGCGCTTAACCATTTACTTTTGCTTGCATTTGATTGATTTTGAGTGGTTTGAGTGTCTTTGGTTCATTTGAGTCCTTGTTATTTTTCTTTGAGAATTTCTGAGTTACTAGGGTGCGGCGATTAGTCTCTTGTTTTCTACTATTTACATCTGAAAAGCATACTTATTATCAGATCTTTTTTTGATATACACATTGGAAAAATCGAAAGTGTCTCATTCTTCTGTTTTCAAAGTCATTTGGAAATTGTTGTAACATTGTTTCGTACATTGGAATTCATTACTTACCAATCTTTGAGAAGTTTGACGAGGAAATCGATTGATTATATTTTTCTTAAATTATGATTCATTCATCGTTTTGAAAAATCAAGTGAATTCAAGCTTTTGCAAAGTGGTTCCAAGTTTGAAGCATTCTGCGCACTTTTGATCTTTTTATGCTTTTTAGTTCATCATTGCGAAAGTTAAGAGTTAGTGCATGCTAGATAGAAGTTCTCCCTTTTTCATCAATTCATTCTAGTTGAAAAATACAAAAAGAAAGATTTTTTGATTTGGTGTTATTATGTTTTGTGTTTTGTTCGAAAAAACGGAAAAGAGTGCTTTAATCATCTTTGGTAGTTTTTGAACTTTTGGGATTTTTGTATTATTGAGATCATTGGAAAAGAATTTCTCCTTCCCTTACATAGGTTTCATCAAAAGGAAAAGTGCATTTCCATGTCGTTAGGGTTTCATTATCTTTAAATTCCTGTCTTCACCTCATGCCTTCACCTAACCGTCCAGATTAAATTTACTGGTAGAGCTAGGTTAAAATTTACTATTAACATGTGTGCTAAGTTAGTGACATGTTCCAGTGTCATAAAACGTGGCAGCTATCGTTATTTGCCTGCACTGCATCCTGTGGGCACTGTAGTTCTTCCACATACCAACTGGTATATCGAAGGCTCTTTCAATTACCTTAGGGTATATCGAAAGGCACTTCATGTACTCGGTAGTATATCGAAAGGCTCTTGTCGTACAGTTGTGCATTAGACAACAGCACTACGGATTTGAGCTCCCATGTACCTTGAGTATATTGAGAGACATTCCTAGGATTCCTGAAACCAACCGAGCTAACCATTTGGCAGTCTTGGCAGAGCAATACACCGAGAACAACACTTGGGGAGCTACTACGCACATACTATCAGGTAGTCGGGTTATATGGTCAGGGGTATGGTCCTAATCCTCCCTGGTTAGTGCTCTGAAATATTGGGCCAAGTATAATTGTTGGACCCTGGAGTATATTGCGAGTTGTGAAGCCTTGAAAATCCTGTGAGGTTCCAGACTTTTGAATCCACACCTATCACATAAGTTTGCTTGCGGCCTTAGTTTGTGTATATTTTTCTGGATTGCTTTTTCTTTTTGTATAGTATACACTTAGGAGAAATTATGGTTCGGTCATTCTGGCTGAACAACCTTTGAGAAGGTCCCGTAAACTTTTAAACTTGCCACGCGAATATCCCCTTAACCCGGAGGTACTTTCGAGGGTAAGCATGGATGCACAAACCGCTGTCATATCGCTTGAAGCAAAAAACTCCACCATGGAGTCAGGAGTGAATTTTTGACTTCCTTCGAGTTCACCAATTATTGACCCTCCAAGGTCTATGACCATGGAACCCACTGCTTCACAAGACACCCCTTTCCATCGTTCGATGGAAGGAGAGCCTGGGGCTTCAGAATGGTTTAATCAATCCCAGGATGAACCTGTATTCACAAATTTTGGTCCATCTGCATATTTTTGGGAAACCACTCTAGGGAAACAATGGGCTCATTTTTCCGTTTCACCTCCCAGTTGGGCTTCCCATGAGGAGCTTCTGGAACCCTTTCATGACTTCCTGAAACGACTACCTACAACCGACAAGGAACTTAGAAGACAAAGCCTCTCATGAAGGGATCAGGACCCAGAGGTACCCATGTTTAGACATACCCCATTACGTTCTTTATCTTATGATTCACCGGAAACACCCGCACCCAACATGACCACTTATGAACCTGGTCAACCTTCATTCCCTGCGAGTACACCTCTTAATCAAGAGACCAGTTCCATACCTCATATGACTCAAAACATTGAAGGAAAATTTTCCAACACCCCACTTACCACTTCTGGAAGACTACCTCCTCCCCCACCCCAAAATTCGAGGGGAGGATACTCTTTACCTCCTAATTTTTTCATAAGTAATGTTCCTCCGCTAGTAAGTCAACATCAATCCATTGTGAGTCAACCATCCACAAGCGGTCAAAACATTGTTACTAGGGGGAAACCCCTATTCCCTAGCCATAATACAAGTGGAGGAATTCCAATCGGTCATTCTGTTGGCAGCTCCTTACCTGTTGTGGGATCCACCATGGGATTACATCATGGTGGGGGACCATCCAACCCAACCCAACCACCATGGAGTCACACGTATACAGGTCATTTTAACCCTGTGTCGGGACAATTCAATCCCGGAAACATACTCCACAGGATACCTTATCCCAGAAACCCATACACTCCATGGGGACATTATAATGTTGCACCAATCAAACCCCCACCAACTTTTCCTCATGCCCCACCACCCCCACCACTGTTAGGTCCACCTCCACCTCCTTTCAGAGGCGGCAGACCCCCACCTCATTCTGAAGGGGGTGGACCTCCACCTTCTGGCGGAGGTGGAGGCCCACCCCATTCCAGTGGTGGAGGCCCACCATACTCTAGCGGCGGAGGCAGAGGACTCCCACCTTCCGGTAGCGACAGATCCCCATCTTTTGGAGGAGGCCCTCCTTATTCTAGAGGAGGAGGACTACCACCATCTGGCAGCGGTGGACCCCCACCTTTTGGAGGAGGCCCACCTTATTTTGGAGGCAGTGGCCCATGCTATTTCGACGGTGGAGGCGGTGGCCCACCCTATTCTGGCGGTGGAGGCGGCATACCCCCTTATTCCGGGGACAGAGGAGGACCCCCACCTTCCGGTGGGGCCCACCTTATTCTGATGGCAATGGACCCCCACCTTCTGGCAGCGGACCACCCTATTATGGCGGTGGACCACCATCTGGCCCACCACCCAATCCAGGCGGCCCACCCCCTTATGGACAATTCCCTATGGGAGGACATTATAATCAATCGATTCAAGGTCCTACTGGTATGCAAATGCAATATCAATACTACCAGTATCTGCAACCGAACCAACAACTCCCTTTTTTGGCCACTTTGGATCTACCAGATCTATCTCGTGACGAACGATCCCATCTTACACTGTTATAACTGGCCACCCATTTCGGTCAAATTGCCCTCTGATATTCCAAAGTTTGACGGCAAGCCCAGTGAGGACCCGAAGAACCATTTGATGACTTACCATCTATGGTGTTAATCTAATTCCTTGATGGATGATTCGATCCATCTAAAGTTATTTCAATGAAACCTCATCGGTACAGCTACCAAGTGGTATATTGAATTACCACCTCACTCATTTCCTGATTTCCGCTCTCTTGCTATGTCCTTCCTGACTCATTTCCAGTTACCCATATGCTACGAGACTGGTACAGACCTACTGAATTCGCTCTGCCAAACCACCGTAACTCATATATCTGACCATATCCATGAGTGGCGAAGGAGACGACGTCTCATTAAGGCCCCCATTCCAGACCAATTATTAGCGGATTGGTTCACGAAGTCTCTTTTACTCACCGTAGCTCGAGATGTGGCCATGGGTGGGTCTGTCACAAAGGAACAAGCTATTGCACATGCCCAGTACTTAGACCTTGTCTATGCACAATTTGACACATTATATGACATTGTTCCAGATGCCCCTTGCCCTACATACGATCCTGCAAAACCACCTAAGGGACCTCAGGCCGATGGCATTATCGGTTCCCTTAACTCTCAACATTCTACTCAAACTGGTGGATCGTCGAACCTGGTTCTTCCCCACCCCCATCACAGGCTGGCAACAACACCACCAAGTCACCCAACCCTGCTCCCACCGAGGAGGTGAATTCTGTCTAGTCAGCTTCACCTCATAAATCCGGTGGCAAGAAGAAGACCAAAGGTAAACCCAATAAATATTCCAACCAGAAGGAACACAAGAACCCTCCTGAGGACACGAAACATAAACGAGAGGTCAAGTATCCTTGTTTACTATGCGGTGGTGACCATTTCTCCAAAGAGTTCCCACACAGAGAAGAAGTGTAGAAGTTTCTTAAGGGACACTCCACACTCGCAGTTCTCAATGATTCCTTCCCCACCCAAAATCAACAAATGATAACCCAACCCCCTCCTTCTCAAGGAGAAACATACTCCACCGCGCATGTTCTCTTGATGCGTAGTGAAACAGTTAACCTAAATAAACGATCACGATCATACGACTTGGTCCCTCCTAAGGAACCCTCCGGAAGTAATACTGAAAACGCTTCCACCTCTATTCCGGATATTTCCATGCCACAAGCTCCTCTCAACATTGAGAAACCTTCATTAGAGTCAGTGTTGCATCCGCCTAAGAGCACGATTAGAAAAGTAGTTTTCAATCCTAATGCTCGGGCAGCTCAGAACTACAATATCGTAGAGGACTTGGCACAAGCTCCTCGTGCCATGTTGATGCTATAAGTCTTGCAGAATTGTCCCAATCAACGCAAGAATATTCTCACTGCCATTGGAGCGGTAGACCCAGATTCCTCAAATATGATCATGTTCAAACTCGAGTACTTTAAACCAATTCTCTCCCATCAGTTGGCCTTCCAAGTTTCTACGAAGGTTGTTGGGAAGACAATCCATTGTACTGTATTAGACGAAGGTGCTTCCACCTCGGTCATGTCGTTATCCTATTGGCGAGCCATCGACGGCTCTCCCAAGTTAAACCATTCTCCCACCATCTTGAAAGCATTCGATGGTCTTGGATTCCAACCTCACGAACTCCTACAAGCCTTAGCAGTAGAGTTGGGGGGAAATACCGTAACCATTAACATGGAAGTGGTCACTGCCCCTTTGGATTATAATATCTTAATTGGTCGTAATTGGTTTTATGTCATGACTGTGTTCGCGTCCTCCATCTTTTGCATTGTGCAATTACCCCATTAAGGCCGAATCACCGTCGACCAATTGGAATTCTGTACACCGAACACCGCTACTCATCCCGACAATAATTTCCCTTTGTTAAGGAAAACTTCGCAGCTATATGAGAGCGTGGGGGTCGGTCTCATAAAAGACTCATATCTTATGGGTTTCTTTCCAACCCTAGATCCCCCTAACCATTTTGCCACGGTGAACATGATCTCCTCCATGATTCCGTCATCTTCCAACTTTCCAGATCCATGGCTCGTACTCGATGAGGCCACCATGAATTTGATTGGACACACCATGCCTCTCTCACCAGCTGAAGCTACTTATGAGGCTATCCATTCATCCCCTGAGGACCACTTGGTTGTGGCCTCTACATCTGGTTCTCTACAGCGAACGTCATCATATCCAGATCCTTTGCTCCGGACTTTTCACTCCGACGAGTCCATTATGGAGTTTATGAATGCGGATGAACCCTCGTGGGAAGACCTCCACCATCGATCGTCTTTCCTACCTCCATGATTCTGTGGAGAACAACATCACAACCATTTTCACACCAGATGTCTATCCTTTCCCGCAGTCACCGATCCTCACTTGTGATACGATCACTGAAGGCAACTCGGCAAACATCGAGCCCACCATTTCAATTGACATCTCGGTTACCCTCGGTGTCGTGGAACATATTCGTTTAGGCCAGAACTATTCTCCTGAAGATATCATCACATAAACGACCTTATTCAAACGATTTTGCGACATGTTCGCATGGTCCTACAAGGAAATGTCCGGGATAGATCCTTCCATTGTTATGCACGAGATCCAAATGTATCTCGACGCTAAACCAGTCTGCCAAAAGTTATGACCAGTGCACCTTTGAAAAAATGCGGCAATTAAAGCTGAGATTGAAAATCTCTTGAAGGTCGGCTTTATCTACCCTGTTCCTTTAACAGAATGGGTCTCCAATGTCCTCCTCGTGGTCAAGAAACAGGGAACTATCCATGTCTATGTCGATTATAGGGATCTGAACAAGGCTTGTCCTAAGGACAACTACCCCACTCCCTTCATCGACCAGATCATTGACAATTGCGCCGAGAGTGTCATCTTCTCATTTATGGATGGCTTTTCTGGTTACAACCAGATTGAGATCCACCCAGCCGACCAACATAAGAATGCTTTCATCTTCCCCTGGGGTACGTTTGCTTATCGTAAACTCCCTTTTGGCCTAAAAAATGCTGGTGCTACATTCTAGTGGGCTATGTCATATTCTTTTCATGACGTGAAGGACTTTGTGGAGCCCTACCTGGATGATCTCCCTACTCATTCACAACATCATGAGTTCCACATCAACCATCTGACGACAGTATTCCTCAGATGCAGGCGGTATAACATCCGTCTGAATCCCCACAAGTGCATATTCTGCGTTGAGTTGGGACGCCTCCTAGGATTCATCTTTTCAAAAGATGGGATACGCATTGATCCCTTGAAGTTGGAAGCCATTGTTGCTCTCCCACCTCCCACTGACATCCCAGAACTACAAAGTTTGTAAGGGAAGGACAACTACTTACGGCGTTTTGTTTGTAATTTCGATGAAAAGACACAGGGATATATGCGATTACTGAAGAAGGACGTCCCTGTCATCTGGGATGACCAAGCGCAACAATCCTTCGACAGTTTGAAACATGACATTACCGACGCCCCTGTGCTCCAACCACCCAATTACTATAAGGATTATATACTTTACCTTTCCGTTCCACCACCACGATCGCCATGGTATTGGTCCAGGAAGATGATAACACCCAGGAACATACGATCTATTACCTAAGTAAGGGTCTTATTGACTCTGAAACCCGTTATTCGCATGTTGAGAAACTCACTCTTGCGGCAGTTATTGCCGTCCAAAAGATACTACTTCGCACCACTACCATAATTGCCGACTCGAACCCCATGTACCATGTCCTTACACGTCAGGTGCTTGGGGGAAAGTATTCACGCTGGATCATGATACTTCAGGAATTCGATCTCCTCTTCAAGAAGGCCAAGTCCAAGAAATATTTAGTCTTTGCAGAGCTCATTTGCGACCTTCCCCATGTTGATTTGGGAACTGAGCCTAATGATTATCTCCTAGATGAGTTGTTGTTTCTCATCATTACGTTAGACCCATGGTATGGATATATCACCTTATATCTTCAAACCCAACAGTTCAATCCCCAACTATCTCGTGACGACTATCGTCGTATACGCCACCACGCCAAATATTACTTAATTATTGGCGATACCCTATACCGTAGCAGCATTGATTCCATTCTTCGATGTTGTCTGACACACGAGGAGGACGAACACGTACTAAATGACTATCACGTTGGGGCTTGTGGCGGTCATCTCTCTGGGATGGCTATGACCCAAAAGATACTACGTGCGGGATACTACTGGCCATCAATCTTCAAAGATTTCATTTAGGCCGTTAAGAAGTGTCCACCATGCCAACACTTTCGATCTAAAAAGCACTCCCATCTAGCTCCTTTACACCCGGTTATTGCCGTCGACCCCTTTTCTAAATGGGGCATAGATTTCATGCACTGCAAGCCTACCTCAACTGGGGGGCATGGTTATGTCATTGTAGCCATGGATTATTTTACTAAATGGGACGAGGCAATGCCTACATACAACGCAGATGAAAAAAACACTGCACTCTTCATGTTTAATCATGTCATTGTGCGTTTCGGAGTTCCACAAGCCATAGTCACCGATCATGGATCTCACTTTCAAAATCGCATGGTAGATGAATTGAGCGCCAGACTGGGTTTTCTCCATGAAAACACAACCCCTTACTACCCACAGGCCAACGGACAAGTAGAGGCCATTAATAAGGTCCTGAAAACCATGATTCAACACATGGTGGGTACAGACAAATCAAACTGGCATAACATGCTCTTTTCTGCACTATGGGCATACCGGACCTCCGTCAAGAATGCCACCGGATTCACACCGTTCCAATTAGTATATGGACTGGAGGAAGTCCTACCAATAAAGAGTGAGATTCCATCATTAAAACTCGCTATTGAACTTCTCCCGAACACCACTTCTTGGGAAGAACGCTTCCTTCACCTAGAAAAACTCAACGAGACCCGTCGTGATGTTACTCTTTCCAATGAGGCACATAAGAAACGCATCAAAGCTCAATATGACAAGTCGGTTAAACCTCGTGTCTTCAACGAGGGTTATTTGGTCCTCACATATGACCAAAAGCATGATAAGCTAGGGGCAGGTAAGTTTGAGTCCATGTGGCATGGGCCATACATCGTAAAATGTGTCTTGGAGAAGGGAGCATATGAGCTAGAAGATTATGATGGAATATCTCTAGGGGAGCCTCACAGTGGACTCTACCTAAAGAGATACTATGCTTCAGTCTTTCACGCATTAATACCTTGTATATACTGTACATGATGTGTGTTTTGTGTTGTGTGACGCTTTTGCTTTAAGTGTGTTAGGATCTTGGTTTTTTACGCCTACGTCATGTCCTACCTACGTGTGCAGATGAAAACATGCTTTGGATTCGCGGACGGCGCCAGCCATCATACCCGTACCCTCGCCTCGACAGCTTGGGTACTTTATTCCCCTACCAGTGAGCTCATCAGTTCGGGAGGGATTTGTCTAGGCTATGCAACCAACAACATCATTGAGTATCACGTAGTGATTGGAGTCTTAACCAACGCTATTTCCCTAGGTATGGACCACATTGTTGTTCACGTTGACTCACAATTAGTGGTCTCCCATCTCAACCGAGTCTACACCATCCACAATCCCACATTACTCCATCTTTTTAGATGAGTACGTCTCTTGCAAAGGTCCTTCGAATCCGTTCAGTACCTGCGCATCACAAGGGACATAAACACAGTCGCGAACTCCATGGCCAATTTCATTTTGGATTGGTACATTGCACACACATAAAATAATCATGAATCATAAAAATGGAATGACATGCATATAATGCATAAAAACAAACACATATATAAGATCCCACATCAATCCAGGAGAACACAATACGTATAAATCCATCAATAGAGTTTGTATATATCAAGTCGGTACAAAATACAAAATGTAGTGCTGATACAAAAATATGAAGCATGAAAGATATCAGTAGATATCATCTGGTATAAAATCTGAAGCTCATGGCTTTCAGTACATATACATATACACGAGTCTAGCCTCTGTGACGCTCGTGGTAGCAAATCACCACCCTCGCTACTTTTCTAAGCAGCGAGCCAAAATGCTCGGACACACCAACTGTATGTTGTTGATAGTTGTGGGGGAGGGAATGGACTGTTGGCTCCTCGATATCTAATGTCAGCCTCCGTAGGTTCTCCTCCACCTCCTTCATCTCCTCAACGGAATCCTGTTTCGCAAGGCCCATCTCCGGCACCTCTCCTCTTTGTGCAATAGGAGAGACTCCGAACGGTCGCACCAGACCCACATATGCATAAAAAATGTAATGATTATCAGTAACAATCCAAAAAAAACTCTAATATATATAAAATGAAAAACACAGTCAAGTTGTTGTTCTTAACGATGTCACCCCACTATGCTCCCTCAGGAAGCACTAGGTCAGGGCCGCCTCTAAAGTCAGTCCCATCATAGGGTAAATCCTTGACCATGAGGAGTTGGCCCCTCAACCAATCGAAGAAACCTATACTGAAGCCAATAATGGGACCCTCGCCACCATGGCGGGCCATCATCTCTGCCCATCGAATCATGTGAGGGTCCTGTGCATCCCGATCATCGACCTCAACTTATGGTCGCAGGTGTGGTACCCGCTCCAGAAATAATGAGACTACCAAAAAACTATAACCAAATTGCTTCAGCGCCCTACGCCGACATTTGGTCAACTGATCTTATAAAGTGGTGAGGATTCCATCACACCATTTGAACACTATCGGAGCCATACACTCCTCGGCATACATCATTTGGTATTTAGAATAGGACGGTCTGAAGTGGTCGGTCTCTCACCTCCTTGATGGGAATTTTCCCACCTATCATCTATGTACCGGCATGGAACCACTGACCTATAAGATCCTCCACAGTGCGACCACCTCCACGTGATCTAGATAGTGCTATAGGGTTTCCCTGTTGGGACAACCCCGTCAAGAAATAGATGTCCTCAACATCTATTGTCAGAGTGTGCACGCCGATCTGATCGTGTTGGTGCACCAGATCCCAACATTGGATCAAGTACTCCAACAGTGTAGCTTGGGCCCTCATGCCCAGAACCTGGAAATATTTCAATAGTTTGCAGTTCCTCAATGCAGCCATGCATTGAGGGTCATTCACTGTTTGGGCATCGTCGAGCTCATGCTCTATTTCACGCCACTCGATCATTTTTATCACTCCAAACCTGTTCAATAGCCCATAGAAACACTATTAGAATATTTTCAACTCATCAAAAACACTTTCTTTGGTTGGATTTTGAACATGCCATATGGACTTGCGTCGGCATAGCCCGTCCTTGCGAACAAGGTGCTGCTAGCTATTGGCCTGATTTTATGACCTGGCCAACTTAAGGAAATCAAACCCACACAGATTGCTTAAGGAAGCTCTCGGTATGTTTGATATAATTTGATCTCGTAGGTTATGGTCTCCTGCTACCAGTTAAATTTATTCTCTTAAGGAGAACTTGTAAAATTTAACAAAAATGTAATTCTAAGCTAATCTACTATTTATGAAATGAATCCTAAATCTAATCACTAAATGCAAAACTAATCTAATCTGCTTTCTTAAGGAAAGTATTCTATTTTGTTTGTGTTTTTGGATTTTGAATCTAATGACTGTTTCGGAAAAATTAATAAAAATAATCTAAATGGAAACTTAACTAAAAGATTTAATCTGGAAACTAAACAAAACTAATTAACTATTTTAGTCTAACCTATCTCAGCTGAGAACGATTTTAAAATCTAAATTTAATCATTAACTAATTGTTTAAGAAATCAGAGAATCAAATATGATAACAACAAAGATAGAAATATCATCAATCATCCATCATAACAATACTCTGCATATATATGTATGTCCACACAGAAGGATAAAACAGAAAACTATTTTATCAACTATGATATTCAATTAGTTAATAACTAAACTGCAATACTCAAATATTTGAAGAGGAAAATAATATTCAGTATGAAAGCATCATACAAATATGAATGCTAACAATCCCAAGTATATAATGTATCATTAATAGATTCCTATCACCAAAAGCATATCAAATGATAAGATGCAATAATGATTAATTCAAATAAAGGTACTGTGCAAATAGAGTAATATAAAATTACGCATACAATCACACACAGGTAAAATTGTATAAGTATAAAATTGAGCAAATGATATATTAAAATCAGTATTAAGTTTTCATAAACTGTAATCAAAACATTGATACCAGTTTAGAAGTCTAGCACTAATCATCCACGGAGAAATCCAGCAGAGTAATCAAAACTAGCAGAAAAGTATGACTTCAATAAGCATTTCTCTTGTACTCCATCGACCCTAATACAGTCTGTCTTCCTAGCTTTTATAGCCAAAACTACTAACTGCTTAGAGCCTTTTATGTAACAACTATTCTAAAAATAATCATTTGGATCTTAACAGCTGTTACATAAAAACAAACAAGAAGGTCTTGTCATTGTTCTGTTACATCAAATTCCTTCAAGAAAAAGGGACCTGGAATATTTGATCATCATATGAAATGATAGTTGTAATTGTCACTAGGATTATCGGTTTGTATTAACTTCTGTCTATAAGCATCGACTCATGATGTGGCTTCATAAGCATCAAGCAATATGTATAGTTGGCGTGTCTTCTCCAAATTGGTAGCCAAAATAGTTGTAATTGTAGCATCTTATCCCAAAAATTCTGACTGTTGTAACACGTAACCTTACTATTCATTCAACCAAAAATTGAACAACTTCCACTTGGCATGCATAACTGTCTTTCGTGAATATCCAGCTTCTAGAATATACTTTGTCTTTCTTCACAAAATTTCCAAACTGTTCGTGATATATGTATACCTGAGATAGTCAACAAGTAATTTATGTTAAGCTAAAGATAATAAGGAATAATACAAACTAATAAAAGTTTATCTACAGAATTAAAGATTCTGCAGTTATGTTTATTAAATTGTAGTATTACCTGTTAAAAACCAAAACAAAGCATATGTCAATTTCTAACTGCCCTTCTTGCTTCGGCCAGCCTAACCTTTAGTTTTAAGATCTTAAGTTTTTGCTCTTCAACTTCTTCAAGTAAATGTGTGTTTTTTATTATCACAGCTTTCCTGGCTTCCTTATTCTTCCGTTTCCTCAAATTCGCCTTATGCCATCTTTCCACCAAGCTTAACACTTCAGCCCTGAATGTTTTAATCTCCTCATCCTTTGATATTACATTAGCCTTGCAATTTTTAATTCTGCTTTTAACTGTGAGATCCTAGTCTCATACACTCTGTCAAGAATTTGCTTGAGTGTCTCTTCATCTTGATCAATATGGTCAACAGAATGAGGCGAATTTCGTTCTTTTACATCTTGAATAGATTGGGGCATATTTCCAAATGAAGGTTCTATTTTTGATTCGTTTGGATGAGTTATATGGATATCTTCATCTTTTTCCAAAGGCGACTTAAAGTCATTAACACATGAAGCTTGTTCATTATCCTGAATGATCTCAAGAGTTGGGAGTGAGAAAACATCATCATTTTCAAGTTGAATAATGACAGGCTTATTGTCTTGTTGTGTTGTTACAAGCATAGACAAGCTAGCCATGCTTCGAGTGAACCTTCAGGGAACTTCTGCTACTACATTTGTTTGCTCAAAACTAACCTCATCGCTACAAACTTCTGCTAACTTCTCAAGCTTATCAACACAAAGACCTTGAGTATCCTTCTGCTGAGAAACGAGGGTTTCAGCAACACCTTCATCATTGATCAATTCCCTCTCTGAATTGTTAACACCCGAATCCTCTAACATAACATCTTATTGCAATACTGAATTCTTAGAGACTGGAATCTTCTTTCATTTAGCTCGAGTCTTAGGTCTATCTGGTGGCCAGAATTCATTTTGCCCTAAATCATTCTCCATTAAAAATTGATCCCAGGTTCGGCCATCAAGAGATAATTGGTGTTTGATTAAAATTTTAATTAATCCATGATGAAAGAGACTTTGATCATGAACCTCCATTGTACTTTGATTAGCCAAAGCCATCTTCTCTAAACTATGGAGTAGAAAAAAGGGCAAACTCATTTTATATCCTTTCAATGCCATTAGCAATCTAAGATGATAAAAGCGTACATGCGAAAATCGGCCATCACAGGTTATAAACCGGACTATCAACCTAAATACATGCAGCCAATTGGGTTTCAGGAATTTTACTGGAAAGCCATACCTGTCATTAAAATCTTTAGGTACAGGTAAAAGAAACGTTTTCCATTTGTCTTTATACATTACACCTTTCTTGAACCATTTTTCTCCATCTAATGGTAGCCTGGTTGCTTCAGCAATGAATTGCTCAGAAAGGGTCAACTGTAAATCACAAATTTGTGCAATTTTACCATTAAAAGACAGAGTGAATCTATGCGTAACTTCCACATTATGGCCACTGAAGCTATTGAAGAATTTTCCCCAACCAATTTTATCAAAGAAACAGGTTGACTCAGGATCCCCAATAAGCCATTATGAACCCTTTGGTTCGAATCTGCATAACGGTGCCATTTCTTCTTCCTGCGAATTTTCTCTTGACTGAGAAACATAGGATGTGGTAAAGACCGATGGAATAGGTATCCAGGATTTAACAGACATGATATCAATCTTACACTTAACTCCATTGAAACCCTAGACTCGTGTTCAAGCTGATAAATGCAGGCTCTCATACCAAAACCATCATATTGATACAGTGTGGAATGATTGTAAGGTACTTGGGCATTAAATGAAATGGTTTCGAAAATGATGTTTGAACACAGCTATAAGCTGGATAATACCTTCATGCAATGTATCTCAAATAGATGTAACCAAAATGAGTTCGTGGCATGTACAAAACTTATGTTGCCATTTTTTTTAATGACACCTTGTTTTATGTAAGGGTTGGATGTGATGACTTGAAGTTCCTACATAATGACCAACAGTGATTATACTACTTCAAATCATCAATGACCTTGTATAATTCCAAAACATGGATTGTTGTTTTAAACTCATTACCAAATATCAATGTCGTAATATGCAAATCTTTATAATTTTGATAGGAGTGCATCATATGAAGTAATTAGACTTAGCCTTAATGATATAAATCTTCGCATTGTGGAACCTAATGACCTATGGTTTCAAAAATCACAAATTAATGAATATAATAGGTCACATTCCATAGGCTAAATTCACAATTCAAGCTTCTAAATGTCATCCATTGAAAAGATTATCATAACGACTTTCATTCATCATTTTGATCAAATATGAATTCTAATGTGAAAAACATATTTACATGGCAAAATTTATTTATGTACAAGGTTAAAATATGATTTACATAAGATAAGAATAATATTAATATCTACTAAGGGTTAAAAGGTTTATGAAACACGGTTAATTCGCCCTAAGTAATATATATTATCATATGCTAGTCTTAAAAAATCATATTTTAAGAAAAATAAGATGACAAAATAAAACAAGAAATGATAAAATCAAATGCAAACCATGAAACTAATTAATCAATAACTAGCAGAGCATAAATATAATCACTTGAAGTGAGAGTGCAAATTGTTCATATTTTACAGCTGCTAGCCAAATCATTTTTAATGATCGATACCTTCCTTTAGAGAATACCTTAAGAAAAATTCAAATGATATCTCTGAATTAATTGTGATAAGTTATAAAAGGAACTGATCAATTTTATTGAGAGGGTTGTTACCTACCAACACCAGCGCAAGACATTAGTTCGGGATTTGTGTCAGCGTAGTTCTCGAAAGGGGAAACTGCGCCGACCCACGAGCGCAATATCCCCCACCAAGCAAGCGCAAAACCCAATAAAATGCAAGAAAAACAAAAATGTAATCCACTGGAAAGAAAGAAGGCTAACTTTAGGGTTACCTGGAACTGACGGCATAGAAAATGGTCGATCGTAGCTCTCGAAATCAGCACTGGAAAAACAAATCCAAATGGTATTTTTCACCTCTCCAACTTGCTAAAAACAAATAGTAATTGATTTTCACTATTTGCCCCATTTTATATAAAAAAGAGCATATTCCTTTTTTAATTTTATTCCATTGTGGGTTATTTTGCTATAGTTGGGATTATTTCTATATTTGAATACCCGGTTAATCATTTTGACCTAGTTTCGAAGCTTGCAGGTGAAGTTAAGTACTTTATTAATACTGTTTTTCGCAATTGTGGTCATCTCATGTGTATTATCAGGTATGAACAACTTGTTGAGCGTTTTTATGTCATTATTTCGCTCATTAAATTCAATTATTAATGACACCGAGCTAACTCTTTGTTCTTTCTCGTGCTCGTAAAACGATGAGAATAAGTTACCGATTTATAGTTTATCACTTTTTTGGGCTCATTAAACTTCCACGAAAAAGGAACCCCTTAGAGTCTTTCTTTCAGCTCTTTCAGGCTCTCGAAATACGAAAAGATCACCAAGCGAACTTGATTCGTTCACGCTTGTGAAAGTATTTGAATGGTTGTATTTCTGTTGATATTTTACCCCTTTTTCGGACCAGGAGGCACTATTCACGAAAAAGGAATACTCCAGCCAATCATGACTGGAAGAGTCTTCTCTCACGTTCTTTTACCCTTTTTCGGGCGAAGAGGCTAACTTTACGAAAAAGGACCTTTGGAGTCTTCTTTAGTTCTTTTCAGACTCTCTAAACATTAAATGGCACCGAGTTTACCTTCTTTGGATTCATTAAAATGTAACATTGAAGGGTCCATCATGGGACGAACCCCTCCTATCCTAGGTTCGTAAAACGTTTGGGATTGGACTTGTCCATGGGATGAGCTATACCTAGCATCTGTTTACCCTCCTCAATATCGTTAAAAAACAAATGAGGCACTCATCAGTCATGATGGGAAAATGAAATATTTTGTGTTACACTATAATTCATGGAAGTACATAGTCGCTCTTGAACATGGTACTCATTTGCATTTGCATTCAGTACTTGGGTAATCTATTTGTCTTCGAGTCTTGCTAGTTTCTTGAGTCTTGTCACTCCTTTGGGCCATCCAAAGAATGATTCCATCATCGATTGCATTGGGGGTTGGTATCATTCTCGTCACGTCAATATTTCCAAGTCATGCCATGCCCATGTTCAAGAGATCTTCATTGCTCATCATCTGCAGTCAGTACACCTTCCATCATGTTGGTCTACCCTGAGTCTGTATTGCATATTACTCTATCGTCCAATTTACTTCAAACATCTATTATCGAGTTTCGTGTCAATGATGGGGGATTCATCATGGCCCTCCTTCGACGGATTCATCCTTGTCGACTTCAACACATCATCCAAGGATTGAATCTAGAAACCAATCGAGTACCTTGGGCCTGCATGCCTTAATGACAGGTTACCTTGCTTTCAACATGAGTTTACATCATTGACTCTTGATTGAAAGATTTCATTGAGCATGCGACTCATTTATTCACGCTCGATGATGTGTACTATGATACCTTGGGGATCATTGACATCAATGGTGATTTCCCTCGCACTTGTTAATGGTACACATTAATGACCGGTAATCAAGTGGTTTCTACCATGTTCAACTCCAAAACATTGTAATCACGTGGATAGATTCGTATCATTGCGTGTTCGACTTGAAGACCCTGGGGTAAATCATGTCTTACCCAGGTTGCGATGGAGATTGTTTGATTCATATTACATGGATCCACTTTGTATTGGTTGTGGTTGTGTTATCATCTCATCATGGATCTACGATTGTGTCTAGTAGCCATGATTGTGTTCAGTCAGTCCCTACTACCATGGATCTGCATTGTATTGGTCAGCAACCATGTTATGCATCATATGAGACTTGTATCTCAGAGTCAGTTGTACTACAACAACATCTTCCCTCCGACAAGTCCTTGCCATCCATCTTTCAAAGCATTTCACCTGCCTTGTTTTACCAGCCTCATGCTTTGGGGGGCATTTTGTTACACATAAATCTCGTCATCATGAGACCCATGTCCACTCAGTGCCCTGATCCTTGATTTTTTCCTGATCAAGTAGTTAATTGGAGCAAGTTGTTGACCTTTGTCCACAATTTCTAGTTGGGCCGGCACAAATTTCCTTTTAGCAAGGAGCACCCAACTAGGTCAGGAGCAGGTTTCCTTCTGGTAGACTGCACTGATGGCTCAAGTTGCCTTTGTGTAGCCTGCGCTCTCCCTCTCAAGTGCAATTTTCCCTCATACAACATGTGCCGGTGTTGGTTAAATTGGATAAAAGTAGCTTTCGAATGAATTCTAGAAGGTGGATAAGGTGGATCTCTATCCCTAACATCTAGGTGAGCTGTCCTAAGGTTTCCTAACCTCAAGGGATGATTCGTTAGTCCTCTTCCCATGATCCTCAACCTACTCTATCCACTTGGTCTTATAAATACAAATCTCCTCTCCATTCCAAAGGGATGAATTCTATAACACTTACATGTTGGTGGAATTAACCTAGGTGATCCCTATCCATCTCTTGGGAGGCATACATTTCCTTTGGAGGCATTGGCTTGGCTTGTTGGAGGAAGATTGTAGCATTAAGGCTTGGGTTGTAATCATCACTCTTCTATGTATTTCTCACTCATTTATAGTAATATAATCTCTTTCCATAAATGTCTTTGTGTTAATGATGTTTAGAGTTAACTTCCTTAATTGTTTACTTAGATTAGTTAGTGTTTAGATATGCTTTTACTGCTCGTTTGTCTCTATGTGCTTTTGACATATTTTACAGCTACGGATCTGATGACCACAAAGCTTGGAGCAGCAAAGAGGAGAAGGATCTACGAATATGAAGGTAAGGCATCTAATTACCTTGATCTCTAATTGATCTAGATGTTAGGAACTCATGTCAACCCTTCTATTTACTTTGTTAGTATATTGTTGTTGGACACATATGCTTTGTAAGTTGTCCCGTAGTATTTGTTGATCCATAGTTTGTATTATTGTTGTTGGATGCATATGCTTTGTAAGTCATCCCGTATTAATTGTTGATCCATAGTTTGTATTGGCCCATGGTTTGTATTAACACATGGTATTGGCACCTAGACTTAGTATATAAGTTTGTGTTGAGACCAATGAAGGTACCGTGAAGTTATTTGTGTTGAGCTTGCTCAAAGAAGGTTTCCCCCTCAAAGTGGCCTGCAATCAATAAAAGCGATTATGAGTTCTGTTATTTCTGCTATCTTGTGTATTTTCATTAATTAATTGTTTCAGGTTCTTCACATCTGGTATCAGAGAATTTTCTTGGGCTCCCTGGGTGAAATTTATGCCAATTTTTTTTTCGCATCTATTGCAGCTTCGGATTTGGGAATAATCCCTATCTGCTTAACTATGGTAAGTACTTGGGTATAAGCCCTAAAACTCATTGTGAGGAGTACCATAGGAACCCTGAAGTAGCTAGCCCATTGAGAGGACCTGCCAGCGAAAAGGGTAATGACCCCTACCTGATTGACTAGTTCCCATCCATGAGGTAAACCAAGAGTTGTCGTTTGTGGCAAAGTGGTTATCAGTTTTACCTGAGCCATGGAGTGAGGGGTACTGCCTCAATACATAAGCCGTCAGACAACATTGGTGGTTGAGTGAATCCCCTGAACCGATAGGAAGCCGAACATACCTGGGGTCCATATCTATTTTTAGCTGAACTATTTCTTATCACTTCCACACCGTTTTAGATCCATTCTGAAAGCCGTTCCAGATCTAGCCATTTCAAATCTATTCTGAAATTCATTTCATATCCAGCCGTTTTCGATCCATTTGGCGTTGTTTCAGATCCATCTGTTGCCGATCACTTCCGCGTCATTGCAGATCCATCTGTTTCCGATCCCTTCTGTGCCGTAGCAGATCCATTCTGAAACAACAAGCTGATCAACACCATTCTGAGAGCACTTTTCACACAGATGATATGGTTCTTCTTCGTCTACAGCTTTCCAAGCAACCCTCCCTAGAACTCAAAAGGCATCAGTGGCCTGGAATGCAACCCGAGGATGCTATAGGGGAACCACTCCTTCATATTTTGCATCAATTTCCACATCTAAAGCTTTGAGGACAAAGATTTTTCTAAGGGAGAGGGGATGTTAGGAACCCATGTCAACCCTTCTATTTACTTTGTTAGTATATTTTTGTTGGACGCATATGCTTTGTAAGTCGTCTTGTAGTATTTGTTGATCCATAGTTTGTATTATTGTTGTTGGACGCATATGCTTTGTAAGTCGTCCCGTAGTAATTGTTGATCCATAGTTTGTATTGGCCCATGGTTTGTATTAACACATGGTATTGACCCATGGTATTGGCACCTAGACTTAGTATATAAGTTTGTGTTGAGACCAATGAAGGTACCGTGAAGTTATTTGTATCGAGCTTGCTCAAAGGAGGTTTCCCCCTTGAAGTGGCCTGCAATCAATAAAAGCGATTCTGAGTTTTGTTATTTCTGCTATCTCGTGTATTTTCATTAATTAATTGTTATAGGTTCTTCACACTAGGAAAGTAGTTTTATATTCAGTCTCTATTTGTTCTAGACCCGCTTGGATTAGGGAGATCATGCTTGCGTCCGCTCGAGTAGATTGTCTGAAAACAAATGTGGCATGGATTATCATCCCATGAAAGCATTGTACATGGTTTTTGTTTAGGCTTCGAAGTTTTTTTATTTGTGAGCTTCAGGGTCTCAATCCCTATAAACATAACTTGTTAAGTGTTTTTTTTTTAATTTCAGGGTTTAAAACCCAAACTTACTCACGTAAGTCTTGTATGGCCTGAGTTGGCCTTCTACAATTAATACAACTAATGGGTTGGGATTTTCCTTCCTTTTCTTTGGCTCTGTGTGTTCAATGTTGCTTTATATGAGAAGAAATGCTTCAGAGGGTTTCACCCGTAGCTCGTATTTTGTTCATCATAATGTATTACCCACTGGGGTTCCATTTGTTTCTTTGTATCTTGGATTTATAATATGAAACCCCAAATCATTTATCTTTAGACTTAAACAGAGTTATCATGCTTGTTAAGCGTTGCATATGAACTCTTGTATTTTTACAATGCCATCACTATTTGGTTTGAACTTACGGCTCGTTTAATATTTATGGGAAATTCTTTCCATACCTGTAGGAGCTCGTATACAGGGTTCATATATTCATATTTACTATATCATTTATGCCATGATTTCGATGGATTGATTTCGTGTTTATTGTTCACAAGTAATGTTTAATGGCTGAGTGTAATACTCGTTATTGCTTTATAGTCTTGTTCATACGTACTTTATGATTATATTGAATCCTTAACTCAAATGCTCGCCTATCCCTCACAGGTCGAGTGCTTCAGTTCTTTAGGGTAAAACGAGTTGATTCTTCATTGCTATCATGCTTATGATTAGTGTATTAATAATTATTTTACTTCTGCATAATATTATGTGTTGGTTTGTCTTTTTCGCATTGATTTAAGATTCTCATGGCCCTCAAGAGGCCTTGTCTTTGCTTTCATTTAGTTAAATTCTCTTTGTTTGATATTTGTTTATTATAGTTTTTGTTTTGATGAGAAGTCTCGATTTCCTCCAATGAGTTTGTTTATAAAAAGAGTTTTTAATGTACCAAAATCAGAAATTTGGTACACTAGCTCCAAAGACTCAAAACTAGGCCAAATAGGGTTAGGTTCAAGGGTGAAGGAAGCTTGGGGCACACTTAGGATAGGTTATTGAACCCTTTTATGTAGTTTTGCAGGTTTTTGTAGATATCAAAAGCTTATTTTCAGAGTTGGAGTGGTTTGGGAATGGTTTGGGGTGATTTGGAGTGAATATGGCAATGCGCGACAACATAGGGTAACGATTTCCAAATGGCCCAAAAGGGTACCTAGAAGACGCAATTTTCTATAAAACCACTTGGGATGGATTCTACGGAGTTTCATATTTTTGCATTAACTTACGGTTTGTCGTTTGGATCTCCAGAGAAGAAGATATGGCTGAAACAGTAGGAGCTAGTCAAAATTGACTAGTGAAAGAGCAAGGGTAGAAAATATGGCAATGAAGGTTAGGGTTTAATGAATGTAGGACATAAGTTATGAATTATATGGTTGTATTTTATATGCAAAAATATGCAGAGATGCAAGGTACAACATTCCTTCATGTACATCATTGGGAAGAGGTGGATTGCCTAGCACATTGACCATTGGCACATTCGAGAGTGCATCACACCTAGGAAGCCTCCATTGGTTAGACCAATGGATGAAAGGTGTAGAACCTAGGAATTGTGTGGAAAATCCTAATATCCTAGTGCTCAATGGGGTGCCACTAAAAATCATAGGAATGTGGGGAAGAAGGTTTGGGGAGCAAGATTGAAGAATTGACAATTTTGGCTTAGTGAGGAAGCTAGTTTCCAAAGGCTTCCAAAATATTCAAGGAGGGTATGGAAGGAACAAAAACATGTTGTATAACCATATATAACTTCATATTGAAAAGGGAATATGTTTTGGTTAGAAAATTAAGCTTAATCACAGGATATGCCAGTATGCATGCAATATGGAGACAATAGGCCAAAGTGAGAGACACAATATGAACAAGGGAGCTTTCTTTTATTGATAACAGTAGTATGGAACACGTACATCAGAATGGTTGCTAAGAGCAACAATGATAGTAGCATAGATAATATAGAAAGAAGAGAGAAGATGATCAATGGGCACCAAATCCTCTGCAGAACATATGATCCACTGTAGAAGCCCCAAATAACCTGCATGAAATAAAAGAGAAAATGTGGGATACCGACCCAGGGATGCAAGCATATGGAGGTATCTTGAGTATGGAAGCACAATATCACAAAAGCAGATGATATGACCACTGGAGAGATATAGAAGACCTACAGAAACTGTGATCATGTAGGAAAACCCAACATCAGTACTGGATCAATACAACACCATGAGAAGAGCAGGATGCTTAACTCCACTTCACCAATTGCTTGGTTACTTAGATGCAGAAGGGGGCCATCACCCAACTGTTGTCAAGGGGAGCATCACCCAAGACTAGCTATCACTAAGCTTCCCAACAAAAACACAATATCCAAATGCATGCCTTTTCCCTTCGCATTTTCCTCCTTTTAATCTTGATAGGTCTCCAATACCATGGATAAATACCATGGAACACCCAAAACCATGGACTGGATAGTTAGTGGTCCCAACCCACCAAGTGATGGCCATAAATGCCCTAGTAGTGGTGTAATTTTCCTAATACCACATTTCCCCTTTTTAAGGAACCTAACCAATTTGCTTGTTGGAAATATTTAATATTTTACCACTTCTTCAAATTTCCAACCAAGTTTTTCCACATTTTGTTTTTGCAAGTTTGTCCACATCCTTATCCTTTTCAAGAAGAAAAAAGTCTGTACTTTTGCTATTAATGTAAATCAAAAGGTGCTTCTCCATACAAAATAAACAGAATCATATTTTGTTTTGTTCCCTAATATCATAGTCATGTTCTTACTGATGCCAAACCAAAAAACATAGTTGAAAAAGCTAAAAAGCTACAAGATCCTCCAGAAAAAACAAAATACTAGCCATTATCAACCCGAGAGCTAAAAGAAAACTAGTCAAAGAAAAGAAGGGATGATCCAAAATTTTCCAACTGATTATCGGTCCATCTTTTCCACCACAGGATGCCTTCCTGCAAGTTTAAAGCTTCTTTAGACAAAGCATCTTCCCACGTCATTTAATTCCTTGTAGATATGATATATATACCAATCATAGAAGGTGTTGAGTAATGCATCTATCCTTTGACACCAATGTTGTAATGTGAGAGAATTTATCTTGTGAATGCATTTGACCTAATTCACCACCATTGAAGAGTCTCTGACCATTCACCCTAAATACTTAGTAACTCAGCTAACGAGTTTGTGCCATCCCCAATGTTCAACTTGAATTTGAAAAAGTGTTGATTGTTGATAATCAAATAAAATCTAGCTGCACATTTACCTCTCACTGCTGCCCCATCAAAGTAACCCATGGCCAAACTGGAGTCTTCAGTATTCAGTAAATAACGGATAGGTTTGTGTGGGATATTCTGATTTGCATAAGAACTGTACATTCCAAGGTTTTTAAAGACCAACTGATTTATGGATATCATTTTATCTTCAAATATAATGTTATTTCTTGTTTTCCATAATAACCAAGAGATGTATGCTGGCAACGTCTTATGATTGTTATGCTTTTTATACCATAGAAATAAGGATCTATCCAAGTCCCGAGATGCCTGCTCGTTTTTTATGGATAGAAATGATCAAACCATATTCCACACAGACTTAGAGAAACTGCAATGTACAAATAAATGCACAATAGTTTCTGAATCATGTTTGCACAAGTGACAAAACCGGGGCCGTTCCATCCTCTTCTTATCAAATTATTCCAAGTTAGAACACTATCTTCAAGAATAAGCCATAGGAAACATTCGATTTTTTGAGGTCAATGCCATTTCCAAATTTTTCCAACCCACCATTTTGGAGAAATAACCTTCATATTTCCAACAATAGCGATGTACGCAATCTTTGCAGTAATAATACCCTGCTCTAAGTTTAAAGACCAAACCAATTTATCTCTGTTTTCAGAAAGATGGATGCCAACGGGACACATACACGTTACAAGATCTCTCTCATATTATCATTTTTTACTTTTTATGTTTTATTAGGTGTAAGGCTACATGTAATGGGACACATACACGTTACAAGATCTCCCTCGTATTATCATTTTTTACTTTTTATGTTTTATTAGGTGTAAGGCTACATGTAACGAGACACATGTAACGGGACATATACATGTTACACGATCTCCCTCATATTGGGCTGTAGAGTGCCTCTCTGCGCAATGAAACTTCACCCATGAACACTCTGCAATGGTGAGTGATATATTGAACTTTGTCACATATACTATGAACCCATGTAACACTACTTAATGTTGACTTGGCTTTGGGTGGCTACGCTATTCTTATGGAATGATTTTCTATGAAAGTGCATTCAATAACATTTAAATCATAAGAGAGTTTGCAATTAAAGGTTAGGCTTGAAAGATGAAGGGGCAAGCCTTACAAGCATGCGATTCATGAACATTCACAATATGCATATAATAAATGTAATAGTTGGTGTACGAGACCGGGCAGTTTACTAGCTGTCGTTACCATGTAATGATTTCAAAATAAAAAGTGAATCAATAAAATGTTAAATAAATTATTTTTTATAAATATTAAAAAATACATTAAATAAATTACAAAGTTTAACTTTGGCAAATGACAAAACACATTTTTAGTCGACAAAACTAATATATGGTCCACGCAATAACAAGTAAACACTTCTCTGTAACTTTAAAATTTAAGCAATTAACAAAACTCTTAAAACCTTTTTAATTGCAAAAAGTTATGAAAGTTATATTAAATCAATGCCAATACCTTGAAGCGGTTTACCTTTAGGTGCAAGGAGATTTTTAATACCAAATTGGTTAATAATGATATAATAAAAATTATTTTATGAAATATTTATATTAAATTATAAAGAATGAAGATTATTTATTATAATAATAATTAAATTAATACAAATTATTTTAATAAAAAATTATATTATTTTAATTGTGAAAATTGTGAGAAGTTATGAAAGTTATATTAAATTAATGTCATAAGGATAGAATCGTTTACTTTTAGGTGAAGGAGATTTTTAATACTAAATTGGTTATTAATAAAAAAAAATTATTGAGTAATTATATTAAATTATAAAATAAATGAAGATTATTAATTATTAATAATAATTAAATTAATAAGAATTATTTTAATAAAGAATTATATTAATATAAATTATTTTTTTTGGTTTTTTTTATTTGATTTAGAGATTTTTTTATTGTTTTTTACAACACTCAATTCAAGCTAATCCACGGAGCTATTAATATAAACCATCATATATTTATCTTAAACTTGTATCTATCAAGCACCCAGAGGGATCGAATTTCTTTTTTTAAATTTAGATCTTTCTTGATTGATAGATCCGGGTTTAAGTTTTTAGTTTTTATTTTATAAACGAACATCTATTTTTTAATTACTTTTCATAATATTTTATTTTATGAACCAACATGGATTTTCTTTTGAAATATTTTCCATATTTTTTTACTTTATGAGTCTACATGAATTTTTTTAATTATTTTGTTACTAACTTTATAACGTTATATCATGTTAGAGGATCTCTCCCATACTGGGCTGTAGAGCACCTCGTTTCACTCGTGCAATTATATTATTTAAATATTAATTAATAATTTATTATATATACAAAAAATTAATAATAATAGAATCTAAGAAGAAATAAATCTGAAGATAATATATCTCTTCTACTTTAACTCAAAAGGGAATATGAAGAAACCTATTCCATTATATTTTCATTTCAACAAGATGGGTTTTCTTGAACCCAACCAAGGCATTATTTACATTCTACATTTAAGAGAATACTTGAATCCATGTGGAAGAGCAAATTGTTAGAAAGCTAACATACATCAAGCCATTATTGCATGAACCTCTAGTTAAGAGAGGTAGCTACCTTAAGAAGTTCTCAGTCACAACTTCTTTGGGGATATATATATTACCTATACATATACAACCTTATATACAACCTTACACAAGTATGTTCAATGTTAAGATTTAACAAAATTTGGTCCTAATTTTAACATTGATGTCCAATTTTAAGGGAGATTGGGTTTTGTTCCACTTATGTTGTTTGTGGGGGAATGCAATGCAAGATTCACATGTTCAATCACTACCATTAAATACCAAATAACAAGAAAAACTTAAGCGGTGGGATTGTACCTTGGTAACTGATAAAAAATCTAAATCAATTAATAATAATAAATAAATAATTCTTTATAATTAAAAAATAAATAACTAATAACTTATAACACTTAACTTTAAACTATCCATATTTACAAACTATATCACAATCTATACATTACAAATATCCTAAATACTCAACTATGACATCTTTTCCAAATAGAAAATAAAAACCTACAATTATATTAACTATCATACTATGACTGTGGACATCCTTTTTTTCATAATTTTACACGTTAAAAGAATTAAAAAAAAAACAGTTTAAGCAACATAAATTTCAAAGCATTAACATTTGTATAATGAAAGATCTAAAACAATTGATATTCCCATGAAATTGGATCACATTCGGCAGTCCCAGATTTATTTACATCATTTTGTTTCCAAAGGCAATAAAAGAAAACCATAAATTACCAAGGCGAATAATCTTAGAATGAAAACAATTTTCTTCCATAAAAGCCTGAGTGCTTCCGTGAAAGAAATATGTATAACAATGTAAAAACATGATCTGGATCAAACGGACCGATTGGATTTAAGGTCAAGATCCATCCGCTTCCAAATAAAAGCTTGATCTGTACATATATTCCTGAAACAAAATAAATGCAGAAATCTGTAAAAAACTCACCAGTATTCATTTCTGTATGAATACTTTGGAAAAACTAGAACAGTACGAGGCCAGAACCTTACCCTAAATATATATCATTTTCCTGTATTTGTGCACATGAGCACATTAGCGTCTTGGTTTCACGGCCTTCTTACGGCCCCGTCGTCGGAAACAGCAGGGTAGACAGTTGTTCATGTCTTCTGTAGAATTTCGGCGTGCAGATGGCTGCTGCCGCTGATCAGGATAGTTCCAGTTTGCCCCTCCTAAGACCGGATTAAGCTTTACCAGATTTACATTTACCTTCTTCCCATCTCCAGGTCCTGAAATTTTCTTCTTCTGTTGTACTTTGCTAGTTAAATTTGGCCGAGCATTATAACCTCCATCAGCTACTTTGCTAGTTAAATCTGGCCGAGCATTATAACCTCCATCGGCTGCTTCATGGAACTCGGATTTTCTTGCAGTTTTCAAATGTAAAAGCTCAGATCTGAGAGCTTCGATTTCTAGAGTGATGGCCTCCAAAGAGAAGAACGATTCCTGCGACTCGTGCCCTTCACTTTCATTATCACATTCCTTTTTTACGTTGGAGCCCTGAATCTTTTCCATTATGATTCTTCTATTGAGCCCTGTATCTGTTCCATTATGATTCTTTTCCTGTGAGAAGTATTTTATTTATACTTCAACATGGATTGAGATTGACACACAAGGCACGGCGAGTGATCGATTTGAGCTGTCCTCCTTCATGTCGTTTTTTGGAATTTGAACCGCTTAAATTAAGGGCTCGGGCTCAGTCATCCATGTCAATTAGGCAGCGTCTCATTGGTTACTTCCAAATTATCCCGTCGTTATGGTTTATATTTTCAATAACCAGGTTAGTTTTTGGTCATACACAAAAACCTTCCGCGTTAAAGTTGAATCAAAATGCACTATTTTCCAAGACGTACTTTGACTGGAATTTGGTAACCTAGAAACTTGACCTTGCTGTAATGATCTTCTCATAATTCACGGCTGTTTTGGGAGTTTTCTGAGCTGGCCAAGATGTGTTTCCTGCTGGATCAGTGCCCTTCTTTATTTTATTATTATTATTTTTTTAACCAGGAAACCCGCCCGGCACACAGCTCAGCTAGAGTTGGAGTAGAACACTGGGTAAGGTAACTGGGTAAGGTAGCTGGAAGCCTGGAACAGTAAATTTTAAGCTAGGGCCAATCTTAATGTTGGATATGAGAACCATCTGTCCAGCAACAAGTAGAACTGTCACTATAATCACATGTCACTATAATCACATTGGATATTCAATTTCAATACCCTTCTTTATTTACACTTCTTTATTTACACCGCTGTCAACTGTCAACTGGTATTCAATTTCAGTGTTTTTCTTCAACTGGTATTCGATTTCAGTGTTTTTCTTCATTTTCTTCAACTGGTATTCGATTTAAGCTGTAAGGGGTTTATGACCATTATGGTTTATCCTCTTCATTGGGTCTGGTCAGAGTGGTCATAGTTCAACTTACAATGAAAGAAAAAATCAAATGAGTAATGTAAAAGTTAAAAGGAAATTATTGATAAAACTATATATAACTTTAAATTTAAAATAGATTAATATAAATTTATTTAAATTTTATTATTTTTAAATATAAATTTATTAAATTAATAAAAAAAATTAATTAATAAATATATTTTAAAATGAATATAAATTATTATTTTAAATAATATAATTTATTAAATAATAAGATTTTTTATATTATATTCAATTCAAAAGACTAATTAATGATTATTTAAAAGATCTCTTATCTTATAAACAATGAAGTTTTATATGGCGTGAGATAACTGGCACTCAAATAGTCCAGCTTTTTGGGTGATTTGTTCCTTAAATCTGATTATAAAAACCAGGAATTGTAATTCCACCTCATCTACTGTGGAACTATGCCATGAAACTGTGAATATATTTGACCTAATTCACCACCATTGAAGAGTCTCTCAACATTCTCTGAGTATCCATACCAAAATCTGAGACAATTTTGAGTAAACCCTAAAAACTTAATAACTCAACGAATGAGTTTGTGCCATCCCCAATGTTCAACTTGAATTTGAAAACGTGTTGATTGTTGATAATCGAATAAAATCCAGCTGCACATTTACCTCTCACTGCTACCCATCAAAGTAACCCGTGGCCAAATTGGAGTCTTCCATATTCAATAAATAACGGTTAGGTTTGTGTGGGATATTCTGATTTGCATAAGAATGGTACATTCCAAGGATTTTAAAGACGAGCTGATTTATTGATATAATTTTATCTTCAAATATAATGTTATTTCTTGTTTTCCATAATAACCAAGAGATGTATGTTGGCAGCGTCTTATGGTTGTTATGCTTTTTATGCCATAGAAATAAGGAGTTATCCAAGTCCTGGGATCTCCACTCTTTTTTTTAATGGATAGAAATGATCAAACCATATTCCACACAGACTTAGAGAAACTGCAATGTACAAATAAATGCACAATAGTTTCTGAATCATGTTTGCACAGGTGACAAAAACCGGGGCCGTTCCATCCTCTTCTTATCAAATTATTCCAAGTTAGAACTCTGTCTTCAAGAATAAATTATTCCAAGTTAGAACTCTGTCTTCAAGCATAAGCCATAGGACATTTGATTTTTTTGATTTTTTTAGGTAAATGCTATTTCCAAATTTTTCCAGCCCACCATTTTGGAGAAATAACCTTCATATTTCCAACAATAGCGCTGTACGCAATCTTTGCAGTAATAATACCCTGCTTTGAGTTTAAAGACCAAACCAATTTATCTCTGTTTTCAGAAAGACGGATGCCAACTTTATTAAGTTTGGAGACACAATTGTTCCATTCTAATTTCAGGTTACCTCTAAGTCCCAGTTCTAGAGCAGATAGCCAATAGCTATCAGAGTTTTGAATCCATGTGGGGCGTTTAATGATTCAATTTAAAGAAACCACAACTATGGAGGCAATCCCTTATCTCACAGGATAAAATGAAATCTTTTTCATTCCCAATGAAGGGATCTATACCGATCATCACGTTCCTTCCATCTCTTATAGTCCAGGATAGATGATTGTTGAGCCATGGATATATCTTACTGAAGCCTTTCCAAATAATTGAAGAGTTCCTGGAGAATTTGAATGGATTCCATATCCAATCATTTACAGGATAGATGATTGTTGAGCCATGGATATATCTTACTGAAGCCTTTCCAAATAATTGAAGAGTTCCTGGAGAATTTGAATGGATTCCAAATCCAATCATTTACAGAGGAATTAATATACTTGCCTTGAATCATATCAGACCATAAACCTGAGCAAAAAATCACACGCTAGAGGCTTTTAAGGCACAAGGCAGTATTGAACCAAAAAATATTTGTTATGTTCCATCCACCATAAATTTTGGGAACATATATCATTTCCCAATTAGCCAAATGCATCTTTCCACCCTTTGCATTTCCTGTCAAGAAAAAATTAAACATTAATTTTGTTATTATATGTATGATAGATTTGGGGACCATGATAAGGACAAACCAATAGACAGGAAAACTAGTGAGGAATGCTTTAAGCAATGTCAATCTGCCACCTAGTGAGAGAAACCTATAGCTCTAGTGACCAATCCTTTTTTCATATCTTTTCACGAGCCATAGCCAATCACTAATTCTGTAGTTACTTGGCTTGATGTATATCCATACCAACCAGGCCTGGAATTTCAAATTTCCTGTGCCTGTCAATTTTTTTAGGACGGTTTCATGTTTTTGGTATCTATCATTTTAAGGTTTAGGCAATTTCACAGAGTGTCAATTTTTTTTTGATGTTATATGTAAATGTGATTAAAATATTTGTATAAAAATTTATTCAACTCTAAATATATAGTAAGCAAATTCTAAAATCATAAAAAAAAACTGAATTTATAATGGTTTCAAGTTTTTGGTACCTATCATTTTATGGTCTAGGCAATTTCACTGAGTGTCAATTTTTTATGTTATATATAAATGTGATTAAAATATTTGTATAAAAATTTACTCAACTCTGAATATGCAGTAAGCAAATTCTAAAATCATAAAAAAAAACTTCATAAATTCATAAGGAAAAAATCTGAAGGAAAGTCAAGGGGTAATCTAGCTGGAGAACATATATCATTGGGGATAGCGGGAGACGTTTTTACCCATTGTTACGGGCCCGGACTTTGTAGGATAGGTTTATACATTTGTTTAGTTTTTGTTTCCGCTCACCATTGGGCTATTTTATCATTACCTGTGGGTAGTTTTTTTAGTTCCTGACTGCAGGAAGTCCGCCTTCCCACACCCTATATTTATCCTATCCACACAAAGTCTTTCATGGGCTGGCCACATTCTACCGTCGTTTCATACGAAATTTCGGTTCAATTGTGGTTGGATTGTAAAAAGAATGGCCAGTTCACATGGACCCCAGAGGCCAAAAAAGGCATTCCAGCTGATTAAGCAGAAAATGTAAGAGGCTCCAGTTCTTGCACTACCTTACTTTTCCAAGATCTTTTAAGTAGCTAATCCTTCACAGATTAGTTTTATGGCTATCATCAAATACAGATCGCTGAAGAGGACAAGAAGAAAGGAACACATAGAGATTTTGGCCTTTGATTCAGTAGTTTATTCTTTAGCTTGAGCTAGGATATTCAGACCTTTGGATTCCCCGAATACCACATACCCGATTTTACTATTACCCGATTAGCCAGGATATTCAGCCCTTTTTATTCCCTTGGTCCAGGGTTTAAGTATTATGAGAGCAAGTGCGTTGGTGGATATCAAATTTACATGATACCTTGTGAAGAAACTAAATGTAGTTGAATAATGAAGAAGGGACAACATGTATAAAATGGATTCAAGGGTAAATGGTATTTGCTGGTCATGACACGAACGTTAAAAATAAAAATTCAAAAAAAGAGACTAAAAGCATGTTAAAGATAGGAACCAGTGACCTGTAACTTAAATATCCGTCATTTCCTGTAAGAATGCTCCAGTAACCCTCATTGATCACGTTGAATTAACTTTAGAACCTTCTTCAACGTCCGAACACTCCGAGATACAGGGCGCCCAGAGTGAAAATGAATGACTCCGCTTCCGAAGGGTGTCAAACCTTGAAATGCCTGAAGATTTTTCTCGTGGCTCCCATTATTCCAGCAATCAAACAGCCCCAACACAGAAAAACAGCCTGAAACAATGTCTCTGCGGATCTCTGTCCATTCATGTAAAGTCAAAAGCATAAATGCCACCGCCAACCTGCACCTTTGGTGCCCAACTGCCCGAGACGACTAGATTTTCAGGGGAAAATCTGTCCAAAATTAATTTTCCTGTCTACCTTACAATTCCTCGAACAAATATTAAATATTAAAGCGAGCTATCCAGAAGTTGAGCTTTGGGCCCAAATCCTCGATTTGGAACGACGAAATGGATGCCGCCATGAAGTCATTAGCCAAAAAGCAGTGAAGTTTTTATTAGTGTTTTTTTCTTGAACTGTGGCAAAGCTTTATTGATTCTGTTGAGAAAATGGCACCTGCCAGGCCCTGTTAAGCTTTAACAAAAGGGTATTTAATTGTTTTCGCCCAGAATTTACCACTACAATCAGGGGGTCACAACCAGAGAGCGGTCAAAATGGCGTAAATCCAGCGAAATTTCAATAGTGCCACAGGTAACAAGAGTTAGGATAGCAGTCTTGGGAACCAGAATGGCCATCTGCAAGGTTTCCCACTGGGGGTTAATATTCCCTATCGATTGACAAGGCGAGGCGTACATTGAAATTTGAATGAGATTGCGCGGTAGGCGGGAACGTGACCAGTATTAAGTATTACAAAACATAATACGTGGGTTAGAAACTAAATTTTTTTGGATGAGCAGCCCAAGCAATCCAGCACAATGGCCAAGGGCAATTACGAGCAATGCAGAAGCGGGTACCCTAGAATGGAGTGGGCTATTCTCTCGCCCGAATGCACCCGGGGCCCACCGAATGCCGTCGAGATACCCTCACACCGTTAGCACCCGGCCGTCCGCTCTCCCACCGGTCGTCCGACTTCTCCACTCCGGCGACAACAACCTCTGGCAATTCCCCCGGTCAGTGCGGGTCCCCACGCCGACGAGATTCTGACAGAATCCAGGATTGAATCAGAGTTCAGGATTGGATGGTGGACGTCACCTCCATGCATTAACTATTCGCCAACCACGCCGGACTCCGTTCGAGCCAAAATTTGAACGACCCCCTTCGCTCCTGCGTTCCTCTGCCCACTCTGCATTCCTCTGCCCACTTCCAGACTTCCAGACTCTCTCTGCGTTACTCTGCACTTTATCTCCGGTTGCTGTTTATATTGAGGGGAAGGCGTTCAAGCGAACGGGAACAGACTAATCCGAGTCTATTTGTGTGACTACTCTTGCAACAATGGCAAGCTGTGGGATAGGGTCGTGCGCTTTTGCTGGGGGGCAGCTATCATCGCTGAAGCCTCACAACAACCAGTTGGTGGGACTCGGGGCCGGAGTTCATGGCGAGGCGCGAGTGACGATGAGGAAGGCGGGCACCAAGAAGTCCGTTGCAGCAAGCAGCACATCGCCATGGTATGGACCGGAGCGCGTGCTATACTTGGGACCTTTCTCCGGGGAGCCACCATCATACTTGACCGGTGAGTTCCCAGGTGACTACGGGTGGGATACAGCGGGGCTTTCGGCAGATCCCGAGACGTTTGCCAAGAACAGAGAGCTGGAAGTGATCCACAGCCGATGGGCAATGCTGGGCGCTCTGGGCTGCGTTTTCCCGGAGCTTCTTGCCAGAAACGGAGTAACGTTCGGGGAGGCGGTGTGGTTCAAGGCTGGAGCTCAGATTTTCAGCGAGGGTGGCCTTGACTACCTGGGAAACCCTAGCTTGGTCCATGCCCAGAGCATCCTTGCAATCTGGGCTTGCCAGGTCGTTCTCATGGGCGCCGTGGAGGGCTACCGTATTGCAGGTGGTCCTCTCGGAGAGGTAACCGACCCCATCTATCCCGGGGGCAGCTTCGACCCGCTCGGCCTTGCCGACGACCCGGACGCTTTCGCGGAGCTGAAGGTGAAGGAGATTAAGAATGGGCGGTTGGCCATGTTTTCCATGTTCGGATTCTTCGTCCAGGCTATCGTCACCGGCAAAGGACCCATCGAGAATCTCGCTGATCACCTTGCTGACCCGGTTAGCAACAACGCCTGGGCATACGCCACCAACTTCGTCCCAGGCAAATGAAATCTATCAAATCTAGTGGGATCATCTGTCGGCTTTTCTCTTGTCTATTCTGGTTTTTCTCTATATCTGTATCATTCCTCCGAATATTGTGTATCAACTCCTTTATAATTTGATTCCAATATTCTTTTCACTCTTTCCATTCACTTATAATTAGCTTTGGCATAATGTTTTAATCTTTTGAAATACTATTTATTAATTTCTTTGAAATACTCTTCTTCGTTAATTTGTTTGTCCCACAAAGCGGATTACTTACAGTCAATTTTTTCAATATGTTTTACAATCCAAAAACACTCTACATTCCTCATTTGCTCTTGATATATACATTTATGAGTAGTAAAAAGAACAACAAAATGTTTTAGTATACTTGTTCAATATTTATGATTGTTTAACTACTTTTCTTTGAGTGGAGAATATTTGATTTTTTGTGGAATTGAGAATATCCTCCTAGTTTACTGTTGTCAAACAATTGACGGGTTATGTAAGAACAAGGTTCAAATCCTGTGTAAAATCATTAGTATAAGAATGAAACTTATCCCTTCCCTATGGATCCGTATTTATTGTCTTAATAGCAGTATAGGTTAGGGTTCTTTTCATGTCCCAAATCTCAATTACAATTGGGGTTAGGGTTTTGTAATATCTAAAATATTTTGAAAGTTTATTTGTCATTAATTTCACGTGTAACAAATAATAACTAGAATAGATCTATGTCAACTTTGGCTCTATCAAAGGCGGATAGGGATCAAATCTCTTAAGGAAGTTTATGACTCTAAAAGGGAGTTTGCACCTCAAGGGATTTTATCCATGGTCTCAGATTTTGATAGAGCGTTAAGATGAATCTATGCAGCTCATTGTTATATTATCAACTTAACAATACATTTAATCTAATATATTTTAGGTTATAATCATTCAAGCACCAATTTGGATATTTTTCAAATAGGCCAAAGTTGCATTAATTAATTAATTAATTATGAAGTAAAATAGATATTCACCTAAAACTAATATCTAACCACCAACTATTGTCAAGGCCCCTGATATCAAGAAGACCCCTCAATTGAACCTTCTTGATATCAAGTGCCATGAACAAACCTTAGACATGATGACATGAACCCTCAGGGGTCTTCTTGATATCAAGTGCCATGAACAAACCTTAGACATGATGACATGAACCCTCACTTGTGGGGTCTTTTCCTTAGGAGTTGGATATGAGTACCATTAAGATGCTTCAAGCATTGTGTATGGATCTTGAGGCCTTGACAATAGTCATGGTAGGGAAACAACATCATAAGAACCTTAACATTCATTAGAGGAGAGAAACAACATCCTCAAGCCCTAAATAGACCCCCTCAAGCTCAAGCACCATGAAAATTTCCTCAAACCATCACATGGGAGAATGGATGGTTTTTGTTGTCTTGATCATCATCAAAGAGTAAACAATAGAGCCTTGAGATTGTATTGAAGCTTCATGAGATAAAGAGCCTTGAAGAAGTACTCAAACCAATGCACAAAAACTTTATATGGGACATTTAGCTTCAGAGTGGGAACATGCATCATGAGTAGGTTTTGTGCATTGGAAATGTGTGTTGAGGAATAAAAATGGTCAAGGGATACATAATGTCCTTAATCCCTAATGAACCTTCCTAAACTTAAGAACTATGAACATATAGAATCCATGGCATGAGCCATCTCTAGTGAGTCCTTAAAATCCACTCTGAATAAGGTTTTTGTTATCAAGCCTTAGGCATCATGGCTGGGTGTTGCGCTGTGACCATAGTTAGTATGAAGGAAGCAAGATCCTCTGGCCCCAAACCTTGCTTCTTAGGCTCAAGCACTATGGACGAGTCCTTAAAACTCCACATTTTATCTATGTTGGTTAACATTCATCTCCAAGTGTTCTATAGGCACACCCAATAGGTTAGTTGTGCACTAGGAATGTATCTAAAGTTTTATCCAAGGTCACACAAGGACCATGACCAAAAAGGGAAAAATGGGTCTTGTGTAGGAAAATGAACCTTCTAGGATTTAATCATTTTGAACAAGACCTCTGACCATGAAACATGCCCTCTCTATGGGATCTTTGAGCCCCAACTCATATTTTAGGTGTCATTATGTGGGTTTTCACAAGTAGGATGGGTTTAATTGGACTATGCCTAAGGCATGAAAATAGGTTTTAATGCTAAACATTTCCTTATGAAACATAGGTCCTAAATTAGGTCTTAATACTAAAGGTAATGGATTTTTTGCAAATTTATGAATATGTGGGATACAAATGCATACATGTTGTTAGCATGTGCATTGTTAACACATGTGAATTCTTGTAAACTAAAAAACAAATGGTTGGGATTTTTTCCTCTCCATGTTGGATGAGTTGGTTGATTTCGTTTTAACTCTAGAATGACAAACTTGGTGGTTTAGTTTTCTAGAAAAAAAAACACATCTATTTTCCTAGGTCCCTATGCTTATCTCCATTTCAACCACACTTTTAAATATGAACCACATATTCATTGTTGACGAAATTGCACACATTTATAGAGCTATGTATGCAAATTTTAAGAACAAAATATTGTTTTCTATTTTTTCTATTTTTATTATGGATATATCATATTTCTAAAATACAAAGGCATTGTATTTATGTTGTAACTGTTTATTTATTTTTCCATTTGGAAAACAAATTGTATGTTGCACAAGTATAAATAGATACCTACACACTAAAAAAATGATTAATTCAATTAATACCCTCAAACATGGTTGTAATGCTTGACTTCCATTCCTTGGATACTAAACCTATGTCTTAGAGCGAACATATGCATTATATTTTATAGAAAATGTAACACAAAAATGGTAGAATAATGTGAATTTTTTTAGTCATATCAATTTTTCATAAATAAAATTTATATATTCTAGAACCTTATTCAATTTGGTATGTATCAAATTTTTACACCATTTTCTAATAAGTTGCACATGTCTTCTCATAATTCCTCTTAGTCAACATATTGTTGTTTTTCCAAATTCCTATTGCAACTAATGTGTCTTGAGAAGGAAGTGTTAGCTTGCAACAACCCATGTACATTTACTTAATAGTGAATGTGGAAAGTTTAAAACTCTATGAACCATCCATGTTAAATGAGAAAAATGAGGGGAAAGTCTTAACTACCATGTAGTAGTTAACACCAAAATATCATGTAGAGTTAGCAGAAGATGAAGTCTAGAACAACAAGACACAAGTAGTAAGAACTCTAGTAGGTTGGGTTAAATTGAAAACTTCCAAGCAAGGCCATGTGGTATTGAAGGGAGTTAATTGAGGATTGTTTTCCTCATCCCCTTCAATAAAATATTTTGGGTGTTAGAAGCCTCCCAAAATGGGTATGAATGATTCAAATGGATCACTATAAAATTTGCAATTTTTTTGGTAAGCCTCTTGAGTTTGAAATTAGAGTCATCATCTTTGAGGCAAGTCCTATTTTGGTGATTTGGGGCTTTGAAACTTCCTTGGCCTATTTTTGGAAATTAAATGACTTTTTTGAATCAAAGCATTATGACTAACGTTCCAATACCTTAGAGATTGTTGTACTTATTGAGATATTTCCAATGGTCTAAAGATCATATGAAGAATTTATATCTTCGACAAATTGACCAATACTTTAACGACTATAGTACAAAGTGTATGCCACATTTATTGGGCCGAGAGGCCCTTTCTACAGCCCAAAGTGGATGAGATGTGTCACGTCTATCACATGTCGGCTCCAAATTTAAATTGGCTAGATTGTAAAATACATTTATATATAAATATACATTGAATTTCAATTTCAATTTCCATTCATACATCCTCACATTTTAAATAATTTTTTTCATAAATAGTTACAAGAATAATTATATCACAATCTTTGCATATTTGTAGGGTTTATGTATTATTGTTTAGGATCCCAAATTGGAATAGTTGGCACGATGGATGAATATTTTGGATTATGTATTGTTAAGTTAATAATAGAACAATAAGTAAGATATTAGTTTTGTGATAATTGCAAATTAACCAACACTTGGGTAAATTGAAAGCATTTTACTTCACAATTAATTAATGAATGCAACTTATGTGTATTTGTAGGATTTATATGTTATAATTTACAACATGAAATAGTTGGCACTTGGACGATTAAATTTGGGTAAATAACTATTTTACTTCATAACCAATGAATGAATGCAATTTTTTCCTATTTGTATGATTGATGTGTCATACTTTAGAACATGTAATAGTTGGCACTTAGAGAATTAAATTTGGGTAAATAACTAATTTACTTCGTAATTAATTAATTATTGATTTTTTTGCTTATTTGTAGTATTTATGTGTTAGCATTTGCAACATGATTCCAAATTGGAATAGTTGGTGGTTAGATATTAGTTTTAGGTGAATATCTATTTTACTTCATAATTAATTAATTAATTAATGCAACTTTGGCCTATTTGAAAAATATCCAAATTGGTGCTTGAATGATTATAACCTAAAATATATTAGATTAAATGTATTGTTAAGTTGATAATATAACAATGAGCTGCATAGATTCATCTTAACGCTCTATCAAAATCTGAGACCATGGATAAAATCCCTTGAGGTGCAAACTCCCTTTTAGAGTCATAAACTTCCTTAAGAGATTTGATCCCTATCCGCCTTTGATAGAGCCAAAGTTGACATAGATCTATTCTAGTTATTATTTGTTACACGTGAAATTAATGACAAATAAACTTTCAAAATATTTTAGATATTACAAAACCCTAACCCCAATTGTAATTGAGATTTGGGACATGAAAAGAACCCTAACCTATACTGCTATTAAGACAATAAATACGGATCCATAGGGAAGGGATAAGTTTCATTCTTATACTAATGATTTTACACAGGATTTGAACCTTGTTCTTACATAACCCGTCAATTGTTTGACAACAGTAAACTAGGAGGATATTCTCAATTCCACAAAAAATCAAATATTCTCCACTCAAAGAAAAGTAGTTAAACAATCATAAATATTGAACAAGTATACTAAAACATTTTGTTGTTCTTTTTACTACTCATAAATGTATATATCAAGAGCAAATGAGGAATGTAGAGTGTTTTTGGATTGTAAAACATATTGAAAAAATTGACTGTAAGTAATCCGCTTTGTGGGACAAACAAATTAACGAAGAAGAGTATTTCAAAGAAATTAATAAATAGTATTTCAAAAGATTAAAACATTATGCCAAAGCTAATTATAAGTGAATGGAAAGAGTGAAAAGAATATTGGAATCAAATTATAAAGGAGTTGATACACAATATTCGGAGGAATGATACAGATATAGAGAAAAACCAGAATAGACAAGAGAAAAGCCGACAGATGATCCCACTAGATTTGATAGATTTCATTTTCCTGGGACGAAGTTGGTGGCGTATGCCCAGGCGTTGTTGCTAACCGGGTCAGCAAGGTGATCAGCGAGATTCTCGATGGGTCCTTTGCCGGTGACGATAGCCTGGACGAAGAATCCGAACATGGAAAACATGGCCAACCGCCCATTCTTAATCTCCTTCACCTTCAGCTCCGCGAAAGCGTCCGGGTCGTCGGCAAGGCCGAGCGGGTCGAAGTTGCCCCCGGGATAGATGGGGTCGGTTACCTCTCCGAGAGGACCACCTGCAATACGGTAGCCCTCCACGGCGCCCATGAGAACGACCTGGCAAGCCCAGATTGCAAGGATGCTCTGGGCATGGACCAAGCTAGGGTTTCCCAGGTAGTCAAGGCCACCCTCGCTGAAAATCTGAGCTCCAGCCTTGAACCACACCGCCTCCCCGAACGTTACTCCGTTTCTGGCAAGAAGCTCCGGGAAAACGCAGCCCAGAGCGCCCAGCATTGCCCATCGGCTGTGGATCACTTCCAGCTCTCTGTTCTTGGAAAACGTCTCGGGATCTGCCGAAAGCCCCGCTGTATCCCACCCGTAGTCACCTGGGAACTCACCGGTCAAGTATGATGGTGGCTCCCCGGAGAAAGGTCCCAAGTATAGCACGCGCTCCGGTCCATACCATGGCGATGTGCTGCTTGCTGCAACGGACTTCTTGGTGCCCGCCTTCCTCATTGTCACTCGCGCCTCGCCATGAACTCCGGCCCTGAGTCCCACCAACTGGTTGTTGTGAGGCTTCAGCGATGATAGCTGCCCCCCAGCAAAAGCGCACGACCCTATCCCACAGCTTGCCATTGTTGCAAGAGTAGTCACACAAATAGACTCGGATTAGTCTGTTCCCGTTCGCTTGAACGCCTTCCCCTCAATATAAACAGCAACCGGAGATAAAGTGCAGAGTAACGCAGAGAGAGTCTGGAAGTCTGGAAGTGGGCAGAGGAATGCAGAGTGGGCAGAGGAACGCAGGAGCGAAGGGGGTCGTTCAAATTTTGGCTCGAACGGAGTCCGGCGTGGTTGGCGAATAGTTAATGCATGGAGGTGACGTCCACCATCCAATCCTGAACTCTGATTCAATCCTGGATTCTGTCAGAATCTCGTCGACGTGGGGACCCGCACTGACCGGGGGAATTGCCGGAGGTTGCTGTCGCCGGAGTGGAGAAGTCGGACGACCGGTGGGAGAGCGGACGGCCGGGTGCTAACGGTGTGAGGGTATCTCGACGGCATCCGGTGGGCCCCGGGTGCATTCGGGCGAGAGAATAGCCCACTCCCACTAGAATGGCCAAGGGTATGTACAGGCTAGGGTCTAGGATCACATGTATTAAAATTTCTGACGAGACATCTAAATTCATAAACATCATATTGACGTTTCAAATATTTTATTATCTGTCATTCTTGACCTGACCTGGCAGTTTCAAATCTACGAGTCAAATTCCAGGCCTGTTACCAACTCCTGGGTGCCCTTTGACCTATTTAGTGCACAATTAAGCTATTAATTGCTCAACTTCTTCAATAACCACTTAGACCAATAACTATTTAATTGGTCAAGTAATTTCTCTAATATTTTCTAAATATTAATTTTTATTCCATAATTCAATTTGAGAATTATTTGTGACTTAATTATCTTTTAATTGTTTTAGTCATATTGATTTTATGGATTTTTGTCTAAACAACCTTAGCTAATTTTCCATAGGCCAATTAGAGACATGACGGAGTTTATGATACTCTTGTATTTTTGTGTTGTTTCTCCCTGCATTAAGATGATAAGTTCAACTCATTATACATGTAATGTTTATGTTTGTCAAGACCTTTATCCCTCCCGTGAACATAGGGTTTTGTGGCCAAGACAAGGGTTTATCGCTTACCCTATCACGGTTGGGATTTAATGCATGAGATTTCTCCTTGTGTATACTATTACTATTTATTTTATTACTTAAATAATGCAAGTGCTTTAAGAGGTAGTTGTATAATAAAATCAACCGTTTATACAAGTAGGTTAACCTCAACAGCTTAGAATTTCCTTTTGATTTTTTACTAGTTAATGAATCTTAAAACCAGAACTACTTTTTTGAAAATAAAAGATTGTTTAACAATCCTAAACAAGTCTATTCATATAATTTCAATATAAATAAACATCCAAGAATATCATTGGCAAACTATTATAATCCAATAATATAAATTTCAGGCCTATGCCATTATCATAACTGTTATCATTCCAGAAATCTTCTAGGTTGTAGATCAAAGAAGCCTGGTAACTTAACTATTTTCTCAATGGATCAAGTCAGATGACTAATCAAACCTCACTCACTCAAGACATGCATGAACTCAACCAAATAGACAAGGCTTCTAACTATCACTGCCCAGAGGGTTTGTAATAAATGAAGAATTCTCACTATGCTAGCAGATTCATACATAAAACACTTACATATGAATGACTAATCATAACAAGGAAATGATACTTGCAATTCAACTTATCAATACAGAGATAGGATGACAACTATCTGGTATTAGACAAAAAGAATAAACATGAATAAAATATCCAAGCACAAGTATAGAACAGAAAGAAGATGTAATTTGAACATGTAATGGCAAAAGAGCTTATATAAATTGATAAAAAAATGAGAAGCTTGAGTACAAAAAGTGTCTAAGAGTCTCCAAAGTTGAACCCTTTCTTCTACAGAAGTCACAAGCTTTATAGCCTTTACAAAACAGTTCAAGATCCTATAAAAATGGATCTAAAATACTAATAATAGAACAAGGTCAAAACAGTTTTCAAATCATAGGATTAGATCCGAACTTTAAAGAATCAAATCCTAATTATAGTTTGTTGTCTCCAACATCTTCGACAGCTGCAACAATCTTTGATACGCTCAACAACCTTCAAGGTGATGACAAGGCACTTAAAATCTTTCTTTGACAGCTGGACAGTATCTTGACTAAAAATAGAAAGGCTCTTTGACCTTTATATCCTTTGCATCAACTTCAAAAAATTAAAAGAGAGAGTGATCTCTATCCCTTTTAATTTGATCATTCATTTAGAATCTTCCTCAAATGATTTGGCAGCGAAAACATTTGATCTGAGTGAAAATACCATCATTTTGCCTGTCTCTGTGCTTTCGGCCTTGAGCTTGTTGGTGTCTCTTCAAAAGGCATTGGTAGCATTGATCCCAAGCCAACATGGATATCATAAAAAGAGACAAGAAGAGTCGTTATATTTTAATAGTATCTCCTTTTGTGGATAGCTTGAGTCAATAAAAATACTGAGTAGCAGATCCAATTTTAATGCCTGACTATGCTAGTCGACAAAAACCCCTTTAACTTTTGGATCATTGTCAAGAATCAAAATCATACCACCGATGGACTTATTGCATACATCCTCCATCTGAAACGTCGAAAACATTCCATCCTGACTTATGCAGATCACTTACACCTGAAATCATACAAACAAAACCATTACGCCGAGGAGAAACCCCAAGGCGAGATGGTTGATCCTGAGCAGCAACAAACTTTTGGCATAAATCTTCCAGTTCGTGGCTCTCCCCTTGGCTTATACATTATGGCATGATGCCCTCAACCTATCAAAACACTGTAAAAACACAGCTATCCTCAACATAAACAAAATCGGCCTTCTGCCATCTGGAAAACCTAATGAAAACACTAATGTCGATTTGCCGAGTATTTAGTAGTAGTTTTTAAATGTGAATTGATTCTCAGCTTGACTCGTGGCTTGACTTTGGCATGTGTACTTGGCCTATTTGTCGATTTGTGGCTTGGGCCTGTGTGGCCCCTCAAATTTTGTTTAAAATTCATAAGACCCGATAGACTAGGATTTAATTAAAAGCAAACTCCAAGGGTATCAAATGTAGACTTAGGCATAAAAGGAATTTGGAGATAAAATACTGGCTAAATGACTAAGATCTAATAAAAAATTAAGCACAAACGAATGAAGCTCCTCAAAATTTACAAAACTATTTGAGGAGATAACATCTGGCTCCTACTCGGGGATGAAAGCCTCCCTATGAGGTTTCAAGAATCACAGATCCACTACCTTTCCTGTAAAACAAAAATTCAAACCTATCCTCTAGTGTTCCATTGGGCTATGGAGTCATATGGCCTTTACAATTGATCCCCTGCAAACCTGTAGCTTGCCTGTAACCTACTCCGCTTATTCAAGAAAACTGAAAGCAGTCTACGTGCTCGTATGAAGAGATTATTCTTCTACTAACTCCTTTGCTAACCAAATGTACTGCCTCTTATCGAGTAAAAGCATACTTCCAATGAAGCTATGTAAGAAAATGATTTACTGATATCCTCCTTGATCTTGACCCAAAAAATAAATGAAACCATAACATGCAGAAATGTAGTTTGAAAGGGCGACAGAACCAGCTATCATCTGACAAAAATATTTTGGCATTCATGCTGCTCATGGATTCTGAATAGTTTGCAATAGGGTCATTAAAATCACAAAGAAATACCTCTCCAAACAATTCTTCCAATTGAAGACTGAAATGCTGCTGCTGATTGCTTTCACCGATCTGAATGTTAAATATGGACTGATCAACCTCTGTCGGAGAAACATGCATGATGAACTGCTGATCTAGATCTTTCTGTTCATCGTCTTCCTCTTCATGTCTGCTGCAATTTCCCTTTGTCTGTAAATCAAAAAGCTAAGGGCTGCCCTTACTATCTGTTGTAGATCCAAACTTGTCACCTTCTAATATGCCAATCTGCTGATTATCTTTTGGGTTTTCAAAGGGAAAAATTTGATCTTCATGATAACCATCTTTAATAGATGCATTTAATACAATGTCAGAAGCATCACTACAGTTATCATAGTGTAGATCACCAATCTCTCGATCATATTGAAAAGTATTCTCTACAGCAGCATACTCTTCATGAATGTTTAATTCTTTATTCAAAAGATTGAATTCATGACAACACTCAGGATAGAGAAAGTCGGCTGAAAATATTTCTTTGCAAAACAAATGAAAGGCAGCATGAAAATATGCCAAAGAGCTGATACAGGCAATAGGGAGTGACTGGTACCAATCACGAGCAATTCCCTCTAATGAAAACCCGAAGAGCTTGATCTGAACATCCTCATGTACTATTTCAAGCCGATGAATAAAGTCATGAAAATCCAGCAAGTGTTCAGTTGGCACTTCCCACTCTTCTCCTCGAAATTTGGGAAGACTATTTTCCCATTCATCTCTACTAGGCACTGGATTAGGGTAACTAGAAATACTTGAGAAATCGCAAAATGCATACCTCTTCGCTAAGATCTGGTTCATTTCATACCAATAGAGTCACCAACAGATTTTTGAGCAATGGAGTCACCTTTGAATCCGTCCTTCATGGAGTCGCCAGATAGATGATTACAACCAAGAAAGTGTCCAGGCTTTGTCTATCATCAAAGCTGGATCTATGTCGTGTCCCAAGGAAGCTGAGCTTCAATCTCCTCTCCCCCAGCAGCGACGCCAATTTGTTATCACTCCAGGAGTCCTTCTAGGTTGTAGATTGAAGAAGCCTGGTAACTTAACTATTTTATCAATGTTTCTTTCAATGGATCAAGTCAGATGACTAATCAGACCTCACTCACTCAAGACATGCATGAACTCAACCAAATAGACAAGGCTTCTAGCTATCACTGTCCAGAGGGTTTGTAATAAAAGTGAATAAATGAATAATTCTCACTATGCTGGTAGATTCATACATAAAACACTTACATATGAATGGCTAATCATAACAAGGAAATGATACTTGCAATTCAACTTATCAATACAGAGATAGGATGATAGCTATCTGGTATTAGACAAAAAGAATAAACATGAATAAAATATCCAAGAACAAGTATAGAACAAAAAGAAGATGTAATCTGAACATGTAATGGCAAAGAGCTTGTATAAATTGATAAAAAAATGAGAAGCTTGAGTACAAAAAGTGTCTAAGAGTCTCCAAAGTTGAACCCTTTCTTCTATAGAAGTCACAGGCTTTATAGCCTTTACAAAACAATTCAAGATCCTATAAAAATGGATCTAAAATACTAATAATAGAACAAGGTCAAAACAATTTTCAAATCATAGGATTGGACCAAAAATACTGAGCGCTCATTAGGAAACCAGGTTGGGCCTATCTTGTGGCAATGGGAAGACTTGTCTCTGCAATCTCCCTTATCTATTGTTCATTCTTAACTTCTTTATCCATTTTTACAAGAATGGCTTGTCTCTCTCTCTCAGTTTTGGCTTCAAGAAGTAATTAGTAGCTATTGAAAATCTCGAGGAAAAGAAGTAAGAGCAATGTCTCCCTTTCTTCCTTTTCCTTTTTATCTTTTCTTGCTTGGAGGAGGAGTAGTTAGGGTTTATTTTAATCTCCTCACATTTCCTGAAATTCATAATTATTATTCTTCTCATCTTATTTATCTTTTCCCTTATTTAAAATTTAATTACTCACTCAAGTCATAATTCCCTAGTAAGCTTGGTCTCTCTTTTCAACAAGTTGTCCCATAGCAAGTAGGTAGAACATTTAAAAATAAACCATCACTTTAATCACATAAAGTGTTATTTGTCCATGATTCCTCGCATCATACATAGGTCCAAGTCTTAAAACATAATTATAACCAAGTCTTTTTGCTTATTTACATAGGGGTAAAACACTTAGAATGCTACAATGTTACAATTTATAAAATTTAAAAATAATTTATAAAAATAAAACATGGTAATTAGGAGTAAAGGAAGTAAAATATGATAATCTTTTGTGATAAAAACAAAATATTAATTAAAATACTAATTTGTAAGATGGCTTTCTTTTGTGACTTATAACTATTTTTTAATTAGAAAAATCAAAACAGAATATTAGTAGTTTATTATAATAAATTATAATATTATATAATATGTTTCGACCTACACAAAATTTGACCAAAGTACGACCTTACAATACCACCAAGCTTATATGTTTAACGCATAAACTCAACTGTTATGTAATACCCCCAATTTTGACTTGGAGTGTATTTACTCAAAATTATGTAAATGATGTAAATATGCTAGTATGGATTCCTAGTGTGGAGCTCAAGGCGAAGGCCCAACTAGTGAATGGCTAGGCATGTATGATATATATATTTTTATTTGGACCATATGATTAGCTTACTATGCCAATTCGAAATGTATGTAAATATTATGTTGGAAAGTAATAAATTGGTCCAAGATGGTTGTGTAAAGAGCACAATAGGGGCTATGATTCCACCAGAGGGGAAGAGGAAGGGGGTCCTATGAGGAGAGCAAATCCTATGTTGCCATGTGTCAACCTTAGAACTCATCCAAAATATGCCATGTGCCTTAAATAAACCAATTACCTTCTCTTTAAATCCAATCAGTGAATGCATATGTGAGGTTGGTGGGAAAAGCCATTTGATGTAGTTATTGAAGCATGGGGCTTGTGACAGTTATGTCAGCTGTCAACAGTCATATTTCTTCTATGGTCAGAAGTTACGTCAGTTCTCTTTTCACCCTTACCTCATATCCTTGGAGTCAACACTCTTTAGATCACTCTCTCATGCATGTTCCTATACTACGTAGAGTTTTCCATTGTCGTTCATGAACACACCAGACTATGTTTAACCCATAAATTCGAATTTGCAAACAGAGCTACATTTTTGGAAGGGAAAATAGATGGCTGTAGGTGAACATGGAGGTTGGGTAAGCTAGGAACATTTACCTATTGAGTTCATCTACTTTTGAATGATTGAGAAGCCATGGATTAATGTTGCAGGAGGTTCTCCATTAGCATACATCAGGTTGGACTCTTACTGCACACACTGGTAAGCACTGTAAGGGTTGGATTTCCTGAGGGAACTATGGATCGGTGAAGGGAAATTCCTTCCTTGTGCTGTGTGGGGCAGTTGGAAGGAGTGCCATGGCTGTGATGGCTTAGTGAGACCCCTGTAGAGCTCTAGTTGAGCTTTTTCCTGAGCACAGTAAGCATAATGGGTTGTGGGATGAGAGAGAGAATCGTAAAGGTGTTTCCTTCGCCCTGGTGGCCTCATAGCCCAACTTGGTGGTGGCCTCTCAGGAGAAAGAGTATATGTTGGTAGAGTGCCTATGGCTGGGTGGAAAATCTCTCTTACACAACTAGTTGCTTGGATCTTCTTTGTTTAAAGATACATATTCTTATGTACTTGATGTGCAACGATTTTAATTTATATGCCTGTGACAATTATGCTTGAAAATGCATGTTATGTGTGTGTGGATCAATTTTATTTCCGTTGTGTGTTTTTGTTTTTATTTACATGTCTGTACACGCATTTTAGCTATTATAAATTCGCAATTATGCTTATGGGTGAATTTAGAAGCCTTGATTGAGTGTAATGTCCCCTCCTACTAGTTGGATTGAGGGATTGAGACATTAAATGTTACTTTGTTGTTTGGTGCATATATTATTTGGATTTACAATGGACATAGTGAATATGGGATAGTTATATATGGTTGAAAATAAATGAAACTTCACCAATGAACACTATGCAATGGTGAACCTCCTCCCACGAATTGATTGTCCAATGAATCACATGGTCGATGATGTGGCATTGGTGAGTGATATATTGAACTTTGGAAATGACCTGTGCGTCGTATACTATGAACCGATGTAACACTACTTAAATGTTGACTTGGCTCTGGGTGGCTACGCTATTTTATGGAATGATTTTCTATGAAAGCACATTCAATAACATTTAAATCATAACAGAGTTGGCACTTAAAGTTTAGGCTTGCCACTTGAAGGGGCAAGCCTTACAAGCATGCCATTCACGAACATTCACAATATGCATATAATGAATGTAATAATAGTTGGTGTACGACACTGGGCAGTTTACTAGCTGTCATCACCATGTAATGATTTCAAAATAAGAAGTGAACCGATGAAATGTTAAATAAATTAATTTTTATAAATATTAAAAAATACATTAAATAAATTACAAAGTTTAACTTTGGCAAATGGAAAAACACATTTTTGGTGACAAAACTAATATATGGTCAACGCAATATCTTTTTTTTTCCATAGAAAAATTCAACTTACTATTAATATGTGGAATAGTAAATATATCTAGTTGTCAAACCATACATAGGTAAACAATCCCTGTAAGTAGAAGGACCAGGGAGAAAACTGTCGAATAGACAGCATAGTGTCAACAACCAGTTCAGAATAGTCCCATAAAAATAGAGCCACATGTCACTAAAGTATCCACTAGTCAGAACAGGAAGACATCCTGTAGATGGACAGTAAACATATGCCACAACAACAAATATGTACATAACATAATATAATATAAGTCCCATGTCTGTCGGCCACTAATACCATAGCCCATCCAAAGGCATTGACGTCAGAAGAGTAACAGATAATCAAAGCAAAATACATCAGCATATAGCTAAGTTTTAAAAACGTTATTACATCCGAATTGAAAGTAACCCAAATAGCTGCTGAAAGAGGCTGAAGTATATAAGCCGCAAAATGATTGTGAATATGGAAAATCGCCCAACAAGTAGTTGGACCCTATGCAATTTAAGGATTTGCACATAGAACTATTAGTCATATAAAAATATCAATGCCACATATAACTGAAATGATATCAAAATGAGTGTATAAATAGAAAAAATATATGCATCATGTCCAATGTAAATGATAAGAACCATGAGAAAAAAGTATATCCTCCTGCCATTCCTGCCACATGATGACCCCCGCCTGAAAGTTAAGAGCCCGCTTGGAGAGCATATCCGCCTCCGTATTAACCTCTCTGTAGATATGAGCAAAATGAGTGTGCTCAAATTCAAGGATTAGCTTTCGAGCCGCTTCCATCCAGTGAGTGAGTAGTAGAACATTGAGTGGTGAATTGCCTCTAGCCCAAGAGATAATAGATAACGAGTCACCCATTATCACAAGTGAGGAAATCTGCCTCGATCGAGCAAAGAATAGAAAGAGCCATAGGGCACATAATTCACTCATTGTATTGGATCCAATACCCAAATTTAGCTAGATATGGAAAGAGACAGTGTTGGTAATGTGAATGGTTGCACTTGCCCCTCCCATCCCATTTCGACCCATAGCAACCCCATCAAAGAATCTACATGGGTACATTAGGACCGGAGGAGCCATCCGACATCTCTTACCCAGAGCATTCCTGCCACCAACAGCTCTTTGAATTGAAATATATTCCTTGTGTGCAGCAAGGGTTCTAAAGCAGATCCCATCACGATAAGGTACAGAATTTTCAAATATTTGAGAATTGCGAGCTTTCCACACCTCCCAGATCATAAAGTATGGGAGCTTAGTGCAACCACTGGAAAGAAGGGACCATGCACCTAGACATTCACAAAGAGAAGGATGTCTCTAGCGGAATTGTATACCAGAGATAGTTGCAATTTGCTTCCAAAGATCCCTGATGAAAGGACAGGAGGAGAAAAGGTGAGCAACGGATTCCTCTTGTGAACAACAGAGGGGACACCATCCCGGCCCAATGAAACCACAACGACATAAATTGTCCCAAGTAAGAATATTGTTACACGACGCTAGCCAAATAAAACATTTTATCTTGAGTGGTATGGCTAGCTTCCAGATAGTTTTATCCCACCACCGAGTCTCAGTATGAGACTCAGCAAACATTGCATCATATGCCAATTTAGCTGAAACATTGCCACAAGACACATCCCACGACCAAGCTAGTATGTCCGATGAGTCAGATAATTGAATGTTTGATTGATAAAACGACCTGATATATTCTTCCCATTCATTCCCCAAAGTGCCAGTCAATCCCAGCTGTGGAGCCGAGATCCATAAAGAACACCCATCCTTATACTGGCCTGCCGCATGTGCAAGAGTGCAAAATCCATTTGTTCTGAGGTGGGTCCTTAATTCCAACGACAAGATATGTCTAGTTGGTCCCCCTAAGATCAGGTCAAGTCCCAGTTTAATGTCACGACCATTACCAGGAATCCATGCAATCCATTGCGCAATAACATTGAAAGATCCCATCACTCCATTCCAAAAATTTGATACACCCATAGTAGCAGGACGACCAAAACGAAGCCAACTTGCAACAGAAGTGTTTTTCAAGTACTTGGCTCTGATAATCCTCCCCCAAACAGAATTATCAAAGAGTGCACGCCAAAGGCTTTTTGCATGTAGAGCTTTGACAAAAAGAACCAGTTCCTTTATATTCCATCCCCCCAAGTTCCAGGGACGAGCCAAAACAAACCATTTCATAAGATGAAATTTTTCTTGTGCTCCACCACCCGACCATAAGAAGCTGAACAATTTCCTCCGAATAAGACTGAGGATGGATCTTGGAGTTTTACACAGTGAAAACCAGTAGACACCTAAATTCTGTAGAACAGCTTTTGCCAGCGTAAGTCTTCCGCCCATGGATAAGTGGCAAAAGCTCCAATGACTAATACGCATTTCAAATCGTCTAACAAGCCATGTCCAATCATTTATCAGGTAATTAGCAGACTTAATGAAGAAACCCAGATATTTCGTTCTAGCATCGATCTCCTTGAATTTTAAAGGCAAAATAGAACTTATCGACTGTTCCACATCAGCCAACAGGGAATGTTTCATAAATTGAGATTTTATATAACTGATAATCATACCAGAAACCGAGCAGAATAAGTCAAGTATCTTCTTATATTGGATCCACTCAGCAAGGATACCCATACCGAAAAGCATAACATCATCCACAAAAAGAGAGTGTGTAACATAAATATCTCTTGTAATTTTAATGCCAACAATCAGCCCCTCCCTTTTTTCCTTATGAATGGATAGACTCAGTCCTTCAATGACCAATAGGAAAAGAAGCAGCGATAGTGGACAACCGTGACGAAGACCCCGGGATGCTTTAAAGAATTCCGTTGGATGACCATTGATCAGTATAGCATAATTTACCGAAGTTATACAAGCCATAATCCATTTCATCACCTTCCATGGCAGGCCGATCTGGATCAGAATTAATCTCAATAAATTCCAGTCCACCCGATCATATGCTTTCACCAAGTCCAATTGTAGGATGAGCACATCAAGTCTCTTCTGCTTTATTGTGTGCAAAATTTCCTGAGTCACCCCCACAGCATCATGAATCTGACGGCCCTGTAGAAAACCATACTGCTCCATGGATATATGTCTTGAAAGTATTGGTTTGAGCCGATCAGCAATAATCTTGGAAATAATCTTGTAGATTAAATTGCAGAGGGCAATAGGCCTGAACTCATTATAATTATTCGGATGGGATGTTTTCGGAATGAGTGCCAAATAAGTTGAGTTTATTTCCCCAGAGACAGTGCCTAATTTCCGAGACTCCTCCACAGCCATTCGGAGTTCCTCCCCCATAATATCAAAGAAATGGATAAATAGTTCCACCGACCACCCATCCGGGCTAGGAGATTTATCTTTAGCAAAACCCCGCAAGGTGTTTTCCACATCCATCAAAGTAACATCCTTAAAAATACAGTCCCCCTCCAAATCATTAAACATCCAAGGGTATTCCTTAATAATCTTAAATTGTTCTGCCAATGTTGTGTTTTTGGGGTCACAGTAGTATTCCTGAAAGTGACGAGCTGCCTCATTCATCAATTCCTCACCCCCCCTGATCCGCCAACCCGTGTGATCATTAAGATCCCAAATGGACTTTTGCATCCTTTGAGAATCCGCGAATTGATGCAAAAGCTTTGTGTTCAGGTCCCCAGCTTTGATCCATATGGCACGGCTCTTCAACCTCCAAGTTTCCTCCTGAATAAGAAGAATATTCAATTTTCGGCTCTCCATTGAAGAGAGTTTTGTAGTTTCTGCTAGGCTTAGCCCAGGACCCACAGATCACTGCATCAATGTTTTCATTTCCTTTTCTATCTCAGCAAGTTCTGTTCCCATCAATGCTTTTTTATTTTTTTCCCACAAAATAGTATAATCTTTAATGGCCTTGAGTTTCACCGCCAGCTTGTCCATCGCAGATCTCTCCCCTGAAACATCCATATGTTGCCATTTAGTTCTCACTCCCATAGTGTATTCAACATCCGAAAGCCACTTGGAGTTGAATTTGAATGGGAAAAAGTGGTGAGAGGCCTACACATCAAATTGAAAAATAATAGGAAGATGATCACTAATTTTAATTTCTTGTATCCAGGACCTGTAATTATGGAAGCAATCTAGAAGAGATTCAGAGATTAAGAAACGATCAATGCGTTTCTGAATCAGATTTTCATCCTTTCTACCATTTGATCAAGTTGGAGACAATGGCCACGGAGCCACATCAACCAGGGAAAATTTCGTGAAAATATTACTGAAATAGGATCCCAGGGGATCCCGCCTAGCCAATATGCCCCAGAACTCCTCATCCCCCCATGTGAAGTTCAAATCCCTAGCAAGAATTAAGTTCTCCAATTCCAGCAGATGACCCGAGACAGCCATGTCCTAGAAAGCCACCCTATCACAATAAGGTCCATAACAATTGATAATATTTATGTTCTTTTCCGATCCCCTGATATTTCCAGACAATAAAATACCCAGAGTGATGATAGATGGATTTAGTCTCAAAACCAAAGGGTTCCAAGCAGCTAAGAGACCACCAGAAAGACCAACAGCATCCACAGTGCACACCATCCAACCCAACTTAACTTTGTTAAAAAAAATGGGGGCCTTCTCCCCGCAAACCATAGTTTCTTGAAGAAGCACCAAATCAGGATTGATAATATGTAGTACGCGTTTGAGGGCCAATTGTTTGGGTAGACCCCCCACACCCCGGATATTTAGAGAGAAAAAAATCATTTTCAAACCCTTGCAAGGGCTTTCATTCCTCTAAGAGCCTAGGTATTAGAAGAGTTGGGGGAGTCTACCTTACATCGGTCATCCTCCATCCCCCCCAGAGTGACCTTCTTGTTTTTTCTGGCACTTCTCGTTTTCAATGGAGAGAAATCCTGGGCCAGTCCACCCCTATGTGCCCCCTTTTGAACACAAATGTCTCCTAATGTTTCAGGAAGTATCACAGAGTTATTGTTATTAATATCCCCATTCGGGCCAGTGTTCTTCATACCCGAAATACCCCCCAAATCCTCACATGTCGGCTCAATCACATCCACCATCTGATTTTTGAAAAATGTAGGGATGGGCGTCTTCTTTACCATATCTGAATATGATGGAATAAGTAAAATTTTATTTATTGGATCCGATGTCATACCAGGTCCCACATTGTGACAATCTATCCCCGACAGATTCACAGGATTATATCCATTGGTCCCCTCCACCCTTACAACAGAATCAAGAGCAATCCCACCAGGATTTGTCTCATTTTCCCCACTCACAAATACATCCGGTGCAGGGTTAGGCAGCTCAGAATCAGTGGAGATATTAATAGTCGGGGAAACAGATGTAGGTAGACCGGGGGAGACAGATAATACCAGGGAGGAATCAGATGGGCTACTAATTGTCGTTCTCACAAATGGCTCATTCTCAGAGACATGGACATCATTCCCAGGTGATTCATTAGTAACCTGCTCAGACCCAGAGGATTTTGATGCCATAGTAATGTGATGATGGTGACTCAAATAATTTCCATTATTTCCATTGTTTAAATCTAAAGCATTTATAAATGAAATATCCAAATCATTTAGTGAATGGAAAAAGATAGGGTCCTATGTTTCCAACTTACGAAACAAGGCCGAGTCAGGAGCAAGAAGGGTGGGAACCCTATTGGAGAAGCTGTCCAGCGAGCCCGACGCATCCAACTCGATGTCACTACCATCATCAGATGACCAGAAAGGTCCCCCTTCCTTAAGACGACCAGAAGATGCCTGTGCCTTACATTGACGCCACAAGTGCCCCACCCCTTTGCAATTTGAGTAGCGGAAGGGGATGCCCCAATAGTCGATGATCTATGAGAGATTACGGCCACGCCAGTTAATGTGAAGAACATCAATAAGCCCCAAAGAAATATCCACCTCAACAAGTACCCGACCCATACGGCAGTCAAACCCAGTAAGATGATCCTCATCAACATAAAGAAACTAACCAATACAATTACCAATGGCTTTGAAAGCCCCACGGTTCCAAAGTGCCAGTGGAAGTCCAGGAAGGAGTACCCACAAATGCCGTAGCTGAACCGAAGCAGTTTCCGGATCAAAATCGGTCTGCCATTTCTGTAACATTAAGCTACCCGCACCATAAAGCCACAGTCTCTCCAGAATGATGGAGCAATGTGCTTCTTGTTCAAACTTAAAACCCTACCAGCCACAAGCCATCGCTAAAATTTGGGGGCTGTAATTCAAAATGGGATTCCACTTCTCCATAACCCATTTAACAATGTCTTTTCGGTTCATAGCATGGTACGAGAACTTGCCAACCAGCACCGTCATATTGAATTCCAAGATTTCTTCCAGCCGTACATCTCTTCCCACCGTTAACCAGACCTCCCCAGGTCTACAAAAATATTTCTCATTTAGCCTTCTAGCCGTGCGAGAGGAAGGCACTATTTTGTCACAATTACCTAGTCCAGGCACCCCCCTAGCACTACCAACAGATGGGTCTGAACCCGAAGCATCAACAGGTGTCCACCCCACAGACATATGCCCCTTTGTCAACTTGACACGAGGCGCCACCTGTAGATAATTTGAGTTAAGTGCCCGTTTCCCTTTTAGCTGGTTTTTGAAGAAAGAATCCGGTTTAAATAAACCGGCCTCCTCAATCATGAAGTCCGAGATGTTCATATTGTTGTCCATTGGGATTACGGAATTTGGCATGTTATCTCCCATTCCGGCAGCCAGAAGACACAGCACCTAGGGTTAAACTTGCAGTCACGGGTTCTATTTCACACTTAGCCGACAATAAAACCCTGTCAGTTGTGTCACCCACAGTGTCAATGCCAACGGCAGCACCGGCCACAAGAGGATATCCGTTTAGACACCAAATGACAACCAGAATGGAAATAAACAAGGGTATTTTTAGTAATGTAATACTAACAGTGATGTGGTCCAAATGCCGATACCAACCGCACCGAGTTGTAGTAGTTCCAGTAGCCTGAAAAGGTGTTAAATCCCGTCGATATAGTGATATAACCCCCTTATAACATGCCGCTGACAACGGCTTCCAAAAATACTCAAGTTAAAACCCTTGCATCGACATTTCCGGCAACCAGTATCAGCTGTTTAAACATTCCATTTGCCCAAACAGGCTATCCTCGAACCCTCGCCCAAAATGCCTGTAGAAACCCTCCATCGCCAACATTCAAGATGGATCCTTTACAGAACTGGTTTCAAATATACCCCATTACTTCAAATAATGTTTATCAAACAAAATTACATTTTATGGACTTCAAACTCTCGTCAACGCAATATCAAATACATGAACAAAATACCCAAAATTGTTAATAATCAAAATTGATTCAAGTTTAAATGAAACTAAACAAGTAAACACTTCATTGTAACTTTAAAATTTAAGTTATTAACAAAACTCTTAAAACCTTTTTAATTGTAAAAAGTTATGGAAGTTATATTAAATCAATGCCATTACCTTGAAGCGGTTTACCCTTAGGTGGAAGGAGATTTGTAATACTAAATTGGTTAATAATGATATAATAAAAATTATTTTATAAAATAATTATATTAAATTATAAAAGAATGAAGATTATTCATTATAATAATAATTAAATTAATATGCCTGGGTTGGCAGGCGCGGGGGAGTAATCATTGATTCCATCAGGAATATGCAGAATGAGTTTGTTTGGGGAATTGGCCGGAAAACCAATAATGGCACTGAATGGCTTGGTCTAATTAAAGGGATTGAGATCACCATCTCGCTGGGTATAAAGAAGTTGACGGTCCTAGGAGACTCTTTAATAATCATCCGGGACGCCAGAAGTATTATGGGAAAATGGAAAAGGCCAACCTCAAAAATGCATCATCTCCTGCTTTGTATCAACAAAGAATTCCACCAACTCAATTTCTACCATATTCTGAGAAATCTCAACGGGCAAGCCGATGAAATGGCAAATGTTGGAGTTGGACTCCCCTATGGCGCCATAAGACACAATAATGGGAGCTTGGAAAATGCATGGGTTCCTTAGGACAAGGCATGAACCTTGCTGGGATAAGCTCCCTAATTATTGGAATCAAAACTTTGAAGACTTTGGTTTAGGCTTGTCAAATTTCAAAAACATTTGGTTTGTACCCCTTGGCAATTCGGCGGCACCCAAGGCCCTCGATTTGGCCATCCGCATGCACGAATTTATGGCTTCCCAACTGCGTGACAGTTGGCTATCATGTGGGCAGCATGGGGAGGGTTATCTAAGCGGCTAGATGCCCTCATGCATTCATTCCTTTGTTGGCCTTTGAGCTCTGTCTGTCTTCTTGCTCTATCTCTACGTTTCAAAGATTATGAACCGCCATGGTTTAGCCTGTGTGCAGGGTGGTGGTGAGTTTTTCCATGGCATTGGGTGCCAACATGGAGGAGGGAACGACATGCTGAAGTGTGAGAGGTGTGGCTTGATAGGGAAAGGCTCCAAAGGTGGGTGCAGCTAGGGTCTGCAGCAAGAAGACCCGCGTGGTGACGCTGTGGATTTAGAAAAATCTGGGCCTGGATATTGCAGACCTGGAAATTACAGGCATGGAAGGGAAGGGAACGCCCACGACAAAGAGGAGCACAACAGTACCCTTGATTTTGATGAAGAAATTCTCGACCTCCTTCAAGAATTGGAAATGCAGGTTAGGATGATAAGAAGTGAGAACTTGGAATGCAAAAATGTCCTTCTTCGCCTGTATAATTTGGTTTCCACCAACCAAACCGAGGTCAGAGCTCAAAAATCGACCCTGGCTGAGAAAATAGAGCACTTGGAGGATTCTCTGGGCTTAGCTTTCTCTCGCAAGGCGCGGGAGAATGAAGTCACTGGCAGAGAATTAGAAGAAATAAACAGAAAAATGGTGAAATTGCAGAAGTTTATGGCCAATGCCGGAAATTTCGTGGACCTCAGTGGAGAGAAGAATGGGTCAGCAGAACCTGCTGGTGCTGCCATGGACATCGGCCTCAAGTAGCTGGTTGCTGGTTCTGGTCACGGGTTGGGCTTCATAGTTTATTTTTGCTATATGCTATTTCAAATTATGTTTTTGAACTCTGTAATTAATAGTCTAGGCTGCAGTCCTGGAAACTTGGCTTAAATTGATCCAGTTTTGTATAAGGAAGCACATACACAATGTTCTACACCTGCTTGCTGCTTTTAAGACAATTCGTAAGATATTACAGTTACCATAGGACTGGTAGGTACAATGAATGTTATCAGCCTGAACTGGATGAACTGGGAGTGATGGTTGTCTTCCACTCATGGGAGTAATCTACTCTGTTTTTTGCTATATATTCTATCTTTTTAATATAATCAAAATCTAACCGTTTTTGTTAAAAAAAAATTAAATTAATATGAATTATTTTAATAAAAAATTATATTATTTTTAATTGTGAAAATTGTGAAAGTTATATTAAATTAATGTCATAAGGATAAAATCCGTTTACTCTTTGGTGAATGAGATTTTTAATATTAAATTGGTTATTAATAAAAAATAAAAATAAAATAAATTATTGAATAAATATATTAAATTATAGAAGAAATGAAAATTATTAATTATCAACAATAATTAATTTAATAAAAAATTATATTAATATAAATTATTTTTTGGTTTTTTTAATTTGATTATTGTTTTTTACAACACTCAACTTAAACTAATCCACCAAGCTATTAATACAAATTATTTTAATAAATAAATTAAATAATTTATTATATATAAAAAATTAATAATGATATAAATACCACTTCCTCTAGAATCTAAGAAGGAATAAATCTAAAGATAATATCTCTCTTCTACTTTAACTTAAAAGGGAATATGAAGAAACCTATTCCACTATATTTTCATTTCAACAAGCTGGGTTTTCTTAAACCCAACCAAGACATTATTTGCATTCTACATTTAAGAGAATACTTAAATCAATAGGGAAGAGGAAGTTGTTAGAGAGCTAACATACATCAAGCCATTACTGTGTGAACCTCTAAATAAGAATCTTCATGGCCAAATCTAGTTAAGAGAGGTGGCTACCTTAGGAAGTTCTCAGTTGCAACATCTTTGGGGATATATATAGTACTTATACATATACCACCTTACACAAGTATGTTCAATGCTAAGATTTAACAAAATTTGGTTTTAGTTTTAACATTGGTGTCCAATCTTAAGGGAGAGTGGGTTTTGATCCACTTATGTTTGTGTGGGGAATGCAATGCAAAATTCACATGTTCAATCACTACCACTAAGTGCCCAATGACAAAAGCATGCCATGAGATTTTACCTTGGTGATCAATAAAAAAACCCAAATTAATTAATAATAATAAATAAAAAAATTCTTTATAATTTAAAAACAAATAACTAACACTTTATAACATTTAACTTTGACCTATAGATATTCACAAACTATATCACAACCTATAGATTACAAATATCCTAAGTAGTCAACTATGACACCTTTTCCAAATAAAAAATAAAGACCTACAATTATATTAACTATCATACTATGACTGTGGACATCTTTTTTTCATAATTTTACTCGCTAAAAGAATTAAAAAAAAACAGTTTGAGCAACATAAATTTCAAAGCATTAACATATATATAATGAAAGATCTAAAAAAAATTGATATTCCCACGAAATTGGATCAATTGATATCCCATGAAATTGGATCACATTAGGCAGTCACAGATTTATTTACATCATTTTGTTTCCAAAGGCAATAAAAGAAAACCATAAATTACCAAGGTGAATAATCTTAGAATGAAAACAATTTTCTTCCATAAAAGCTCTAAGCCATTAACGAATCCTGAGTGCTTCCGTGAAAGAAATATGTATAACAATGTAGAAACATTCATGATCTGGATAAACGGACCGATTGGATTTAAGGTCAAGATCCATCGGCTTCCAAAAAAACTCTTGATCTGTACATATATTCCTGAAACAAAATAAATGCAAAAATCTGTAAAAACCTCACCAGTGAATACTTTGAAAAAACTACAACAGGAAGAGGCCAGAACCTTACCTTAAATATCTATCATTTTCCTCATGAGCACATTAGCGTCTTGGTTTCACGGTCTTCTTCGTCGGAAACAGCAGGGTAGACAGTTGTTCATGTCATCTGTAGAATTTCGGCGTGGAGATGGCTGCTGCCGCTGATCAGGATAGTTCCAGTTTGCCCCTCCTAAGACCGGATTAAGCTTTACCAGATTTACATTTACCTTCTTCCCATCTCCAGGTCCTGAAATTTTCTTCTTCTGTTGTACTTTGCTAGTTAAATCTGGCCGAGCATTATAACCTCCATCAGCTGCTTCATGGTACTCGGATTTTCTTGCAGGTCCTGAAATTTTCTTCTTCTGTTGTACTTTGCTAGTTAAATCTGGCCGAGCATTATAACCTCCACCAGCTGCTTCATGGTACTCGGATTTTCTTGCAGTTTTGAAATGTAAAAGCTCAGATCTGAGAGCTTCGATTTCTAGAGTGATGGCCTCCAAAGAGAAGAACGATTCCTGTGACTCGTGCCCTTCACTTTCATTATCACATTCCTTTTTTACGTTGGAGCTCTGAATCTTTTCCATTATGATTCTTCTACTCCTTGTGATTCTTTTCCTGTGAGAAGTATTTTATTTATACTTCAACATGGATTAAGATTGACACACAAGGCACGGCGAGTGATCGATTTGAGCTGTTCTCCTTTATGTCGTTTTTTGGAATTTGAACCGCTTAAATTAAGGGCTCGGGCTCAGTCATCCATGTCAATTAGGCAGCGTCTCATTGGTTACTTCCAAATTATCCCGTCGTTATGGTTTATATTTTCAATAACCAGGTTAGTTTTTGGTCATACACAAAAACCTTCTGCGTTAAAGTTGAATCAAAATGCACTATTTTCCAAGACGTGTTTGACTGGAATTTGGTAACCTAGAAACTTGATCTTGCTGTAATGATCTTCTCATAATTCACGGCTGTTTTGGGAGTTTTCTGAGCTGGCCAAGATGTGTTTCCTGTTGGATCAGTGCCCTTCTTTATTTACGCTGTCAACGGGTACTCGATTTCAGTGTTTTTCTTCCACTGGTATTGGATTTCAGTGTTTTTCTTCATTTTCACGGTCATTTAAGTTGTAAGGGGTGTTTGACCATTATGGTTTATCCTCTTCATTGGTTCTGGTCAGAGTGGTCATAGTTCAACTTAAAATGAAAGAAAAAAAATCAAACGAGTAATGTAAAAGTTAAAAGAAATTATTGATAAAATTATAAATAATTTTAAATTAAAAATAGATTAATATAAGTTTATTTAATTTTTGTTATTTTTAAATGTAAATTTATGCAATTAATAAAAAATAATTAATTAATAAATATATTTTAATTAGTTCAATGCACCAAACTAAGTGGTTAACTAAGTTGATGGGTATTCACTGGCCACTTACTTTTTACTTGTGGCTGTGCTAGTTATTATTACATTACTATAATAGTTTTAAACTTATCTCTCCATCTATTGCTTTATTTTTTTTTGATTACAAATGTTTAACATTAAGTTTTTTACATCATAGTTTTCTGATATTACACAAGCTGTAAAGAAAAGTTGGCAATCATAGTTTTCTGATATTACACCAGCTGTAAAGAAAAGTTGGCATGATCTGTCATGATCAGGCATTTTTTCAAAATAATGATATCCCCTCCATCACCTCTACCAAAAAAAAAAATATATGTCATAGAATAAATACAACGAATTATGCTGCTATCCTTATAAACTTGGACCATCCGCAGTATAAGGTATTTGTATTAAGAAATCAGCTTCGGAAGCTCCTTCCCTGAAGAAATTGAAGAAATCGGTGAAAGGCATTTGTACGAAGAAACAGGTATTAAAGTTAATTCAATGATGTTCTGCAATTTTGTGAAATTATGCATAATTTTTTTATTCTTGATTTTGATGAAGAAAGAAAAGATCATATAAGTTTTTTAAATCTTTTTGTCATTTTGTATGATTCTGTCACTTTTTCTGATATTCCATGTTTAATCGAGCTATTTTTTTCATTATTTGTTTTTAGTGAAGAAAAGAAGTTTTTTTCGGAGTTCTGGTATCATTTTGTATGTTTCTAAGTGCAATTCTGAAAAACTCTGAAAATGGTATGTAATAATTCAAAATAGCTCAGGTAACACTTCAATTTTGTGGTATTTCTTGTTTAATTTAGTTTTTTTTTCATTATTTAAACTTTCATTGAAGAAAAGATCTTAGGTTTCTTGGGGAGTTCTTCTATCATTTTGTATGATTCTGTTTGCAATTCTGAAAATTGAATATTTTGTGGTATTCCATATTTAATTAAGTTATTTTTTTCCTTCTTTGCTTCCATCTATCATTTTGATTGTATTTGCAACTCTGAAAATGAATGTAACCATTCAAAATAGTTCAGGTAACAATTCAAAATAGCTCAAGGCCTTTAAGATGCCCTTAATGCAGAACATACTAAATACCAAGGTTCGAATAAAGATATGTATCTCTCAGTTGTGAAACTCGAAGATCTATTAGTTTAGAATATAATTGTTCATTGAGTTTGTTAGATTGTGATTTTAGAATATAATTGTTCATTGAGTTTGTTAGATTGTGATTTAGTAATAAATTAATACGTGATCACCACAATTTGCAGATGTTAAATAATCAGTGTGCCTTAGATTTTTTCTCATTTCACCTCCTTAGATCCTTCCAGCAACATGCTCCAATAGCCTGAATCCCACTTCAGCTAAAAAAATATATAAAGTTTCAGTGAAAAAAGAGCGGGTAGCTGCAGAACCCTCTCCAAATAAGGGCTTGTCCCAGAATCATATTACTTTCCCAATCAGAACAACTCAGACTGAGGCCTTTTTAGTTATTCTAGTCTCTTGATGATGATCTTTCTTGATGATGATCTCAGAGTAGGATCCAAACTTAGAGTTTCAAAACTAACTAAGGCAGCTCCTTCTTCACTCATACTGGTAATGACTATCTCCAAACTAATCGTAATTATGTAATGAAAGCCCTAACTGTGAATTATTATGGCCGTTGTTTCATATAAATGTGAGATCTAACCGTTTAGGATTGTTGCTTATTCTTTCACTTATTTGTATGCAGACTTTGGGTTGTAGACTGCACCAGGACGGCTAACAGTATAAACAGGTAGCATTTTATAATGTCTGATATAAAGCAGGGTTTGGAAAAGGTTCCGGAAGACTCCAATGGAAACAAGGAGTCTGATTACGAAAGTGACTATTTTAATGTGGACGGGAGGGATTCGATGGATTCATTCTTCACTGTACGCGACACGTCTATAAGAGAAGTAGAGAACTCTGAATGGGAAAATAGTCAGCCAAATTCAAGCAAATCACAGAAAACTGAAGACGGCGATCTTCATATGAATCTGAGCAGCCTAATGGGTGACAATAACAATATTATGAATCTGGGTAATTATCCTGGGAATGTGGAGAGTCCTCAGGGAGATCATCATATGAACCTGAGCAGTCTTATGGGTGATGATCTTAGGAATATGGAGAGTCGTAAGGAAGATCATCATATGAATCTGAGCAGTCTTATGAGCGATAATCATATAAACCTGAACCGTTTTGATATCGAAGTAGAAGAAGAAAGCAGGGATTTATATCCTCAGCAGGCAGATACAGAAGATTTGGGGCATGCAAAGGAAATAACTCCCAGAAATTCTACAGAAGTTATGAACTATAAACCGTGCTGCATGCCGCTGCGCGCTAAGAAGACCGGCGCTAAACCTAACAGCTCGTCATTTATTATGCACGCGAAGCAGAGTAGGGAAAAAAAATTAGGTTTGCGGGTAAGGTTTTGAATTCATTCTATGGAGAATTGCGATTCGTAAATTACTTGGGTTTTGATTTTGATCTAAGGGAAATAAAAATATTAATCCGTTCGTTCTTTCTACAGGCAACGCTTGTGCAGCGGATGTGCTTCGTACGTAAATCCAGCGAGAACCAGCTGCCTCCGGTTTGATGCTGGCTCACTGTTTGAGCATGATTTTTTTCGTAGTAGATTATTAAGTCGCGATTATAATATTCGCTGGATATAGATTGTACTTTAAGCTAATTAGCGGTCAGAAAAAAACTTGTATTCGTTTGTCGGTCGAGTTTTGTGGATCATGTCAAATTCATTCATTCTTTTGTTTCCTCAACATTATGTCGAGCTTGTATTCTTCATTCGATATGGCACTGATTTTAAGGCTTTTTAAATATATTTTTCTTTAAATTTAAATTAACTTCGTCATATAAATTCATAACCAGGGTAGTTTTGGTCATTGTTAAAAACCCTTATAAGGTTTGATTAAAGTTGGATCAAAATGCATCATTTTCCAAAACGTGTTTGAGTAGAATATGCTATATTTTTTTTAACTATCTTCTCATAATTCACAGTTACTTTGGGAGTTTTCTAAGCTGACCAATATGTGTTTACTCCTGGAGTGTTTACTAATGGATCAGTGGCCTTCTTCATTTAATTGTCTTAATTGATGAGTGGAATTTCTTTAATATAGAAAATAATAGGATTTATTATATGATAAGAGTTTATTATTTTCACATATATTTGGTCAAAGTGAAATGGTATTTTTTATAGAAATTTAAAGACGGGAGGATTTTCACTCGGCCAGTTTTTGTCCCGATTTGGCTATTTTTTTAATATAGAAAAGAATAAGATTTAATAAATTATAAGAGTTTAATATTTTTCACATATATTTGGTCAAACTGAAATGGTATTTTATATTGAAGAAGTTTAAAGATAAGACTATTTCCATTTTCGACTAGTTTTTGGTTTTTTTAAAGAAATCTAAATTTTGTACTGTTCATAGGGTGATTTGAATTTATAAATAAATAGATTTACCACCTTTGAAAACCCAGCTCGTCCATATTTTCGGAATTTAAACCAGAGTACTTGGAATTTTAAGAATTCCTTCCAAAAAATTGTCATTGTAATTCTGGAACACTTTAAGCATTAAATTTTCTCTCCTCCCAGAAAGGTTTTTCAATTTCGATAGATTTTTTGGTTGTAAATTTTTAATATTATTTTTTATAATATAGGTTGTAGATTTTTAATATTATTTTTTATAATATAGGTTGTTTGGTTATAGATTTTTAATATTAATTTTTTTTTATAGTATAACAAGTTGGAAAAGAAAGTTGGCATGACTTTTCACGATGATGACCTTTTTATTAATTCAAACACAAAGTGAACATGTCACATAATAAATATAAATATAATGAATTATGAGGTCATTATTATAAGCTTGGACAATCCACATTCCAAGGTATTTGCATGAAGAAATATGTATTAAAGTTAATTCAATAATTTTGTAAAATAATTTTTTTTTGAAATTATTTAGATATGTTAAATAATAAATATAAATACAATGAATTATGAGGTCATTATTATAAGCTTGGACAATCCATATTGGAAGGTATTTGCATAAAGAAATATGTATTAAAGTTAATTCAATAAATTTGTAATTTTTTTTTTTAAAATTATTTAGGTATAATTTGAGTAGGTGTGATTTTTAAGAACATAATATGTGTTTCTTTTTAGTTTATTGGTTATAGCTTGAGTGGTTGGGAGGAATGATTGTTACCCTTTCCACCTAGGTTCAAATTAAGTCACATGATGCTCTTGTTGAGTCCATATTGTAATGATTGTATTTCTAGCCCTACCTTGATTCTCCTTGGAATAGCACCTTGATTCTCCTTGGAATAGTAGGTGTGTCATTCTCTAGTGACCTTAAAATTAGATTATTATTATTATTTTGTTTTCTTTATATTATTTTTTTAATTGAAATGGTTAAAAATATTTTTATTAAAAAATTAGTGGGATCACATCATACAATATAATAATACAAATAATGAAGGTTTTTACATAAAACAATATGTGACATGATGTTTAAAATTCAAACTTAAGTCCTACATGCAAAGTTGTTCTAGCTAGTCTATTATTATAATAGTGAATCGTGTAGGTATGTATCTTAGATATACTCACTCAATAACAAAATTATTTTGCAAAACATGTATGAACCTCAGATAAAAAAGAGAGCCTAACCAGTATAGGCTTAATGCCTTTCTTCTATTCTTGGCTTGGGCTCCTTGTCCATAAGCTCCATTACAACATTACCTACACTTGCTTGACTATTTCCTCTTCTTTTTCCACTTCAATTGCGGACCGAATTGGCACTCTTAGGTTGGAAGTCTCAAATTGTGCGCTTTGATCAGGGCTAAGGACTAGTTGAAATAACATATATTAAAATAATCTTCTAAATTGTCAATATTCATTTGTTGATGTGCCACTATCTCTAACAATTATGCATGGTAATTGTTCTAAAATTCATCCATTATTGATGTTCTATTTTGTAAATTTGAAATGGATATTCAATTATCAACTACTTTCCTATATTGTCTCCTTGCAACTCATCCCAAATCCATGATTTCTCATGGGAAACATCTTCTAGAATGATTATGCTCTGCCATGGAAAAATTTTTCCAAGCGCAGATGCAATCCACAAATGGAGCGTCAATATTCCACACAGGGAAAGAACCAAAAGCCTCAAACCTCCATATAACAAATCGTAATGCCAAGCCTATACCATTGTCGTTGCACTCCTCAGTTATAATAGGTCAAAGAGAGGCATTAGGAAGAGAACATGGTAGGAATAATCCCTCCTTAAGTCAGGATCATACCAACAAAATATTGAGTAGTTCCTATGTCAACTTAATCTCATGACCATTCCTCATGTTGAAAACAAATTCAAATTAGAGTTGCTTCTCCTTCATGAATGAAGTGTGTGAGAGTACCATCATTGCAATGGTAATTGTTAGAGCTATATTTGGTCACCCTTGGCCATCAAATAGAGTTAGGCCACATCCATGCATTCATTCATCAGTTTGCAACTCCTCTAAATTTTTTTTTAATATTTTTTACCTTATACCCACACTTTTCATTCATGCAACACACAGGTACCCCACCTTTCCTTCATGCAAAGCGTGTGTACCTTCAAAATTGACTAAAAATATACAAATGCACCAAAATACAGGTTTTGGTGCATGTGTACAACAAGTATACAAGCTTCTAACTTTTCCTAACTACTTGAAATAACTTTTCTCCATATAAATGAGAGGTTCAAGGGAGGAGAAGAAGCCATGAGACTTGTGTAGCAAGGAAATCCTGGAAGAATAGATAGAGGAGGAGCCATGTCCTTTTATTTATTGTCCCATCTTTCAGAGCCCCTTGGTTTTGAATTTCATGTAGCTTTATGTTGGTCCTAAACTTCACATTGTTTCCCTACTGGAGTAAAGTTGGCATGTATAGGTAGATTACTAGTGAATAAAGCGAACTAGTCTCAAGGAACCAAACCTATAATGATGAAGGTGCCGAGAAAAAATTATCAAGTATCATTTGTATTTGTTATTAATTATTAATAAAGTATGAAGATCTATCTTCTTCACTTCCCTACACCCTAAAATATGATTGCAAAATGTTAAATTATTTGTGATTTATATCTAACTACTCGTGGAATTAACTCCTTGATAGTTAATTATAATTAGTAAATAAGTAGATTCATATGCTTATTGTGATTTACATTATTATGACTAATATTATTTGACAAAAGTTGGCTATTGCGTTTTCTTTGCAGGTCATCGAAGAAAGACTTAAACAGTGAGGAGCATATTCAAATCTGCATGCAATTGATTTACAAAGGATAACCATTTGAACAAAGGTATTTCTTTTTCTTATTTTCCTTAGGTAGTCATATCTGATAACTTATTGATTTTGTAAATTAGTCTGTAATCTTCTTCTTTCTCTTTCACTCTAATCACTGAATATTATTCCCTCCTATAGAATGAGCGACCATACTAGGGAGAACTCTGTTAGCTCTTCCTTTAGGATTTCCTCATTTTTTTTCTAGCCTTAGATTTTCAATTGGTTAGCTAGTTGTATGTTATTATTTATCTTGTGTATTGCATAGGGATGGTGCAAGGTAATGAGGGCCTCTTTTGATGTGTTAGATGCAATAGAAAACTGGGAAAAAAAAGGCACCCCTCAACTTACATGGATATTTTGAGATACTTACACAATGAATCTTGGTTTGAGTAAAAAAGATGAAATGTAGGAAATTGAATCATGTTTCCGAATATATAAATTTTATCTATTGAAAATTTTCATAATTATCTCAAGTTTGATCTTTTCTAACATGTACATTTTTTTTTGGGGGGGTATGATAAGGTATATGTCTTTATGGGTGCAACCTTTGAGTGCCTAAATGATAGATTCAACCTACAAAAATAGGTAGACATATAGAGAACAAATAGTATTAGTGTGGCACTATTTTTCCAAAATAAATTTATTATTATTTTTTTTTAATTATCTATGTGATCAAACCTCAAAACTAGTAAGACAAGTGTGGGTGCAACTTTTGAAGGTCTTAATGCAATGAGCATGAAACAATTTTTTTATAGTATGTAGGGGTCAGTGTCTAGTAGTGCAACATACATTTTCTTTTTAAATGCTTAGAAAATGAAAAAAAGTTATGGAACAAACACTAATAGTGTGCTTTTAGAGTTAAGGAGTAATGGCACAAGAAAAATAGAAGAATATATATATATATTTTAAAACAAATTACATATTTGGAATTTGCAGAAAAAATGCTATCTAGGTCTAAAACTTCATAAAAAATGATTGTGTGTAGCATACTATAATGAGTGGTAAAACACTATTGGGCCTGGACCAAGTGGGGCATTTTTGTGCAAGTCAAGTTTCGGAATTGCGAAGCTAAGCGCAGTTCAGATGAAGACTTTTTGTCAAGTCAGTTTTTGGGGAGCTGCAATGTGAGCGTAGCACAATATCGACAGGATGGGAACTGTGCAACTGAGGACTGGTTCCGCGAAGTAGTAGTGCCGCGATGTGCCAGTAGGGAACCCGTTTTGGGTAAAGAATGAAGGTAAGGTAGGCTAGGTGAAAGTGACCTATTTTTGGTTAAGATACTCCATGATTACCAAGAAGGCGGGTAAGGAGTAAGGAGGAAGGAAAGCGACCGGTCACACACGCGGAGGAAGCACGACGTGAACCAGCTGCATAAGGTCATTAGAGAAGGAACGACTGGGAGAAAGTGACAGTGGGCATGCAGTCGATAGGGCAGGCTAAAAGCAACGTGACCACGCGCAAAGGATGGCCACAATGGAAGATTCGCTACTAGAAACCAGCAAGTCCGGTTAAGGGAAAACCACGACAGTTTTAGGAAACCTTAGGGTTTTTTCCTATGTATTGTAAATACATGACCTACAGGCATGATCTATAAGAAGGCACAATTTTGTAAGGGAAAGGGTTGAATAATCTTCATTGTATAATTTTGAGCAATACTTGTTGTTTTAATGGAAGCCATTGTAAGGCTCTGCAAGCTACGTGCGCAGAGACCTATCAAGAGAGAAGAGAGTCTGCAGCTGAGTGCACAGACTGGAATTGTTGTACCGTTCCCAAATACTAATACAACAACAATTCCTATGGACGTAGCTCCCATCCTGGGGGTGAACCACGTTAAATTCCTGTGTTGTGTGATTGTTTACATGTTTGCATTTGTTTATTTGCTCACAATGAATGCTTAAGATCTTGCTTATCAGTTTATGTCTTTTACTTTTATATGTATTCGCCATAAGGAATGAGATGGGGATAATATGTTAAGTTTCGCATATGTGGATGAATGCTAGATGCATAAGTATTTCTAAGTCTGAATGAATGCATAAGTAAATGGGACAAATGGTTCAAGTAGGTAGAGCTCATGCCGTGCATCTCCCTTGAAGCACAACACGGGAAGTGCGCAGTATTTTGTGTTCAGCCATATTGCATAAACCATAAGATTAACAACCTAGGATAGCCGATGAATGGGTAAAACCATAGGTATAGCTTGTGGAAGCTCGTTAAGTTGGAAGAGGAAGCGCAATTATCTATTGCGCTGCCCTGTTGTTGAGTAATTTCCAGACCGCGTAGTCCTTGGATGCGTGAGCCGTGCAAGCATCTGAGCTTGCGAAAGTGCTAACCGTGAAGAAGGCGATCTTCGCACAGCCCTCAGTCCACAGTGCGAGCTCCACAACATGCTGCTCATCAGATCTGTTTAAGCACTCATCACGTGGTTGTGGAAACCAGATTCCACAACCCCCCCATACCTTCGCCTCGGGTGAGACCTCAGTCTGTTCGCAAATTGTTGCTGAAAGGGCCGGTGAAAAGGGGTTTTGTTGGTTCCTTGAACCGCAAAGAACCTGGGTCTTTATAGAAAACCTCAAGACAGTTATGTAAGCCAACAAATGGTTCCATTGCTGCGCTAAGAATCCGTGATGAGTTGTCGAGCTTGAAAGAAGGGATGTGCTCAGAAGAAAAGGTTCCGCTGATTGCAGAAATTTGGCATCCAGACAAGAAAGAAATCTGGGCTTGGTGTGACAAGATAGAAAGAGACTTCGTAAGGAAGGAGAATAGAAATCCGCATTTGTCTAACATAGATTGGTTGAAAAAATACCTGTGGAAAGATATTCATGATATTTTTTGGGCATCCTTTGGAAACGAGTTACATGAGTGGTTATTGAGGCTTGCAGAGTGCAAGAACTGTTTCGCACTAGAAGTACCGACCGTGTGGACTCCAGAGCTCATTGCGAGTCTAAAAGAAATAGATAGCCCATTTTCGAGAGAAGTCAACTTTTGGGTTGATAGTATACTAGAAGGCTTCGTGACATAGTTCGTTGTGGACACACTGAAGTCCTATAGCACAGCCGAAGCATAATTTTTCAAAGGTTTCAGAGGTAAGTACCTCAACAATTTGAGTTTATACATTAAAATGCTTTTAGCTGAAAAAGGTGTTTTAAAAATGCAGTAAAGATTCCTAGAAGTTTTGAATCTGTAATGGTCAATAGCATCTATAGTGATTCTGACGAAGAAACACATAATTTGAGAAGTGGAAAAAGATATAAGTATACCACTAAGAAGACCTCTGAAGAACATGGAATCCACATAGATATTGATTTAAAAACCCATCTTGATAGCCAGACCGCACCTCTATCAGCCACCTATCAGCCTATTACTCCGCAGAATCCGCCGGTTGCAAGTACTGCACACCCTATTTCTCAGATTTCTTCAAGACACAACCCTCCTGTTGTTAATATTCCTAATCCTCAGAGCATCAATACTAGTAACACTGCAGGAGTGAGTACTTAGACTATTTCGACCCAGACCATTCCGAATCCGACTATCTCGACTTAGAATATTCTACTTCAAAACATTCTGCGCAATACGAACTTTACTTTTGCTGCTCAGAACCCTGCGCAGAACACTATACCACCAAGGAGAAGGATGACTGATGATATTAAGCTGCCGATATTCAAAGGAACGAGTCTAGAAGACCCTGGGAAACATTGGTTTCTATGTGAATCCATATTGAGTGTTAAAGCAAGTTCAGGATGATGCTGTGAAGCAAGCACAACTCATCACAACATTTAAAGATAGAGCCTTGAATTGGTTCATAAAGTATTCCGTTGGACATCAGAGAACCTTAGCAGAGATTAAGGATGTACTATTGAGCGAGTTCAAGAAACTGAAATCAGAATCCCAATGTATCACAGAATTAAAGGAAATTAAGCAAAAACATAATGAGACGGTTTGGGAATTTGACTAGAAATTTAAGACATTGTTAGACCAGGTAACCTTTGTCATAGCACCGCAACAGCACAAAGAATGGTTTATAGCCGTGTTGTTGCCCCATATCATACTGCCTTTGATGCAACAGAAAGTGGCTTCGGAGGTGGAAGCCTTGGAGATTGTGATGAAGTTGGAAGCTTCACCAATTGGAGAAACTAGCACTGGGATGTCTTAGATTCAGACCCAGTTAGCTACCCTAACATTAAAACTGCAGGATATGAAGAAGGGAAAACAAGAGAGACAAGAAGTCTGGTGTACAGGATGCAAAGGAGAAGGGCACACCAGAGAGTACTATCCTTTGTTTCAGGAGTACCTTAACAATGGAGCACCAAATCCACTAAATCAAAATCAAGCACCATGGTGTGAAATTTGTAAAATGCGAGGCCGCATGCCCGAAGACTGTTATCTCATACAGAAGTATGTGCGCACCCCTAAGAATCTGTATTGCAATTTATGTAAGTCAGTGGGCCATGATGAATCCAATTGTAGAGCATATAAGCTCATGCAGAAAAGAAAGCGAGAGATGGAGCATATGCGCGATAGTGGAGTATATAGAGTCCAAGAAGCAACTCCGCAGAAGCAAGATAATGCACAGTATGACCAAGGTGCATATAGAGGTCGTGGTGGAGGATACCGTGGAAGAGGAAGAAAAAATGGCCCAGGACAAGGAAGGGGAAGAGGCCAGATGATCTGTTACAACTGTGGCCAAGAAGGTCACTTATCCAGAGATTGTACCAATGAATGTACCACCAATGAATGTACCACTTGTAATTACTCCAAATATTTTGATCATGTTATTGAGGTCTACCCAGTGCTAGCGGCAGAAATGAAAAAAATAAAACAAGATGTCGCTAACCCAAACATTCAATTGATCGCAGCAGAGAGAAGGCCTGCGGATCCAAGTATCAATGTAGTGACGCGAATTGGCGCTACGACAGGGAGAGATAGAGGAGCAGAAGCCTCAACTTCTAGAGATTTTGACACTAAGAAGACTCCTCTTGAAACAATATGGATAAGAAAAGCTACTGGGAAAGCACCTGCTTTCAAATTGGAGAAAAACAAAGAAGTCTTTGAAGAAGTGCGGGATATCTTCAAAGAGTCCACACCCAGGTCACCAGGAATCCCGTTGCGTAGTGAAATACTGCATATGGAGGATATGCCGACCGCTTATGACAAAACATGCACTACAGCAGAGACAGACACCTCTGTTGCATAGTTCCTAAGGAGATGCATGAAATTACTGAAGAGCACAGATGCTGTGGTGGAATTAGAAAAGTTATTGAACCAATATGAACCATGCAGTGAGACAAATACTTCCCAGGGCGCAGTTCACCATATTAAGAGCCACAAAAGAACATGTCGAGAAATGAGGCTTAGTGCACAGATAGGAGACTATGAGATGGATGAGATCATCCTTGATCTGGGATCTGAAGAAAATGTCTTAACTAAACATACATGGCAGCAGATGGGGAGACCAAAGCTGTTATGTTCACCCATACAGTTGAGAATGGCCAACCAGGAGAAAGTCATACCTTTTGGAAGGTTAGCCAATGTTATTGTTGACATTGATGGAGTGTGAAGTCATGCAGACTTTGAGGTTATCGAGATTGTGGATGATAGTCATCCTTATCCAGCTCTGTTGGGAATTGACTGGGCTATGGATAACCTCGCCATCATAAATATGAAAAAAAGGAAGATGATCTTTGAAGGACGACATCTCAGGGTCATCGCACCACTGGACCTTGCATACGGAGAAAGGTACAGCGAGCCAATTCAGGAAGAAACCAGAGCACAGGATATTGACCGCTTTTACAAGATGACTGCAAATCAAGATGACTATGTTAATCCTACAACAGATGGAACACTCAGTTGGCGATGTGACAGTTCTTTCATCTCAAACTCTGACGCGGGATTAGAGAATTGGAAAGGCCGTATGCATGAAGTATCTGCAAGGAGATGCGCGTAGGTCACAAAGTCACTGCACTAGATTGGAAAAGAGGTATGTCCAATCCCCACCTATGATGGTTCATCTAATGTTTATTCATTTACCCAAGAATATACTGTATCAGTTGCAATTTAGCACCATATACCAGCACTGGACATGGCACTGCGTGAGACACCTGCCAGATGGTGGGCTGCGCACAAGGAAACATTGACAACATGGGATCAATGCAAACATATGATGCAAATCAGATTCATGGAGACCACTGCGCTGACCATGGTGAAATACAATGGACAGACAAGTCCAAGGGATCACATAGAAATCTGTTCGGAAGCATGGATAAAGAGACCACAGACATAATGGGTTCATCTGTTTGTGCACACATTAGAACACATTCCAAAGAACTGGTACCTAGACACAGAGTTGCGCAGAGGAACTACAGATTGGCCTACCCTGACTGCGAACTTCCAACAAACTTTCAGCTTTGAAGACGAAAGCCCGAGTATAAATGAAGCATTGCAGGTCATCAAGGAAAGAATATTTAGACCAGAATGCCCAAGTACAAACGAGGCATTGGAAGAACTCAAAGAGAGAGTGTTTGAAGATATAAAAGTACCTGTGAACCTATAGCCAGAAGGGTCTAGAACGATAGAGCATGCCCTTGAATGCTATAACCTTGCTGAAAATGGTGAAGAACAAGAAGAAAGCGATGAGGAGGATCCACGCAACGTCAATATACCTGAGTCAGAAGGTGCACGCGATGTAGAGGGACCTCCAATCGAAATTCCAGACATGAGTGGACCTGTGAAAACAAGAAAAGTGAACATTGGCACAAGCGAAGAGCCGAATTTCACATCTATTGGAGACTACTGGGATGATCAAACGGTCACGGAGATCACAGATCTGCTACACGAATATCGGGATTTATTTCCGACAAAGTTTATAGAAATGAAAGGTATTTTGGGCGACTTAGGGATTATGAAAATACCTCTCAAGCCAGGCACAGAGCCTATTAAGAAAAGGCCTTATAGATTGAATCCTAGATATAAAGAAAGAGTTAGTACCTACTAAATGAGTTTCTGGAAGAGATGAATGACACATAAACACATGGTAGTAACTTCCACTATACATGGTTGATAGTGCTGATTGCCTTTGTAGGGTGGAAGGATCCAAAACATTACATTGGCCTAAACACCAACAACAGTGATTGCAGAGGAGCCCGTTATGCAAACCTTTGGGCGAATTTGATATCAGAAATATAGCACGCGTCAGCTAAAGTCTTCTACACTTACTATGAGTAGCTGCGCAAAGTCATTATCGCCACGCCTCAAATATCAAAAGAGGTAACGACTAAGTATATTCACACCATCAATTTTAAAGCTGATATGCATTCTGTCTTTATTTCAACAAAGGCTCAGTTGAAGAACCTTGAATGGTTCCAAGGAAGCTACCACATGAATGAAGAGGATATTGACACAATTATGAAGGAATGGATTCCTGAGTTCAAAGTCGAAGGGATTGTGGATATCGAAAGTGACTCCAAGGAGAGTAACCCAATCCCTACACCCATTGTTGAAGAGTTGTGGATGGGAAAAAGGAAGGAAGCTGAGAGTCCTATACAACAAAAGGTGCAAAAGAAGTAGAAAGCAGTTAAGGGCCCATCAGAAGCAAAGCTCCACGATGACGATTACGAGATGATCGCATCTACAGTAACAGCCTAGATGGAAGACCTGATGACCTCCAAATATAAAAAGAATGAGGCAATTCAAAATATTCTGCGGCTTACCCTTGCCTTGAGATTCAGAATCAGAAGGGAAGTCAAGGGGCAGTTCGCAGCGGAAGACAACGCCTCTAGCCTTGACTTTGTCGTCGAAGCCGCGCATAGTCAAACTTGATCCATTGAGTGTAAGATTACCACCGCACGAACAGTTAAATTTGGGTGAGCAGGATATCCAACATGTGGAAGTTGACATCTCAGTACTACCAATGGAGGGTCTACATAATCTGCACCTGCAGGTTGTGGAGGAGATCCATGAGAGAGATGTAGTTGCTCAGAACCAGTACCATGAGTTAGTTTCAAACTATAAGCAGTTGCAGGAATCAAGCTCGCAGAGGTCCATGCAACTTCAAGATGAGCACGATCGACGAATGAGATTAGAGACTACGGTTGCTACGGTATTCATGGAGATACTTGAATGTGACGAGCAGTAAGAACCTGCAGACACTGTCATTAAGATCAACAAGGTGGTCAACGAACTTAAAGATGAAATGAAAGATATGGAGATTAGTTACGAAGCAAAGATTGCTGCCTTGGAAGTGTAGAATCAATCGAATACACCACCTGATCAACAACAGCTTCGAGCAAAAGAAGTGAAAGCTGCAACAGAAAGTATAGCCAGTGAAGTGTCTAAATGCCAAACTTTGTTAGATGAGGCAACAAAAACATTTACTTCCCTGTAAGAGGATCCATAGTTGCCAGAAATCCAAACTACTTTGAAGGATAGGCAGGCAACATTGGAACTGCTGGACGTAGAGGTCAAGGCCCTGCCGCTAAGGGAACGAATCCACAGATATACATAAGTTAGGGGATTGAAGAAAGAACTGCAAGAACTGCGAGATAGGGAGACTGTAGTCAGAGATAAGTCGTAGCCCCTGCAAGAGGAAGCCCATGAACTCACATAGAAAATTGAAGAAAAGTTGAGGGTGCTTCGCAAAGGACAAGACTCTGTGCAAGAACAAGCCGATGATGAAATAACATCTGATGTGTTGGAGACCGTCAAGCAAATTGAGCAAGACACCAAGGAAGAGGTTGCAAAGTTGACTGCAACATATCAAGAGTTCATTGCGAAGTTAGCTCCGCAGGAGGAAGAATAACTAAGAGAAGTAGAGGTTGAAGGTGGCTCGGGGACGAGCCACATGTAAGTGTTAGGGGCCTATTGGGCTTGGCCCAAGTGGGGCATTTTTGTGCAAGTCAATTTTCGGAACTACGAAGCTAAGTGCAGTTCAGATGAAGACTTTTTGGCAAGTTAGTTTTTGAGGAGCTACGATGTGAGCGCAGCGCAGTATTGACAGGATGGGAACCACACAGATGAGGACCAGTTCTACGAAGTAGTAGTGCCGCGATGTGGCATCAGGGCACCCGTTTTGGGTAAAGAATGAAGGTAAGGTCGGTTGGGTGAAAGCGACCTATTTTTGGTTAAGATACTCCATGATTACCAAGCAGGCGGGTAAGGAGTAAGGAGGAAGGAAAGAGACCGATCACACGCACGGAGGAAGCACGACGTGAACTGGCCGCATATGGTCGTTAGAGAAGGAACCACCGAGAGAAAGCGACAGTCGGCATGCGGTCGACAGGGCAGGCTGAAAGCGACATGACCACACGCAGAGGATGGCCATGACAGAAGATTCGCTACCAGAAGCTAGCAAGTCCAGTTAAGGGAAAAGCACAACAGTTTTAGGAAACCTTAGGGTTTTTTCCTGTGTATTGTAAAGACATGACCTACGGGCATGATCTATAAGAAGGCACAATTTTGTAAGTGAAAGGGTTGAATAATCTTCATTATATAATTTTGAGCAATACTTGTTGTTTTGCTGGAAGCCATTGTAAGGCTCTGCAAGCTGCGTGCACAGAGACCTATCAAGAGAGAAGAGAGTTTGCAGCTGAGTGCACAGACTGGAACTGTTGTACCCTTCCCAAAGACTAATACAACAACAGTTCCTGTGGACGTAGCTCCCATCTTGGGGGTGAACCACATTAAATTCCTGTGTTGTGTGATTGTTTACATGTTTGCATCTATTTATTTGCTTACAATGAATGCTTAAGATCTTGCTTATCAGTTTATGTGTTTTACTTTTATATGTATTCGCCATAAGGAATGAGATGGGGATAATATGTTAAGTTTCGAATATGTAGATGAATGCTAGATGTATAAGTATTTCTAAGTCTGAATGAATGCATAATTCAGTGGGAAAAATGGTTCAAGTAGGTAGATCTCACACCATGCAGCTCCCCTTGAATCGCAGCACCGGAAGTGCACAGTATTTTGTGTTCGGCCATATTGCATAAGCCATAAGTTTAACAACTAGGACAGCTGATGAATGGATAAAACCCTATGTATAGCTTGTGGAAGCTGGTTAAGTCGGAAGAGGAAGCGTAGTTATCTATTGCACTACCTTGTTGTTGAGTAATTTCCATACAGCGCAGTCCTTGGATGCGCGAGCCGTGCAAGCATCTGATCTTGCGAAAGTGCTAACTGCGAAGAAGGAGATCTTCGCGTAGTCCTCAGTCCACAACGCGAGCTCCGCAGCGCGCTGCTCATCAGATCTGTTTAAGAACTCATCACGTGGTTGTGGAAACCAGATTCCATATCCCCCCCATACCTTCGCCTCGGGTGAGACCTCAGTCGGTTTGTAGATTGTTGCTGAAAGGGCTGGTGAAAAGGGGTTTTGTTGGTTCCTTGAACTACAAAGAACCTGGGTCTTTATAGAAAACCTCAAGATAGTTATGTAAGCCAAAAAACACATGCATATTGAGAAAATGGGTGAGATGGCCAATTAGTTATGGTTTACCATATTCCATAGCACGGGTTTGGCTAACCTGAATCTAACTCCGAAGCATACACATAGGAAAAGTAATGACACTCGAACATGTGACAAGGCTTGGTCTTAGTCCTAATCCTAAGAAACGCGAGTGGTGTTTCTTTTAAATTCAAATTTATTCCTCCCGCCAAAAAAAATTGGTAGCAAAGAAAACACGCGCGTGATATAGAACCAGAAAACATGCACGCAATTCTTATCACTAAAATGCATGCACAATATGCACCACTACAAATATATGCTACATGACACTTAATGTTAGTAAGTGTTAGGGGGGAAGGGGGGATCAGAAAGAGAGAACAAGAGATAGAGATCAAGGGGGTTAGGGGTTTGGGGAGGAGTAGGGAGGTTAGAGAGAAGGTGGGGTATAGGTGCGGAGTGGGGGGTTGGGGTTAGAGAGAGGGATGGGGTTGTTAGTGGCATGGGGAGGGAGATTAGGAGAGAGAAAGATAGAGAGGATTTTAGGGGTAGGAGGATTAGGAGAGAGGTAGAGAGGGGGGTTAAGGGTAGGGGAAGTATGAGAGAGATAGAGAGGGGAGTTGTTAGGGGGTTAGAGGTAGAGAGAGGGGGGGTTAGAGGTAGAGAGGTGGGGGTGTTAGGGAGTTAGAGGTATATAGAGAGGGTGGTATTAAGAGGTTGGGGGTAGGTGGAGCAGGGGG